>CAIIXF020000009.1:1693300-2293300 GCA_903813345.2 Owenia fusiformis
TGAACTTAGATTAAGAGGCTGCCAATTTTTTTACATCACTGCTAAATTTCATCCAGTAGTGTTCACTGTTGACCCCCTGGCCAAAAATTCTTGCAAAATCAAGCAGTTTTTCACCATTTTGAGCACTTCTCGAGTAATTTTAGCCATATTTGGGCCAGTATTGTCAAATGTGAACCCCCCTTGAAATTATTGAAAACTGGACCCCTAGGCAAATCCTGGCTACGGGCCTGATTTACATTAAATCTACACGTCGACGGGCTTATAAAACAAGTCGAACTTGAAGAGTTTACATAATTTGTTGCGCGCGCATCGGACTTCACGTTCAGGTTTAGGTTTTCGTCGTCTAAAAGGTGAAATCTTATCCTCTATATTATCAATATGTATGTACGGTGCATGTCCGATGAGTAAGATCATGGCCGGGATTTCAGGACACTCATCCATGGTAGGATATGGAACGATACAAATGAATTATAAATTAGTCTGTCACATTAGATGCGCCTCCCTTATTTTGTGAAATAATTTACTGTGTGGCGCTAGAGCAGAGACATAAAATAAATGTTATTATAATTGTCAATGTTTCACGATCACATTTCATTTGATATTACATCCTAGCACTATGAATAACATTTATAAATTGTCCTGATGTAAATACAATGAAAAAAAGTATTATTTATCAACAGAAATTTAAAATTCATCGCGCGGTTGCCGTGGGAAATGTGACTGCAAAAGTATGAGAGCGCAGAAATTCTACGGCGAGCGTAGAAAAGCTACTGGCCGCAGAAATGATAGACCGCACGGCGGCCGTACGTGGGAAATGTGACTGGGGTGTTAGTCTCTAACACGCTTACGTATACGCTTACAGGTTCTCTTAAAACCCTTATATGTCTAATGTGAGCTTTATTCTGCTCGTGCTAGAAAGAAGTCAAAATCTCACCTTCTTAATGTTTAACGTGTGAATAGGTTAAGATGCTTTTTTGAATGGTCAATGTACATGTATATCATTCATCGAGATCACCAAAGGGCGTAACATGTTTTCTTAATGGTTTATACGGTACATGTGTTCAAAAGTTGTTTGTATAAAATGCTGATATAAAATGATACCTGTGCGGAAGTTGGATGAAAAAATAAGATACTTTTATTCAAAGGTTTTATGTGTTTAACCTAACTTGTGCTACATGTCCCTTTGATTACGGTAAATACTGCAATGAGAGTCATACACACCAAACAAATGCACACGCACTCAGTTATCAAGTACAGGATGATGTCAATCTCATTCCGTTTTTATCTGATGGCTATTTCAGGAAATGCTTCATATGTGCTCCCGGCCAACAAAGATAAACTTGGATTCTGCGCTCAAAATTGTTGATCACTGAGACAAAGGTTGACACAAATCCTCAACCGTTATAGGTTTGATTTTAGCTTTAGTTGCTAATTTTAGCTCATTTATGGTAACCGGATTGTTTGCATACACATTACCCTGTAGTAGGCCCCTAAGATAAAAATCTGGGGGGGGGGGCATATTGGGGCATCGCCTGCTGTTCAATCGAATTCCAAACCCTGCACGGTATGATCTTACTTGGTCGGAACCACTGCTTATGTCCTAGAAGGTTCCCTCGACTGCTAAGAGGCTGCCCAGAATTTTACATCGCTGCTAAATATAGTTCAGTGTTCACTGTGACAGCTTTTCCCGTGTCCTCTTCAAAAACGTAAGGCTCAATTATGCCGAGCCTTGAGAGAGCAACCCAAGTTGTGCATTTTAAACATTGCAATGGCCTTGAAGCACTGGATCTAGGGGAGCTGAGCCCCAATAAACATTATTCTTTGAATTGACATTGGTATTTAGGAGAAAATGAGCTTCGTTTGAAAACTACAGATAACTACGCGGAGAACCCAAGTTTGTTTTCCAGAAAATGGAGCATGTCCTGAAAAACCATCAAATGAAAATGGAATTAAGGAGATTGATATTTCACACTTTAATGTAATGTCATGCATTGACTAATGTACATTTGAGCCAAAGATGAACCTGATCATGGCATTAGTGGGGAAGTTAGAGGAAAAAACAACGGTCCAATTTTTTCTGGTCACCCTGTATTGTTCCAAACTAGCACCTTGAAATGGCATGTTGGGAAAGTAAACTCTATGTTCATGATGTTTATTCAAAGATTTTCATGTTGGCCGCTATTCATCAAAACATGTTTTGTTCGGTGGGATTTGCTACTCCATGGAGTTGCTGTTTTTCTAGTAAACATTGGGTCGGATGTTCCCATCCCTGCTTACAATTGGATTATCATAATCTCTAAGCACTTAAGAATCAGATATTGGCTAAGCCATTCACTTTATTAACCCAACGAACGAACTTCGGTAGGGATATAGTGAAGCCCTCCGTCCGTCATTCAGTCCGTCCGTCCGTCCGGAAGATAACTCAAATACTCTAGTAGACGGATTTTCTTTTTCAAGATGGCCGCCGCTTTAAAAATGACGGGACTTTTTCGCAAAAATCATAAATTTTTCATTCGAAACCAAAGTAATTAATATTATTGTTTGAAATTTTGGTAGTATATTCACAACATTTATCTATTTCACATATATTCTGTGTTTTTCATCCTGACCCCCAGGGGCCGCGTATGGGGGTCAGGGATTTTCGCTAATTTTTTGATCTTTCTGAAGTATAGCTTTATTATACTCAAATGAAAGACAATTAAGAGTAGATTGCAAATATTGTATCTTTTTTTCTGATTCGAGCTTCGTAAAAGTCAAAATGGCCGTCTAATGTACAATTTCGCAATAATTTTTCGATCCCTTCAAAGTATGGCTATATTATACTCAAATTGAAGGAATTTTGGAGTAGATCACAATTATGGTATTATTTTTCAGATTTGTACCTCAGAAAAATTCAAAATGGCTGCTTTGCAGGAGTTCACAATTCTAAAATCTAATTTTTTCAATTTTAACCAAAGTAATGAGTATAATTGATTGGAATTCGGTAATTGATATTTTGTCTGTTGGGATTTGCTACTCCGCAGAGTTGCCGTTATCTAGTTTCCCACCTCTGAAATGCAGCTGTCATATTTAGATTTCTTCTTTAGCAGAGCTCCTATGTCCCAAGGCATCAGCATGTACAATTTAATCCATATCCGACAACTGGTACTTGAGATATCAAGTATTACATGTTTAATGAAAAATGGCGGATATTTCATTAAATAGCAGCCACCTTGAAAATTTCTTCTCAAGCAGATCAACTGGTATTTGAGTTATCAAATGTTACGTATTTTATGAAAAATGGAGGCATTTTGAAATTAAACTGCCATCTTGAAAAATTCTCGAGCAGAGCTCCTATGTCCCTAGGCATCAGCATGTAAAATTTGAATCAAATCCATTCAATGGTACTTGAGTTATCAAAGATAAAGTTTTTTACGAAAAATGGCCGCCATTTTGAAAATGGTGGCCGTCTTGAAAATGTCTTCTTGAACAAGGCTCCTTTGTACCCAGGCAACATCATATAAAATTTGAAGCAAATCCATCCACTAGTATTTGAGTTATTAAAGATTATATTGTTTCTGAAAAATGGCCCCCATTTTGAATAAGCGGCCACATTGAAAATTCCTAGTCGAGCAGAGATCCTACACTCCCCTCCATGAGTTTGGCAACCTTTTTTCCCCACTGAACTACGTGTTAAAGCCTCTTTACGTTTGAATTTTTATTTACTTAACCGGCGATGAAATAACTTATAATATTGATGGAAACGCAACTTGACTTTATTTCAAATACCTCCAAATGTTCTCAATTTTTTTCCTCTATTACAATAGGTCGACAATTGATGATAAATTTGATGAAGTTTTGAAAATCGTCATACCCATGTAATCCAATGGGAAATGGAGGGTTCGGGGCAAATCAGAAATCGGGATATCTTTTCAGAAAAATATTCAGCAAAAAATATTTTTATTTAGAAAATTGAATTGTCTAACTTATTTGTACATTAAGTGTTTAGTTTATTTGATGAATATTAAAGTTACAGCGCTTCAAACTCATGTTTGAAAATAATTTTTCGCCTCCTGTGTTATTTCAATGTGAGAGGTTCTTTGGAAAACAATTTTGACTTTAAAGCCCTATAACTTTGTTGAACCTGAAGAAACATATCAATTTTTTGTTAAATAAAGTTAGCAAATTCAATTGCCTGCTTAACTCGTATTTTTTGCAAGGACTTGGATGGATGGATATTCTGTCGTATGACTTGCGGCAAAGCTATCATTTCCCATTGGTTAACATGGGAATGTCGATTTTCAAAAATTCATCAAATTCATCATCAATTTTCGACCTATTCTAATTGAGGAAAAAAATGAGAAAATTTAGAGGTATTGGAATTAAAGTCAAATTACGTTTCCATCAATAGTATAAGTATTTTCATCGCAGGTTAAGTAAATAAAAACTCAAAGGTGAAGAGGCTTTAAAACGTAGTTCAATGGGGAAAAAAAGGTTGCCAAACTTATGGAGGGGAGTGTACACTCATAAGGCATAAGACTATAAAATTTGAATGAAATCTGTCAACCGGTATTTGAGTTATTGCCTGGACACACGAACAGACGGACGGCTTTTCTATATCCCCCTCAAACTTCGTTCGGTGGGATAATTACTCTATTTATTTTCTCTATTAATCTGTTATTTACACAAATGCAAATATTTCAACAAAGCTTGATTACATCTGACTAGATGAGATAACTAAAATGTATTTGAACCAACAGTTCAAACAATTTAACATCAGTTTCATTTAAATTACCATAGCAACTATAATAAATCACCTTTTGTAAGCCAAGTTGTCGTTAACAAAAACTTTGTGCATCATTTCTAAACCATTCATTGACTCATTGTCCCCATGATGTAAGTGAAAAAAGACTTGAAGAATACACTGTAAGTTAATCAGGTCCAAGCCATGGTATACATGTACACAGTGGTCTCCCTAGCATTAGAGCAAGTGGGCACAGCATCCACCTGAGATTTCAAAAACAGGCTTGTACCCACCGGAAAATCCATTTGCACCCACTAGAAAATGAAGAAAACCATGAAAAATGGACATATTTTGACCATTTTGGTCTGAGTTGTGAAAAACCAGAATTTTGCATCATCTCGACAAAAATCCTAGGGAGACTGCTGTATATAATATGTACATGTAGTCTTACAAATGTAAGTTCTTGTATCTCCACCTTTTTTCACTATTTCCAAATGACTAGAGTTAACTTCAGGTTATCTACATGTATGGCTCATAAGCAGGGATTTCATTAGAATAACTCACAACAGGGAACAATCTAAATTAAAAAATCACTGGAAACAGTTGGAATATTCCAAAAAAATATAAATAGACAATTTTGGTAAAAACAACCGAACAAAACAACTTGCACGTTGCTGCTAACAAAAGCCCTGCTGTTTCACATTTATTAAAAACCTTCATCAACTAAGTTCAAGGAGTAAGAAAGATCTTAAATTAGCGTCCTCAATTTTCATAATTTCAGCTTTTGCTTTGTCACCCCCATCTTTATAATAATCCTTGAGTTCATCTGCATAAGCAATCCACACACAATTGGCACAGCCACTCATACAACAGAATTCTGGGGGCAAAGGAGGTGGTCCCTTCCCAGGTACAACGTCATCAGTCGATAGTTTTGAGACTCCTTCATGGATATAGATTTGTAGTTCTGGTGGATCAGTATCAGGTTTTGTAGACAGCGTTTCAGGTAGTTGGCTTCTTGACAGTGTTACAATATTTTGCGTATCATCTTTAGTTGTTAATCTGGCAGTATTAAGCACTGAGGTATCGCATAATGTAGCATCTCCTTTTGAATTAGATCGTTCATAATCTTCTGCTTTACTTCTGGATTGAGCTTGTTCATTATTCTGAGATGCATCTTTTGTATTCACCTTCTGAGAGTCAATTGTGATGGCTGTCTTGATGTCGAACACAGATGGATCAATCTTATTGCACAGATTACTAACACATGAGTTGATGACTTTAGAGCACTGTAACGGTTGCTTTGCCTGAAACATAGAATTAATCAAACGATTACTCTTTAATTTCTTTGAATGTATAGAATATGCACAATGCAATTTTTGACTTACCCATAGATTACTGCGACTGTTAAAATTGTCTCTCAAGTAAATAAAAACTGTTATGGTTGAATGTGAAATCTATTTTGTTGAAAATAAAGGAGACATGAGTAGAGTGATTAACTCTAGTTTTAAGAGAATTTGTATGCAAACATGTAAAATTATGGCCTCGGGGATATTGTGTCTGGATATTCTTCTGTAACTCACACTGGCGGATCTGGGGGGGGGGGGGGGCTGGGGGCCTTGGGGCCAAAAAGAAATTTGGGCAACAAAAAGGCCTTAAGGTCCAATAAGTGGGCCTTTTCGATCATTACTGGGCCTTTTAAGGCCTTATTTTTTAATTTCAGGCCAAATTTTTAAGTAAATGGGCCTCAACATTTCAAAATTTGGGCCCACTTTTGGGTTGTAGGGGCCAAACAAATTTTCCGGAACTTTTTTTCTCTGACCTGAAATCTGGCCCCCCCCCTTGTTGGAAAAACATAACAAACTGCAGACAAATGATATTTGTATATTTCTGATTATTAAGTTTTTAGTGCAATAAGCCTCTGTCCTCTTGTAATTTAAGGTCTATGTTTTCAGAATTAACATGGAAGAGAAGCATCAGCATTTAATAGATTACAGACTTTATAAGCCAATTCACAAGCAATCCAAGATGTCATACAAATGTCTCAGTCATACATGTGCAATATGAACATATTTCTTCATATATTATTGCACAATAGTCTTTAGATTTCTTATTTTTGGGTTCAACTGGTTATTATGAAGCGGGTTAACAGACTGTAGTAGGTTTATCTACAAGTACTGCATATAGTGAGATGTGGAATATAATACAAAGAGAAATGTTAGGGTAGCATGCAGCACATATAATACAATTGTGTTGAGCCTCTAATTGGGATTCACACATGCAAGGTGTGTCAATTTCCATTATTTATATAATTTCACTGCATTATACTAGGCGGATTGGCAGCCATTATTCAAACTTGATACTCGCTTGCCTGAAGTGGAACAATTTAGTAAAAATATTTCTATTAGATTCTCTATGGACCAAGTATTTTGTTGAAAGATGGTCATAACAAATATTTTGGTAGTATTCGAGCTTACTAAGCAGTTCTAGTCTTCAAAATATCAGTCATATTGTTACAAAATTGGTCCACGCCAGGCAACAAAGTATCGAGTTTGAATAACGGTTTCAAATCCTCCTTGGCATTATATAACAAATCACACACCCAAGGTCATTTGTTGAATGGTTGTCAAGGAGACATCTTGACTCTTCAGATTGTAATTGATGCTTTGCCAACTTGACTCATGTAAAAAGTTTCACTGAAAATATGTTCTTTTAGTGATTTTGTATCATAAGGTGATTTTGCAGAAAATATTTTGCAATGTGTGAAAAGAATTTAAACATGATGCATCTTCTCACTTGATGAACTTTCTTTCCTAATTGTCAGTCATAGATTGTAACAGTAACACAAGAGGAAACTTAACAAATGCTTCATAAAAACTCAGAAGAGAGTGTCAATGAACTTTTAGAAGTCCTTATTTTTATAAAATTAGCAGGTCATAGTTCCATGTAGTAATGGGTGAAAAATGAAGCATTAATGTATGCACATGTACATTATGCAATTTTGAATTCAATCCAATTTTAAAAAATTCATGCATCATGGATGTGAAGACCCACTGGATACTGATCTACTTTAGATGTGTTTGTCAGTCACATGACAAGAATTGATTTGAATCAAAATGAGAGCCTAGCAATGAAACGTACATGTAGGTGTATTCCCCTTGGAAAGACCAGTCAGATTTCACTATGGCAGATGATGTCATTGTACACAAACTGTTATTCACACTGTGTAATATCTGGGATTTCACTGTTGCTGGAAACATGCTACATGTACATGCCAATGGAGCCATGAATCCTCTATCAACTGACTAAAACACAGATCTAATGAACATCAGTGTCACACATTCGCTTAAAATATACTCCCACACCCCCCACCGTTGGCTGAGTTAGTGAACGCAAGGAAGATAGCGCGAAAAATTTAAACCAAGATGTCCAGATTTGAAGGATGTGTTCAACATTTGCAACTCATTTTAGGTGTTCCCAAATTGAAAGGGGGGGGGGGCTGTGATTCAGTGGCGGATCCAGGGGGGGGGGGCCCATGGGTGGGCCTAGAAAAGAAAGTTGGGCCATAAAAAAATTTTGACCAAAAAAGGCTTTCAGGCTCCAAAAAGTGGGCCTTTTTGGTCATTACTGGGCCTTAAAGGCCTTATTTTTTAATTTCAGGCCATATTTTGAAGAAAATGGGCCTGAAAATTTTTTTCCCGCGCAAGTGAAGAAGTTTTTCCCTCTGACCTGAAATTTGGGCCCCCCCTTGTTGGTTCCCAGATCCGCCCCTGTGATGGGCCCATCTAACACAAAGCTGTATTTTATCTAAATAACGCCAGCTTACATGTATTTTGAGCCCCAAGATATCAATACGGAATGTTATAAAAACCCTTCGACCTTCGACCTGCACCTTCGACCTTCACCTTTGACCGACAGGGTGTCCTTGAGCTGGCATCGAATAGGATTTTAATGTCGACATGTCGGAGCTCTCGATCGACAACGATATCGACATTGTCGGGTCCAATGATATTCGAAAAATGAAAACAATTTGAAGAAAATCCGTCTGAATTTTAGATTTTCTAGGCTTGTAATTAGCAAGACGATGCACAATAGTCATCCTCAGTTGTATGTTTTATATTTAACTTACAGGTAAACCATGTTCAAGTATCAGACTTTGACGAAAAAGCAATAAATAGACATAAAACTCCAATTTCTGTTGTTATTTCCGGGCAGCCATTGAAGATAAATCTCGAGGGTAAATCTCGAGGGGCCCCGAGACCTAATTCGAGAGCAGGAAGTCGATCAAAACAAAAAAGAAAATTTGAAAATGTAGGCGGTAAAACTTCACTAAAATACACCATACAGCAGGTAGTAACAAAGATTTTAATTCATAGGGAAATAGCTTATTATGTTGTGAGTTCCGACTGTCGATCAAGAGGCGTTGTGTCGACATGGGTGTCGCAGAGAGCATTCGACTGACAATCGACCATTCTGACATTTGATGCCAGCTCTACCAAAAAGAAAATATTAAAGAAGCTATTTTTGCCGATCTCAGACCACGAAAGAGTCATATTTTCTTTCGAAACTATATAATATTTCCATTCAAGGATTTCCATATACTGCCCTGTCACGCATTTGCTGGAAAAATAGTATGATCAAATATTTTTAAAATAATTTAGTGAAATGCCGACACGATAAAAAACCGAACGGCGAAGAAAAGCGAATGCATTCCGTTCGGTCTTTGCACGCGATTGCCGTTTATGTCACGCATTTGGTACAAAGTATGTGTATATATCAACCATTTGTTTCGAAAATGCCCCCCCCCCCCCCCATTGACGGATTTGAACAGCGAGCGTCAGTTGAAGTTGAATTATTGAGTATAAAACGTCAATAAGTCAAAGGTGCAGGTCGAAGGGTTTTTATAACTTTCTTTTTGGCCCGCTTTTTGAACACCCTGTAAGTCGAAGGTGAAGGTCGAAGGTGCAGGACGAAGGGTTTTTATAACATTCCTATCAATACTGGCAACAATGGTTAAACCAGGTTTGGCCTTGTACCAAACATTGACTCGAAAATACCCGGCGGGTCAAAATATTGAAATCTTCAACTTCAACTTTATATCTGTTTTATATGGGCTTCTTTTGCAGATTATTGACATAGACAACTTCAACTTTCAAGTGAAAAAATAAAAACAAGACGAATTTTTAACGATTGAATGTCTTACCGGTTTGCCGTAGTGCAACAGCTGTATTAGATAGCACATCCGTGTGCTGGTTAGCATTAACCTCCTTATTATCATCAAAACAAAACATCTATAAATACTATATTGACTGTTTATCAAGATTTGTTGAGAATTTTTAGATTTTTCAGAATAATATGGAGGGATATCCCAAATGACGTCATATAAGTTGCCAGGATAATGGATTTCCATCGGCTTGTTAGTGCGACATCTATGAATGAATCAAAAGTTTAAATAAGATCATTGAGTCCCAATCTCGGGAAAGTCGTTGACACAGGGCGGAGGAGAACTCGAGTTTCACACTGAGTGTGTGTATGGTCTTACTTATAATTACTGATTCCAATTTATTGTAATTTTACTCTTCATTTTGCAACAGTATAATTGAACAACAATAATTTTGGGCCAAACATTTTATTTACGTAAAACGTATAAACATTACAACTAGTTAACCGCCCTTACCTTCTTCTAAGGCCACTGTATCGTGGCCTTCCAGTACAGATATATTTCTGCATGAACAACTGGTCATGTCGTAATCGTAAAATTTGAAATCATATGTCCGCCATTTTTCCACATCACAATTTGAATTGCGAGTTTTGGTCTTATTACCTCACCAAAAATTCCAAAACACACATAAAGTGATCAGTGTATTAGTTCACATCTTCTGGATTGCTAACTTAGAATTTACAGCCAGTTACTAATGTCAGACGTTAACGACATTTCGTCCAGTTTTCGAACATCGCCATTTTTCTTGGAGCCATTTTGTTTTAATTTTAGACGAAATCCTGATGAAATCATGTAATATCTCATCAAGGAACCGAGCTGGGTCCGGTTTAGTTAAGGATTTATTTATCTGGCGATTTTTAAAATATTCAATAAATTTATGACACCCCGGCATGCTTTTTTCAAATAGAGTTCACAGTATTCCAGATGAAATCCCCTCTAGCCAAGTATTGGCTAGAGACTGTAGTAAAACCGCCCAATGTGTTGCACATATTTTTTGTAAAAAGTACAAGGGTGGGAGGGCTTGGGTGAATCAAAAATTTTTTAATTACGCCTTGCGCATGGCGGAAATCACTCACATCGTAGCACATGTATAAAAAGATATCAGGTCTGTTCAATATATGTACATGTAACTGATAAGTATGGACATGTATGGATACGGGACAACCATTCTCAATCTAGACACCAATATTCTTTATCCGTGACAATTAGTAAAGAACAAGCATATGTGCTCTCACTATTTGGCTCAGTTAGTCAAGAATTACAATAGCAGTACGTAATAACCATATCAATTAAGTACAACCATAGCAGTACAGAATAACCATAGCAATCAAGGACAACCCTAGCAATAAAGAACAACGCCATTGGTCAAGAACAACCATAGCAATCAATAAAAAACATAGCAGTCAAGGACAACCATAGCAATCATAGACAACCATAACCATCAATAATAACCGTAGCAGTCAAGAACAACCACAGCAATCAAGAACAACAATAGCAGTCAAGGATAACAATAGCAATAAAGAACAACGACATTGGTCAAGAACAACCGTAGCAGTCAAGGACAACAATAGCAATCAAGGACAAGCATAGGAGTCAAGAACAACCATAGCCAGCTGTAGACAACATTTCTCTTTGTTGGCGCAATCGGTCAAGAACAACCAATGGCACAATTTTGCACAATTAGTCGAGATCAAAATTAGGCAATCATTTCTATTTGGCAAAATCTGACAGAAAAAGCATGAAAAAACACATCTTTATTAATTAAACAAATCAGACAAACAAAATAAGATCTTTTTGGCATTTGAAATGAAGACCAATCCTACGGGACATAATAAGTCAGGTATAATCAAAATTAATATTCAATTAAAGTTACTTGATATTATGTTTAAATTGGTGTAACACATGGGACATACAACGAAAATTGAAAAAGTTATCAGGAATCCGAAAAGAAAATCTAGTTGAAAGCCCATGGTTGCGGCTACTATGTAGTTTATCATCCTAAATCATTTTTTTTTATTTTTTTATTAATCATCTTTATTATATTCCATAAAATACAGCTGTACAAACTTAAACAATTGCCAAAGTCTAGTGACATTTTGAGTGAAATCCAAAGGAATGTTATTAAATTTTTACATAATAAGTTATTTTTATGTCATGTTATTGTTAAAATAGATGAAAGAAAAAGTCAATAAAATATCATCACACTACACTCGTATATCACAAAGATGTGTGAGGTTTTTTCCCTTGGCCAGAGGGATTTCAGTTGTAACATGTTGTAATCGATTACATGTCCAAAAGATCTAGACCCTGGTGGATATAATATGCTACTATGTTCATTAGTTTCTCATTGACATCTACTGGAAATTTATTATCTCCAAAAAGTAAGTCCATCATAGTGGGTACGGATCCCTATCGTCTCCAGTCCTGCAAGTAGTGTTGTTCTCTGTTCTGTCAGCAGAGGGCATTTCAACAGGAAATGTAAAGTTGTCTGGTTTATATTGTCACATAAACATTTAGGATTAGCAACCCGTTCAAAGTTGTGTGCATGGAGGTGAGCTTGCAAGAGAAGTCCGGACCTGAGTCGGTTTAGAGGAATTTCTAGGTAGCGAGGCATGGCATTTTTTAGTTTTGACGTTGATAGGGTAGAAGCATGGCTTCCATCGCCTCTTACTATTCTTTTAAATCTTGAAATTGGCTGACCAATTCTATAATCTGGTGGAAGGTTATTCCAAAGGGCCATACCTTTAAAATTTGTAGATTTCTTAGCCAAAGCGCTTGTTTGAAGGGGAATCTTATAGTCCCTGTGGCTCCTTAATGAGCGCACTTGTATATCATTCTCATAGGACCTGACAAGATTACAAATGAAAGGAGGAAAGTTATTATATCTTGCTTTAAAAATAAATATTTTGAGATGTTCCTCTCTTCTAGAGGATAAAGTTTTCCAGTTTATTGATGAGAGAACTTTATTAGTGTTCGAGCCATGGATTGCTCCAGAGACTAGACATGCTGCTCTATAATGTAACCGTTCAAGAGATTGCAATTTGGTATCTGATGCACTATTGTATATGATGTCACAATAGTCAAAATGAGGGAGTATGTACGCATTATATAAAGTTTCAAGGTGCTTGCTTGACAAGATCTTGCAGAGTTTCTTCATGGGCCTCATCAGGCTTATTACTTTGTTAATTAATTGATCAATGTGAGCGTTGAAGTTTAGGTGCTGGTCAAGAGTAAGTCCGAGGTGTTTATGAGTATTACATCTAGGGACTATTTCCCCGTTCATTTTCAGAGGAGGAGGTTCAATATTAATGTTTCTATGTCCAGTGAATATCAAATCAGCGCTTTTCTGTGCTTTAAATAACATTTTCCAAGTTGCAGCCCAATGGTCTAAGTGGTCCAAATCACTTTGAATGGGCTCATGAATATCGAGAAATATTTCATTTACATCAAAAGGATTATGGAGTGAGGTGTCATCCGCGAATATGAATGTCTTTGAAACAAGACCATCCGGTAAGTCGTTGATATATATCAAAAATAGGAGGGGTCCCAATACTGAACCCTGAGGAACTCCTGCGTTAATTTTATAATTCTTGATCTGAGGGTTGTTATTATGTATTTGTGTATCTGATTCTTGAGCATCTATATGTTGAACAGAGGACCATTCTGATAAGTTATTATTGACCCTGACTCTGATACGCCTATCACTTAAGTATGATTTAATGAGATTAATAAAATTGTTGTTACAACCATAGCCTTTTAATTTAGTTATCAATAAGTTGTGCGGGACCACGTCAAAAGCTGAACTCAGGTCCAAGAAGATTGAGCGTATATGCTCTTTATTATCAATATGTTGATGAAGATCATGTACAATATTTATTAGTTGATTTGTTGTTCCATGTTTAGGTATATATTTATACAAGAGATTGTGCTCGAGAAGATGAGAAAGCAAATGTCTATGAATAATGCGTTCGAAAACTTTAGACAAAGTACTTAGGAGAGTTACAGGTCTATAATTGGAGGCAATGGTTGAGTCACCTTTTTTGTAAATTGGAATAACTATTCCCTCCTTCCAAATATCTGGAAAAATATTCTTGTCAAGTATTCTATTAAATAGATTGCTTACTGGTAATGAAAAAGAGCTGGCACATATTTTTAACATCTTGTTTGAGATTTCATCAGGACCAGGAGATTTATGTACATCCAACTCGTTAAGTAGTTCAAAGACCTCTTGTTGTGAAGTTCTGAAGTTTTGGAGTATTTGATTGGTTCTGCTTGGAAAAATAGGTGTAAGATTTGCATTATTTTCAATCAGATTTTTCTGTACAAAGTATTTCATGAGCATATTAGATTTGTCCAAGCTGGAGCATGCAGGAATGTCATTATTAGGCAGGTATAAAACTGGAATGGAAGAAATACTGTTTTTACCTAACAAGTCTTTGATGAGTGTCCAATAATTAATTGAATTTTTATCACAATTTTCAATTTTGAAAGTAACATTAGATAAGTAGTCACTTTTAGCTGTTTCTATTAATTCTTTGACTTTGCGACTTTGGGTTACATACTTTTCTTTATATGTTGCATTGTCAGTGGACTTGAATTTGTGATGAAGCCTATTTCTTTTATAAATCTCATTTTTAATGGAACTATTGAACCATGGTTGGTCATCAAATCTTGTTGAACGAATATTATTTTTAACATTTGATTTGATAATAGTAAGAAAATTTTTCACAAGTTTTGTGGTATGAGTACCGTAATCCAACACCAAATTCGAAAATTCATAACAATACTTTGCACATATGGCGTTCGTGACCAACTATAAAACGCTTACCCCCCATAGTGTTATATATCAAAATGTACCTGTTCATATAGGGGTTCGATTGATCTACATCAAATTATAGGGAGTCAGGTTACTTTTTGAGATATCAGCGTCCATTTATTGTGACTCGCGTTTGCTACCACTTCCTCAATTCTGATATGATGGGCAAACGCGTAATAAACATGCTCACGTCGGAACTATTTTTGACCTACATCGCTATTTTCGTAATTCAAATGAAAGTTGAACTCCTCCTCTTTATTTTGATACCAAATAGTGGCATACTAGGTACCCTAGAAGCCAACTATGGCGTTATTTAGAACAAAACCACAAGTTTTTAAATGGACTATATAGGGGTCATACCTTTTGGCGGATGGATATGGAACCTCATACCTTGTAGTGCCTTCGTTAACAGAATCAGTTCCAATAAAACTCCAGTCAAAATCCCTTATCTTTGAATTTAAAAAGTCGGCATTCACATCTTTGAAGTAGAAAATTGTTTTTTTAATTGAAGGTTCGCGTGGAACTTTAACACTAAATTGAGATATAATAGAACAGTGGTCAGAATTACCAATTGGAGGATCGATTTTAAAAGAAACGAGATGCTCAGAATCAGATACTAACAAGTCGATGCATGATTTGGAGTTGCCAGCGATTCTAGTAGGCTCATTAACAAGTTGCGATAGACCAAGATCAGTGAGCAGTTTTTTCAGTTCAGTACCAGCAAGATTATTATGGTCATCAGTATACCAGGCATCATTTCTCGCGTTGAAATCTCCATTGAGAAAAACACCATTATTGGGTTCAATGAGCACTTGTTCTAAATTCAATTTGAGTTTTGAAAAATAATTTCTAGTTTCGTTCGCTGTCATTGATGGTGATCTATAAAAGAATCCATACAAAATTTTTTTGAAATTCACCCGGATTTCTACCCAACAGTTAGCGAGTTCGTCGTTCACATGCTGATCACATATTTTAGTCTCAATAGAGTCATGGCTCCATAGTAAAAGACCTCGACCCTTGTTATTTGAGTACTTTGGCTTGCCATATTCATTGATATTAAAAATGTTCGAACACAGATTATCATTGGATATGTGGCCAGTCTCACAGAGTGCTATTAAATGAAAATTTTCTTGTTTTGCATAGTTTTTAAGGAAATCCAGCCGTGTAAGTGAGTCAGCTTTAATGCTGTTGACATTACTAAACAAAATTTTCAAATCATTACTTGGGCCAGGATTACTTTCCACATCACCGCATAGCGTAATCAAGTAGTAACATAAATGGCTTGGATTGTGGATAAACAATGATGATCCAGGAATACAGCACAAAGCCATCACAACAGTGGTAAGTTTCAAAATAATTAGGACGCAGTTCGAATGTAGAAGAAGGATTGATCTGGTGACCAGAATAAGTGTAAACAGTTTCACAAGAATATACAAAACTTGACACACAAAAATGATGGCAAGTGCAATGAATTTCAAACAACAAATCATCCTAAATCATCATGTGATAATCATGGTTAATCATCATATAGTTGACAGCTACAGAACTTAAATCATTCTGGATAAAATGTTTAACTTCCTGGTCGGGAATTAAATACGGGTTTGAAATTCATATGTGCCCTCGGTATAACCCCCATATATACTAGTATACTTCTATGTCTCGTAAGAAAATTCTATTTACATAATATTAAAAATATTATTAATGATATGATCATGAAATACCGATACAAAAATTTCAGTATTGATATGAATTTAACGTTTTTGCCTTTGTTGTCCTGAATTAACTTGGCTTATTTCATAAATTGATATTATCTACATACCATTTTAAAATTACACGACTGTCTTGTTTTCAACACATTTTTGAATAATATTAATATGAGCTACTAATATATTCCTACCCACCAGTCTTTAACAATATGTTCAGGTTTAGTGACAAATATCACTTTTTTTTATATATATATATACTGTAGATATTTATTTCTCCTTTCTAGATAACATATTAACATAACATATTCTACATAGGAATTATCAAATGTATAGAAATTTTCTTGATAGTAGTCTTAAAACTTCAAGCTTAATAAGTGAAATAATGTTATTCCTCAAAAACTACTGGAATTCCAGATAGATAGAGTTCTCAAAATTTTCACAGTCTTAACTCAACCATTTTTGACAAGAATCATTTGCATCCCTTCATCTGGATCACTACTTGCAAATATGTCCCTATTTAGTCCAATTAACATTTAAATCAATCAATAGTACTTGGCACAATTTGTTATATATGTTCACGTTCCTATTTCCGTATTATTCCGTTCATATTCATCCTTTTGTAGTCATGTACATCACAAAATTACATATAATCCTCTCCGATCTTATCAATGAAGCGCATATACCTCCCTTCACATGTTGCCATACTGAAGTTTGTTAGCGCTGCAACATCGCATGTCGTATCAGAATCTGTGTTTGTTTATTTGGTATCTTTATCAATTTTGCACTCAGTTGATTTGTTGTCCATCTGTTTCTTAATATTTACATTGCAGCCTCTATGTTTTCTGTCCATACTGTCTGTTTTAGTTGCGACATGTTTCATCTTAAGTTCTGTTGCACAAGACTGGTGTCTCTTCACTTTATTATCCGTTTGTGTACTTGTGTTTACTTTGTTGATTCTGTCCTGGGGAGTCTGTAATAATGAGGTAAATCCACTGTCTTCTGTATTTGGTGAATTCTCTGTATCAGTGTTATTGTTTACAATTTGACTGTTATCAGTATTGATAAACACATCATCACTATATGTATTTTGACCAGGTTTCACAGGTGTTGACTGTTCATGTAATCCTATGTGTTCATGGCTTGGAACACTACTCACTATTTTTTTACTGGCATTGAAAGCACTAATCCTATTTGTGTCTCTCATTAGCCTACTTGGTGATTTGCTTCTAGTTTCTGAACTTGGGTCACCAAGATGGTGTACTACATATTGCAATGTGATAGATGTTCCATTGTTTGTTGCATTTATCTTATATCCTCCGAGGATGCACCCTTCTTCTTGTAGTTCACTGATCAGATGCTCCACTATCTTAGGAATCATTGTATCTCAATATATTTCTTATAATGTTCTTTATTTCACTGATTTTTACTATATTTTACGAGCAAATCTTTTCCTGCTTTTCGGTTTACCACTTGAAA
The DNA here is from genome assembly GCA_903813345.2 of Owenia fusiformis. Taxonomy (NCBI): domain Eukaryota; kingdom Metazoa; phylum Annelida; class Polychaeta; order Sabellida; family Oweniidae; genus Owenia; species Owenia fusiformis. The sequence continues at coordinate 1,711,240 of CAIIXF020000009.1, forward strand.
TTTATCACTTTAAGTGTTCTTGCCCATCATCATCACGACACCTGTCAATAAATTACATTTACAAATAAGCATAGGGGAAGTACATGAGACATTACATTAAATTGTGCGAATTAGATTAACAATGCGCTTTATACAAAAGTTCAACTATCTTGACATATTTATCATTCTTCGAAATTAACTTGGTCCCTACTAATTCTTCTAAGAATTATAGGTCAGTTAACGGTACATGCTATATTTGTTTTTAATGGGCGTTCTTGGAATAAGTGGAGTACTTTTATGAACGAGGCATATTTGTAGAATTAATTGGATTGTCTTGGAACTACTTGTTGCTGTACTAAAAAATCCATACACCACACCAAATAAGGAAAGAAGATCAGAGGCGGGATGTTTTATCATCTATACGGCTGTTAGTTAATAGCCTTTATTGTGCCCGAGCAATTAGCTTCATGGGCTCTTATCCGTTGCATCTGATTTCTTTATCCGCTCATGATCAAAATTGTTTGAAGTGTATATATCTTGTTCAAGGTAAACATCCAATTCACTTCGATGTTGTCCTCTTGCATGGATCATTGTATTGTGTGTATCTGACTCAGTCGACTCCATTGGCGTATTATTCTTTGACGTGTTGCTATATGTTGTAATTGATTCAGATGGCACCTTACTGTGAACAGCTTCAGCATCTAGAGGAATATACAGTTTTACTTGCAATTTTCTTCACTCTATAGCGCAAATTTAGCAAAAATTCATTAACTTAAGAAAAAATACTAAATGAATCCGTGTGATAACCTTGAAGTTGAGTTATCGATGTTCTCAAGAAATGTGACTCACCTTTTGTATTAGCTTGTGGCCTATTGGCCTTCTCCACTCGACCTTCGTCGGGAGTTTTCACCAAACGTGGGAGTCCTTCCTTGGATGTTTTGTTATTGGTAGTCAGTTTGGGAGTTCTTTCATTATTTGATGCTCGAGCTCTTGCCAAACATTTGCTGTTATTAGAAAGTGTTTTGGGTAGTTGCCCAGGATGACGCGGTTCTGGAGCAAGATCTCTCTGAAAATGCTGGTCAGAATAAACTTGGTGTGGAGCAATATCTATAAGCTGTATGGGAAAATTGTCAGCTGGTTGGATACTGTCAAGGAAAAGGTTTTGTTCGACCAAACTTTCCAACTCACTTTTGAACGAGGTTCTATTTTGTTCAGCAGCAAGCTGTCCAAGAGAGATGTCGTCAAGTGAAGAAGGTTGTTTTGGGGAAAGCGTATCTTGACAAAAATCTGCAGGATAAATATCATCAACGTTTTCGTGATTGAGCTGTCCTTGAACAATCAGTTCATGTTGCTCAAGTTCTCCTTTAGTGATTTGTTCAGGGGGAGGTTGTCCAGGAGGATTTATTTGTCTTATGGTGAGTTTGGGAGGAAGGGATCCAGGACCAATATTCCAAGCATATTCTACTGGAGTACGCTGTCCAGGAACAAGTACTTCGGAAAGGTAAGGTTGTCTTTGATTACCTTTTCTCGCAAAAGCTTCTTCTACCTCTGCAAGTAATTCACCTGGTCTGATATGTTCAGTACAAGTTCTTTGGGAGGATCGAGCGTTTCAGGAGTCGAATGTTGTCTCGGGGGAGTTTGGCCAGGACCAATTAGTTCAAAAGCAGGTTCCTCAGAAGTAGAAAACTCTCCACGAGGGTCAGTTTGTCTAGGAACAGGTTCTCCAGGAGAGTGTTCTCCCGGAAAGTATTGTCTAAGGACTATTTGTTCTTCGGGAGAATGAAGTTGTCTTCGAGGAAATTCTCCATGAGCAATCTGTACAGATGAAAGTTTTTCAGGAGTAGTTTGTTTATTTATAAGTTCTCCAGGAAGGTCTTCGAGAGCAGATCGTCCCGATGAAAGTTCTCCGTGTGCAAGACGTTTGGAAGATAGTTCTTCAAGTTGTATTGGAGTAAGTTGTCCAATAGGAACATGCAAAGGCTGCTTTTCCGCAGCTAGTTTTCCAAATACCACGTGCCCTTCCGATATGGTAGATGGTTTATACCGTAGAGCCAAGATTATAGCAGCCTGGTTATTAAAGGATTTCGGAAGTCCTTCGTGTTCATGATCCAGCGTTTCACAAATTCTTATTATGTCAACATGTCCACTTTCTATTTTTATTGCATCAAGTTTAGCCAGCTTGCTTTCCTTGGTAGCAATTGAATTGCGGAGACATTCCTCATCTATTTCCGTGTTTTGATGCTTAGTAATGCTCTTAATTATGGAGTTGAATGCTTCTTTGATCGCTTCTTCTACGCTGAGCCTGTCTGCATGTACTTGTTTGAGCAAATCCTTTTCCACCTCCAAGATGTCAGCCCTTTTTCTTAGCATCTTAACACTGGCTTCGATCTTTGTCCTTAGTTTCATCTCATGAAGTTCTGCACCTTGTGCAATTTCAATGTAGTTGTGTCCAAAATGATGTTTTACTAAGCATTCGTAACACAAAATGCTATTGTCCGTTTTACAAAACAGTTTCAGTGGCTCATCAGGGTGTTTCTCACAAATTTTTGTTTTAGTTTTGGAGCCCGCATCACGTTTCTTTTTTATGTTTAGTAGCTGGTTCATTAGCCGGTGTGTTTTTAGTTCTGTTGGTCCATTTGGTGGCACTTCCCAAATGTCACGGCATACTGGGCATGGTATGCGTCTACTCGGCGCATTTGTTTCTACTACCTTCTCAATACACTTCAAACAGAAAGTATGTTGACAAGGTAAATCCTTTGGATCGATCATATCCTCCTTACAAATTATACACTCAATACAGCCAATGATTTCCTCTGTCATGGACGGAAATGCCTGTGCCATTGTAACTTGCAAATTGCTATATGTTTTCAACCTTTTAAAACGTTTGCTTCTCGCTGTTTTCTAGTTAAAATTGTTTGATATCTTGTGATTTATATTAATTGAGCTTAAAATGATTTCACTAGAAAGAGTCATAAATTATTGCACGCGTGCAGCAAGGCTGTTTTCACATTTCTTAAAAATCAGTTAAATATCACTTGACACCTAGCTTCACCGACTTGTTAACCTTTGGCCACGATGAAACTTTGAAAATGGCGTTATAGTGACCTTATAGTTAGACTGCTATTTCAATAACGCCGTCCAAGTATTGCAAAAACGTAATGAAAAATCCATGGACCCGGAAATAAAAAGTGATTGCGTTTTGTGGACGCAGTGCAAGCCATACTCATACAATCAACTTTGGATGAATGATTTGATAAAGATCTTACCTTCAGTCTCTTTATTTCGTCAGAATCCAATAAATAATTGAAGAAAATTCTATTTCTAAAAGAAATAAAATTTTCTTTCGAAATTTCCTTCCCGGAAGTTGATTTCTGATCGAAATAGTACGAGGCATGTGATAGGACAAAAATTTATACAATACTCGATTTCCGAGCAGTAATCAGTATGAGTCCTACGATTGGCCGGTAGCTTAAGACCTGATTCAAACCATTTTCAATTGGTCAAGTGTGATCACGTGATCATTATTTGAGACTGCATATGCGCAAGAAACTGAACTAAAAAGTTGAACCTCGCGCAGATTGCCCCTAAACTAAACATGCTAAAGCAAAATCAATAGCAAATTGTTTCGAAATTCGCAAGGAAAAGGTGTTTTAAATGGGAGAATATAAGTTATGATGGTATCTGTATCATTCAATGACATACTAGACTTGCAAGAACGCTGATTCAGACCGATAAATAGCAAAAGCAGTGGTACAAAATTTCATCAATTTATTTCATCCAGTGTAAAAACGTGACTTTTGAATTCCCGGGAACATTTTTTCAAGGGACGCAGTTTTTTGAAGGGAGACGCATTTTTTGAAAATCATTACGTCCAAGGGACGCAATTTTGGACAAGCCTACTGAAAACACTGTTAGAGCAATGAGAGCTTTAGTTAGTGGCCAAAAACAAGGTATGCATACCGACCGAACTTTAGGTTTTTATTCATTTTAAAAATTCAGTTGTAAGAGCAACGATAATCTAATTTATGAAATCATAAAATGCCCAAAATGAACATGATTTAAGGTTTTTGAAGGTTTTGTACCAGATAACGGGGTTCACAATTGAATCTTATAAATCATATTGGATATCATGAACTTGATATTAGTGTGTATTATTTATGTTACTTTGAATTGTCATTAGTTAGAAACATACCCTGTCTGACATAAATCGTGTGCTTTAGTATATCATGCATCTAAGTCAAATAAATGTTGTTTGACAAATCTCGAATCATACTTCGAGTTAAAAAGAGCAGATATAAAATAATCATATCATGATCTGTATCTTTCAAAGTTTGTTTTGTTTGCCCAAAGGAAATTTTGTTTGATTTTGAATATGAAAGTAATTTTCGTAAAAGAGTTTATAACATACTATTAGTATTTGAAATGGCTATTATATATGGGCCAATTTACGATAATTGATATTTCAAAAAAACACAAAATTCGAAAATTAAAATATTCATATGGCGATGATTTTTTCTTGAATTGCAAAGGAAACACATCATTTTTTCTAAATTCGTAAGCGGCACCATTTACACTATATTGGCATTTCGTGACCTGAGCAATTTTCAAAGAAGTGAAAAATTAACATGTTTTTGTTAATCGTTCAATAAGTCTTATTTAATTTCAAACTAATAAGATATTATTTATCGCATTTTCGTGTTGTAATTTTTCCCGCGCCTTCACCCGTCACGCTTAATTTGGAAAGTTACACACCAAGTGATTATGTCCATCTGACAAACAAAGAGTTTTGTGTCTAAGCTAGATAATGAAGTCAAGTCTCAGTTGTGAGTTCGTGCGATTTTGAACGATTTCTTATTTTTGGGCTCAAAATCTGCTCCTCTTTACATGAATTGGACAATTTAGATAGAAAACTGGAATTATTGGGCATTGTTTTTCATTTTGGGCATCATTTTTTAAATTTGGACTCAACATTTATTTCGTTTGCAACCCTCTGAATTTTCAGGGTCGTCCCATGTGTTGGCTTAGCTTGGAAAATCCTTTATGTGTGGCAAGGGGATGCACCGAAAATCCTCGTTTTTTCATGACCAGTTCAAAGATTTCAATGTTTTCCCATTGGATAGCATTAGAGCATTTATTTGTTGAATTGTCCCGGATGCTGTTCAGGGTGTATTCACTGGTCAAGGCTAACTTTTTGTGGAAGGTATCAAATATAGCGTTTATCCCAAGGGAACTATTTGTCTCCACAATGATAAGGTATACGTACAAGGACTAAAGTAATGAAGTATATAGTGTATTAGGCATAAGTGGTGCGAGTTTAAGGCCGGATGAATAAAAAGCCCTGGCCTATATTCAAAGCAACATTCTTTGTTTTGATCATATTCAACTAAAACATGCAATAATTATTGAATTTCTACAAGATTCCTTTAGATCCATATTCTGATTGATAACAATACACTTACTGGAACTAATGAGAGGACAGAAATCAATCACTGGTTGTCCACAGGGCCCACTCTCTGGAATAATCCCTTATTTAGGATAGAGGATTGCAATGTGCGGGATCGCAATAATTACTAAAGTCTATATAGTACATATTTCAATAAATCAAAGGACAAACGAGGTCTACCGTCGACGGGAACTTAAAGGAAACAGCTTAAAGTTAGTTTTTTAAAAACGCATATGGAATAATGCATACGAAACCATCATTTTTATTACCATTCAAATATCGAAATTGCCGCAGCTGAATTCAATGAACGGAGAAAACCATCATTGTGTTTTAAAAATCCTTCAATAATACAGGAGAATATGAATAGGAGCGCAAATGATTCTAATAACCATAAGACATCTCCGTTTGTCCATACAGGAGTAGAATGGAACAACAAATGCAAATTACCAAAACAGCGTCCTTTGACGGATAAAGAACTGGACGAGAGAATAATGGATGTCACACCATTATTCAAAGAGATGAGTGACTGCAGATATCTCAGGAACTCCGCAAGAGATCAACAGATCATACAAAAACTTTGGAAGTTGAAGGTGCAAAGCATGGAAGCGTCAGAGTAGAAATTGTGCAGATTTCACCCTTGACTCGTTACATATTTGTCCCGAAATGTCCAACGCAATTCATGTATATATTGAATATGTAATGTGTGTATACGACCAAATAAGGTGCAACATTAGGTTTTGCGCATATAAGGAACACCATACTGCCACTTAGATTTGCCATTCGGAAATGAACACATAATGAGTATTTTGTTCAATATTGCATTTAGTTTTGAAAAAAATACACATCAGCCGGGCGCCTGTGTTGAAGATCGGAGCAAAAGCCAGGCATTAAGAGTATCTATAAAGCGTGCACAACGGGGGAGGTTTATATCAACACCGAGGATATGCATGCTTAATGAGAATGGGAATCCTTAAACTGATCATGAACATCATGGACTGCAAAAATATGAAATATTAACAGCAATATCTCAAACCTTTACAAAGTTTTGTGAAGAAGAAACGGCGGATGGCATAGCTGATAAATCCAATTACTGTAGCTCGCAGGCATTTCATTTATCCTGCAGTGAATTAATTAATTTATAAATTGATTCTTTCATTAAGTATTTATGTGGATCAACATTATTGCATTAAGAGTGGATCTTCAAAACCGATTCAATAAGATGACTGGAACATGTTACTTTGATTAACTAATTAATTGTTAAGGATTTATGTTAAACACGGCAGAATATACATGCACTTCTATTTTGAAAATTGACGATATTATGTAAGATATTTGCATTGTCAATGCCATGTGATCACTATAAGTATTGGAATCTTATATATATGATTATTCACGAATGAATTGGAATATTTCCATTGTCGACTTAAAAATTGGGATTGATATTCGGATTACGTAATAAGTTTCTTTTTCGGTTTGAGACAAATCTGTACACTATTTTGGAATGAAAGTCATGCAAAGTTATGTTTAGAAGATTCGAGTTATTTCACTTTAGTAATTCATTACTCCAATGGAAATCAAAATGTTATGGTCTACAAGTTTTTAAACTTTTAAAGTCCTGCCTTTTGGAACGTCAAGTTAGAGTTACACTATCTGGTGAATCTTTAACTGTGTCAGAACCTAATGCAAAGTGGTGAACCCCAGGGGTCGATTCTTGGCCCCCTGCTGTTTCTCATCTACATAAATGATATCCCTGACAACTTAAAAACTGACTGTTTCATTTATGCAGACGACACATCTTTGTTCTTTCCATTTAGTTCGAAATTCCCCTCTAAAATTGACACGAATGTCTCAGATGCGTTAAAGAAATTGGGCTTTGATCACTCAGGTGGAAACTTGAGTTTTAGCCTGAAAAAAGCAGGGACCATTTTTCACAACTCAAGAATAAAATTAGGACGTGGGAATGAGTCAGTAATGAACAATACAATACAAATCTTCTCATAAACATTTAGTACACATTTGACCAACATATGAATAATGAATCACATATAATTGCAATACGACACGGAGTGAATGAATTACTAATCCTTTAAGGACCCTGCAAAAAAGTTTAAGCTCTTAATCACTTGAGTCAATATTACATTCACTCATATTACCACATTTTGATTATGGATCTGTAATTCTTAGCTCATCATCACAACATCTTTTGAACATATTTGATCGATGTTTCTACCAAGCATCCTTGATTTGTAGTTGATGGATTCATGGTTGTAATACTTCTATGGTTTTGGACCATTTATCCCGGCTCTCTCTTGAGACAAAGCGAGAAATGTAAATTTCACAATTTATGTAAAGAGTCAAACATAAACTGTGTCTAAAATATATTCCGATATTTTTGAAGCTTTTAAAGCTCCAAATACACGACATTTAAAGTCAAAATGTAACTACAAATTACATATAAAATGCTCTGAAAAAATTCTTCTGTTTTGAAAGCTAGCATTAATATTTGGAATAAAACTTCCAACAAACTAAAGCAGTTTCAAACTTTGTCTAGCTTCAAGATTGCAGTTTAATTTTTCAAAATAGTGTACTTTGCATTTCTGAAATTTACCGCCACAGCCTTTTCTGTACATTTTAAAGGTTGTGTGCTTGTAATTTCTGACATTTATTGCTACAGCATTTTCTGCACACTTGGTTTTTCAGGGTTGTTCTAGTATTTCTGACATTTATGTGTCCCGGCCTTTTTTCACATTTGTTGGATTGTGTGCCTGGGGTTTCTAACAATTGTGGCAGACCAATTTCTGATTTTTAAGGCGACAGCCTAACATTGCAGACATTTATTTTCTGAGCATTGTCTGCACGTATGCCTAACATTGCAAACATTTATTTTCTGTGCATTGTCTGCACGTATGCCTAGCATTTCAGTCATTTATTTTTTGAGCATTGTCTGCACGTATGCCTAGCATTTCAGACATTTATTTTCTGAGGTTTGTCTGCACGTATGCCTAGCATTTCAGTCATTTATTTTTGAGCATTGTCTGCACCTATGCCTAGCATTTCATTCATTTATTTTCTGAGCATTGTCTGCACGTATGCCTATCATTTCAGTCATTTATTTTTTGAGCATTGTCTGCACGTATGCCTATCATTTCAGACATTTATTTCCTGAGCATTGCATTTAAGTTTGTGTGTCTAGCGTTTCTGACACTCATTTTTATAAACGTTATTTTTTAAGTCGTGTGGCTTACATTTCTGACATTTTTTCAGAGCCATTAAGAACATTTGTTTTTAAGGTTGCGTTCACTGCCCTCAGACATTTATTTCAACAGCATTTATTTTCTGCACATTCTTTTTAAGGGCGTGTGCCTAATATTTCTGACATTCATTGTCACAGTCAAGTGTAACCCAAAAATTGGGGCGATGAGAACAAGACAGTAGAATCTATAATTCTGATCAGATCATCACCATCATACAATTGTTACATCAGCTTGTACAACTATTGAGGAATGTGTACGACAATTCACGGGTATGCATCAATAAGCTTTTGGAAAAAAAATTATTTTGTAAAGCAGATGTTATTTGCAATTTCTTGATGATTATCTGTATTTTATTAAGCTTTAGAAATTCATGAGCTTGTCCAATATAGGCCCAATATTTATGAAATATGACAGGTGGAAAAGAAAATGCAATATCCTTAATGGCCCTTCATCGAACAGAACAATAACAATCACAGTGCTAGAAACAAGGTAACTATTGATATCTTATGATTTTATTTTAACTTGATATCAACTCCAAACTGCCATAACGTTACACCCCTACCCTCAATAACTTTTACTTTATGCAACAATTTGCATCTTTATCCTTTGGCTAATAATGCTCTTTGAGCCTAGCCAATGACATAGTATAATTATTGATTTTTTGGAAAATATATAAAAAATCGCAAGCTAGAAGAATGCACAAAAGTACTAATAAAAAGCCGAGAGGGTCAATTTGACCCTACCCACCCTGCAGGCATTGGAGTTAAATTGATTGGTCTTGAACTCTTTCGGTTTGTCTAAATATTTTCCAGGTATATATTTTATATAATGCTATGTTTTTCTTTAAATTAAATGCATATCCATTGTGCAGATGTATTTAAACAAAATAATCATATCAACATTTACAACATTTATAAAAAATTAGACCCTTGATCACACCCTCAATAACTTTCATATGCTCATACCTGATTCGATCATAGCTAAAATAAATCAATAAATTGCCAAACAATTGTTTCCTAGTAGCTAAGTATATAGTTAAATCCAAAGAAAGTATATTTCAATGAATTTACAAACTAGATTTAAAAAACAAGTTTGCTCCTAAAACACCACCCTGTTTAAACTAAATAAACTCAAAGGGATTTGCCTTAAATTGTATAAATAAATCAAGTTACGTATGTCTATATGCTACTGTTTTGTTGTATTGAAAAAGTGGTTCCGAAACAAAAGCTAAAACGTTTATGGAGAGCCTTTAGAACTCATTGGTTATCACTATTATGTTAAATTATGTGGTACTCACCTCCTCACAATTTAATGGTTTTCAAATTGTTTATAAGAAAGTTGAAGTTTTCAATATAATGGCAACATTACCAGTCTCAACAAGTAGATTCATGTTTGATAGTATAACTAGAACATATTTCAAAAGTAAGAATAGAGGTTTCTTAATCAAAACATTAGGGTTGCTTTTCAGAACTTTTGTTGGCTCTTTTGTTAACTTCAGTATACATTATTAATGTATATCTACAGGGTGACTCCCCAAAAAACGGAACCCTCCGAAAATGAAATATTTTCTCTAATACATATTATGTAATCAGCTTCATTTTTCATGTTCAGAGACTACAATCTATGTATGACAAAGTGAGACCAAATTTGAAATATAATGTTCAATATTATTGTTGTTATGGTCAATTAAAAACGTACACAATTTTGAAAAAAGAAAATGTAAGATTTTCGTTCAACCAAAAGGTTACGCGTCGTTTGTTTAAAACCATCACATTCTTTTAGTTTCTTGTCAAGCTGCATTTTGTGAGTATAAGGTAGATATCATTAATGAGGAATTATCCCAGCCACCTTATAGCCATCATTAGGCACATTCTGAGTGCTACCCTGGAACTGCGTCCTATGCATATACCCCAATGTTTTCAGGTTCTCATTTACCCCTTCCTAGAAACCTCCCTAGATAAGTGCGAACTGATCCTTTTTTCCATTCAGGTGTTTACAGTTCTCTTTCTTTCCTCTTTCAACTCATTTTCAAATATTTGACTTTGAAATCACATGCTCTTGACTGATCATTCTACTCTCTTGGTGGTTTCTTGAGAATTAATCCAATGGAATGTTATAAATAATGAATGAGACTTTCATTTGACGCCTTCGTTGCAATTTTCTTCTGAATTCTTTTATAAATCTTAAGATATAGTGCAGTCAGTTAGGTCAATAAAACCATAGAATTGCACAAGCTATATATAAAGCACCATTTTTTGACCAAAGTATATTTGGTACATATATTTTTGATATCTAACGAAGTTGTGTTGAAAAGTCCTACCAGTTGATGATAGCAGGCTTCGAACATTTTGCACATTTACAAAAGACCCCCTGCAAAACAGTTCTAAAGTAATAAAGCCCATTTTCCTAGTTTCTTACAATAACATGATTATCTTCAAAATCAGAGGGGTTGTTTTTTATTTTGCCTTGTTCCAAAGATATTGGCATTTGAATTTTGGAAAATCCCCATTGACTACCATTATAAACCGCTATCAATATGGTTTTTATTAAAGTGTCCCTTTCTCAAAAAGTCTACTATGAAATTTTCTAATATCGTAGATTTCTAGAGTTAATATATTGACTTAAAAGAAATCAAACAGGCACATTTCTAAACATTTCTTATATTTAATGTATTTTAGCCGTGAAGTTGTATAAAAAACTATATATTTTTTTAATTTTTTTATTGTTATTTATGATAATATATTCTGAATTAAAGATATATCAATGTTGTTACATTTTGTATGCATTATCTAAGTCCACATTTACACAAATGCAACTAAAATAAATTATTTTATAATCAACATTATTCCACCCTAAGTGCTTTATATGATTGTATAATAGCATTGTATAACTGTAATATAAATCCAACACCCATCGTATACAACTCTTGAGAAAGATTATACAACTCCTGGAGAGCGTATACAACTCCCAGACAGCGTATACAACTCTTCGACTTTTTATAAAGCACTTAGGGTGGGATAATAAGATCATATAATGGTTGATTCTGTATATCGCTATACTCTCGTGAGTATATGCTATATTCACTCGTTCCGTTCGGTCACTCGTGAATATATCATAATATACTCACTTGAGTACAAACACTATAAAAACTATATTGAGCCCCATGTTAATTTATCAATCTTCAAAAGGCACCCTGCAGAACAGTTCTAGAGAAATAAAGCCCTTATTCCTAGCATTTTACAATAACATGATTATCTCCAAAATAAGAAGGGTTGTTTTTTCTTTTGCCTAGTTCCAAAGATATTTAAGTTTGAATTTTGGAGAAATCCCCATTGACTGCCATTATAAAGCGCTATCAATATGGTTTTATTAAAGTGTCCCTTTCTCAAAAAGTCTACTATGAAATTTTCTAATATTGTAGATTTCTATAGTTGATATATTGACTTAAAATAAATCAAACAGGCACATTTCTAAAAATTTCTTATTTTTAATATATTTAGCTGTGAAGTTGTATATCAAAAATATATGTATTAATGATACATCTGTCAAAAAACGGTGCTTTATATATAGCATGTGGAATTAAAAACCTAACTGACTGCACTAATATGATTTTGTCACACTGTTGATTTTCCATAAATTGGACACATGCTAGCATCATCCATGATATCACATAATCTAATTTGTGTAAGCCAACTTGATATCATATTATCATCCAAAGATTCTAGGTAATGCACAAGTCATACAAATCGGGTTAGTAGATTGGGTATTTAGGAAATTATAACACTTTTAGAACGTTCTGTTTTGGAGTCACCCTGTATTTTTACAAGCACCGACTTAGGATTGGCAAGGAAACCATACGTTAAAATAACAAGACGGCATAACTGGTACAACTAAGAACGAACAGGGTTGGGGTGGGAAGGAAATTCAGATAGAATCTTTCAAACAAATTCAAACAAAGTCCTATAGAAACCTACAGTATAGTATTCACTGTCTTGCAACCTATCACTGCATAGCCCCACTTTTTAAACAAGCTTATGAGTAACTACATTCACTTGACGCTAGATGTCACTTTGAATAGTAATCTGATTTAATCGTACTCGACTTCAGGCCGATATTACTATTGATTTAAAACTGAAAGACCAATCAAATCCTGTTTGACCTGTTAAATCATGTATGACTACCGCTTTTGAAACATAATTGGGTAAACCTAATTCAATTTACAACTGCTCAAAGGTGATGTCCAAATCGAACTAAAGTTTTGAGTTAGATAGTCAGCGTCTCAGTTGGTCGACGGCCCAAAATTTTGACTTAAGATATAGGACGTTTGAAAGATTTCATTAAAAATGAAAATTGATGGAAGCGTTGCAGTTGTGACTGGGGGAGCCCAAGGAGTTGGCAAAGCTATCGTAGAGGCTCTGCTGCAGAGAGGTGCAAATGTAAGTTTATATTTGAATTGATCGTAAAACTGACCATCATTTATAGAGTTATGAAGGGATTCATGATTTGAACCTAATATTCAATGAGTATAATTTTAAGGACGAGCCTCCAACTTATAAAACGAGGATGGTAGCCCAAATTCAACGTTTCACATTCCATAAACGAGTGCATTTAATCACACAAAATTGATTGAGCAACAGTAACATTTTAAATGTTTGGAACTACTTTGAATTTAAAAAATAAGCAATCAAAGGACCATATTGAAACAGTATATGTAAAAATAGAAACATTTATACAGTTTTGTATATTTTATTTTTTTTTGTAGTTTAGCTATCATATCTGTGGCCTCTTATATTTTGATGCTTCTCTGCCATGTTATTTTTGAAAAAATAGCATGGCTGAAACTCCATAAAGCTAAGTTCACACCAACGGCGCATCGATGGCGCTTTAAAGCGCCGTTCGAAGCGGATTTGCACGCCGCTTTAAAGGACCATCAAAGCGCTGGTGTGAACTAAGCTTTAATTACAAAAAAGCCACAGCTTTGCTACACATTATACATAACTATCTGGAATATACAAAAGTTAGGACATTCGGAGCAAATGTGACCAAGGCATTAAGTTAAGTTCACACCAAGGGCGCCTTGATGGCGCTTTAAAGCGGCGTGCACGGCGCTTTAAAGAGGGCTATCAAAGCGCCGTTGGTGTGAACTTATCTTAACTGCAATTTTATTTTTATAAAAAATGACATTTCAGCGTACACAATCCCTAGTCCGTTACAAATATCATTAACCGAAGAGGGTGTAACGGTCTTCACTTTACAGTTGGGAACAAAACTAATGACACATGGATTTGCTGAAGTAAGGATTTCCCATGTTAAAAATAAGAGAATTTTCAAGAGGTCAAACATCAGTGGATGACAGTATACAAAATGTAAAATATACAAAGAATAGGTATCGATATGGTGAATTGAATTCAACAATGTTTTTCTCTTAAACCAATTATTGAAAACATTCTGTAAAAACACTGTCCTTTATTTTATGTTGACTGTTTGACAACAATTTAATTCAAAAAATATATATATATATATTTTATATAACTGTTTTTGTTAACATTTTTTTTGTTTTTTTAGTGCAATTGTTTTTGTTCCTTTCTGAATGAAATAAAATGTAATGTCTTCCCGAAGCTTGTTGGAACAAAATATAATATATATAATATTTTCTTGGACCTCTCAATATTATTGTTATACAGAGGAAATGTTGGTTGATTTAACAAAAAGTATGCAAAAACTTAAAACAAAACCCCCCAAAATAGATAAAACTGAAGATAAACCTTTTATTTCATTAACAAGATACTTTTTTAAAATCAACCAAACTTTCCTTTGTACAATTACAATATTTAGAGACCTAAACACGTTATGTTTATGTCGTTTTGTTCCAATGAGGTTCGAATAGATGTTTCATTTTCTTCCGAACATTATGATACCAATAACAAAATGAGTGGCTGATGTGTTTTCTAAAACGATATAGAAAAAATCATTTATATATATTTCAAATTATAATGTTACCATCCCAAAGATTATCATTAAATTTACGATGTGTAAAAACTTCAGATTGTTTTGATGACTGGTTTAAGAAAAATGCGTGTCCAAAAAATTCACCATATCGATATCATTCCTTTTAAGAGATATGTATGTAGCCAATATTTGAGACTATGGAGCTTTCAAAACACCATGGTTTGGATATGGTGATAGAAAATCCACCTGTCATTTATTTTGTTCTAAACTGTATGTAGCCTATATATCGAGATACTGAGTATGCTATTAAATCGTTAGGTCAGGATTAGAAAAACTAGGTTATCTTTGCATTTTTACAACTTGTTTAAATTTTGACAAAAAATCGGAATACCAATTCTAGTATACATGTAGATCTTACTTGGACGAACTAAAATCGAATTCGAACACATTTTGTCCGCATTTTGATGATTCTAACTCCAGTTGTCGACCAGTGATAATAAGGCACATGGGGAAAAATGAAGGGGTTTATTCCTGTTCTGGATTAAGTGATGGGACCTGGCTGATTTAAATGTTATCTAAGTAATGACACCATAATTACAGTTTTTACAGTTTTAAATGATGGCTCGGGTGAATCCTAGATGATGGTAATACATCGTCGGTTGCCACGCTCAATCACAGTCATAAGCCTAGTAGTAAGTTTGGTGAAGTGAGACGAAACAGCAAGCCATTTACGTTATGAAAAACTTGGCAAATACAACAAAAATGTGTAGCCAGAAACATCGAAAATATAAGATTTAATGTATTATAGTTTAGTTTTAGTTTATTTATTTATTTATAGTGGTCAGGCTTACAATTCAATTATAAAACATAAAACAATTAACTACAATTTTAACGTGCCCACCTCTGGCTTATTAACCAATGTTAACAATAAGAAATACAAAATTAATACACGAAAATCAATATCACAGGTTGTAAATGAATTGCCTTCTCCGCACAAAAGCCATCTTAATAAATTTAAGAAATTAAGAAATTCAATTAAACTATAGCCATGAGTATTCACAACATTGTCCAGACAACTCCTTCCATCAACTTCATCAATGCCATCTGTTGAATCCATCACATTTCCAATTCTGACATTGAAATCACCACAAATGAATATAGCATCACTTTCACTGCTGTATAAATACACCATTGATAATAAGTGGTTGTAAAATGAGAATGGAAGAGGAATTAGAAGTATCAAATTAAAAAAGATAATAATCTTTAGCAATAACCTGGTGACAAAATCAAGAACCTGATGACAGAGGCAACATAGGCAATTTAATTGATCAGTTCAATGGACACTTTTTGACGTTTGACATAATTAACGAAGTTGGAGTTAGCAACTTGGCACAGAACTAAATCACTTTAATATCCGCCCCTCGATATAAACCCTACTTTAGCAACAAACGTAAACCATACGTTTTCAATTGTTACGATCATTTTGCTCTGGTCACACCTCATTGCTTAAATACTATAGTTAACAAGGAAAGTAAATCAAATAAAAAACAATTTTATGTTAACTTCCATATGGATTTTTTTATAAATAGATTGCACAGTTTTTAAACTGTCTATTAACTTTTGCAATATTTTCAAAACAAACGTCAAATATCACTTTAATATTGTGAGCAAAAAATTACTAAATGATACGATTAAAGTACATGCTAGTAGATGAGTTTATTGTTCCACAGGCACGAGGGATAGGGAATTTTTTAAACAGTATATGCTTCCCTCTTTTCACGAACATTTAGCTTAGATTTTACAATTAAATTGTATTTATTAAACAGGTCTGCATCGCTGACATAAATAAGGCAATTGGAGAAGTAACTGTAAAGGAACTCGCTGAAGCATATGGTGATAAGATATTCTTTAAAGAATGTGATGTGACGAAGGATGCTGATATTAGAGGTTCGTATAATCATATTGCAATGGTTGACTTAGTTTGATATTCGGACATGGTAAATGTGTCATCGCACTTATTGAACTAGTTAGAGTAAGTCAATGTGAACTTACGAAATAAATGTACAGCACAGAATATCAGGTTTTAATATTTTAGCTTTGTTTGGTGCTGTACAAGAGACAACTGGCAGAGCTGTCGACATACTGGTGAACAATGCAGGAATTCTCCGAGAGAAATACTTTGCATCTACCGTGGCAATTAATCTGGTATGTCCCAATGAGTAAGCGACAATGTTTTGAATGTAGCATTAGTCCGTATGGTGTTTTCCCATATGACTAACAAAGATACGGCCATCTTTACCCCATGCAAGGTATAGAGATTATCCTACATGAGGTTCAGGATATTTGGATTATCCCGAGGCCAATATAAATATATTGGCCAAGGGATAATCCAAATATCCTGAACCGACTATAGGATGATCTATCTATCCCATACCAATCACACTGTTCAATTGGCCACAGTTCAGAAACTTTGCAACCAACCGTGGAATTATTTAAAAATATTCATGTCCAGTTTTGTATTCTTGTCCGTAGCCGGATTTTCTTGTTCAAATCTTTGATTATTAATGGGGCATACTGCTCCTTCCCTTCTTTAAAGCATCAAACAGATCGCGATTGTCTGCGTTTTTCTCCATTGTCATTTACAGTATGCGAACGTTACAAAAAGAACCAATACGGGAACAGCGATTATGACGTACTCGGAGCGGGACGTAAAGCTATTTATTCCATAGTTAGCATGATATTCATGGGATAAAAAGACAAAATAAAAACGGTATTTTTGTAATCAGTGGTAAAATATGATATTTTTGACAAATTTTCGCTTAACCATAGCATACGGTGTTTAGGCCATGACATACGGCGCCGTATGCTATGAATTATGGATTTTTGCTACTTCAGACTCAAAACGAGGCTAAGTGTCAACACCGCCGGATCGTTTGGAAAATTCGAAAATTCACTTCCGACGATTATGATGTTGACTTTAACTATGGAATAAAAAGCACATCCTATGATTTACTCGTGATATGATTTTAATCCACTCATGGATATTTTAGTGCAATTGTTTTTGTTCCCTTCTACCAATTCTTGAGAATGAAATAAAATGTCTTTCCGAACCTTGTTGGAACAAAATAGCACATACAACATTTTCTTAGACCTCTCAATATTATAGTTATACAAACAACATTCTGGTTGATTTTACAAATAGTGCAGATATCATATCCATTCGTGGATAAAAATCATATCACTCATAAATCATAGGATATCCTCTATATCTGCCCGCCGATGAAAATATAAGTCTCTACAAAACCGGCTTTATGTATCTGTTACACGTCCAAGTATGGGATAAATTGCCATCACACGTGCAAGATAAGATTTACTTGGACACTGGTTTATAAACATCGACAACATAGCAACAGATACACCGTTGATATGAGTACCTATACTCGTTCTACAAATATAAGCTGTGACGTCATAACAATGGAGCATTGTTGCCATGCGTATCTATGTATTTTCTACAATATTTTTATGACGTCATAACAATTGAAAGATGGAGTTCCGTTAATTTGAAGCTATTTTACACTCAGTTTTACCATAAAAAGGTAAAATATCGCATAATAGAAGAGTCATATGAAAAAAAAAACGTTCCTGTCCTCTTTCCTTTGCAATATCGTCCATTCTTGACTCACTTTGATAATGTTCCTTTATCTCGTCTTCGACTCAAAGCTCATTAAGAATGGACGATCTTGCAAGGTACTACTACTAATACAAGAACCTATCTTTATGAATTCGTTCTTTATGAATTATCACCCCCCGTTGGATATGTCAACCTAGGCGAAGACGGTGTATTCTAGAGGTCGTGAGATCGTGCACGCTTTCCCCGTAATGTCGTTCATTCTTTAGATGGAATTATATGAGGGCTATCCAAAAAGTTTGAGCATTCTATCATTTTTTAATACTTTGTTCACTAAAATGTGTCATATTACAACAAACATTTGCAACTGCCTGTATCCTCTAGGTTACCAGAACAACACTTTGAATAATCTTGTAAATTAGGCCTTTAATTTGTTTCATAAAATTAGATACAATCCATGTTAAAGCAATAATATCAAGCTGTTGGAAGACCCTCGTATACTTGTGCATTTTTCAATTGTGTCAACTTTACATAACAATATTTGAGTTCTAAACTGATTATTTATTCATGACGTAATCCAATGTATAAATTACACTGGACGAAATGATTACACAGTACATCAACTTATTCCCGGGGAACTCTCACCTGTATGGAGCATATACATATATATCAATAATATGACATCTCCCCTTTTTAAGTATGTGTGAAAACTCAAGAGTCTATCAAGCATGAATAATACAAAAGCACATTTATATAAACACAGTTGAACAGTCTTTATATCAATGCATCGCACTGCATAATATGCTGTAGTGTCAAGTCACTCTGAAGTATAATAAACATATCGATGATTAAAATGCAACACACTGCATTATGTCAAATCATATTTCAAATGCAACATACTGCATTATATCAAATCATAACTCTTAATCTGAAGCATGTTCATCATAACATAATGTCAATCAATTAGCATATCTGGCTGGTTTGTTAACCTCTAGTCCTGACTTTGATCTAGTCTGAATGACTCTCTGAGTAGGTACTGTATTATGTCTGGGTGACATAGTGGTACTGGGAACAGTATACTGTGCACTATCTTTAGTGTCACGATACACACTTGTATTGTTTTGACTATCCATAGACACATCTACAGGTTTGTGAACTACTGGACTTGATATACCAATCTGTTCTGATGGACCCTGATTTGTGTCACTGTTATGTAAAATTGGTTTTGACTTACAAAATTTGTAAATCAGATTATCATCATTATGTGGACTTGGACTTCTGGATCTGTGGTATAAGACTGGTTTGGGACTAAATGTACTGGCACTTCTGACCATAGGACCATTTACACTGGGACTTTTATTACTGGGACTTGGAATTGCCATTATGTGACGCCTGTTACGTCTGTAAGTTCCCTTAGGAGTCTCAACAATATATGACCTAGGTGAACTATGTTTACATTTGACAACACCTCTTGTTTTCCATCCCTTTTCCTGGTCAGTTTTCAATAAAACTTGTGAACCCGGTACTAGTTCAGTCAAAGGTCTCACTCCATGATGTTTGTCATAATTGGTTTTGTACATATTCTTAGCAGTCTTGTCATTTAAGGCAACCTATCTGAGATTGGGCCATTTCGGGTTGAGATTGCTAGGCAGTGTAGGGACTGTAGATTTGATTTGCCTACCCATAAGCAATTGAGCTGGCGATGCTCCAGTCGCAAGTGAGGCGTAGCGCGATAAGTTAATAAAGCTAGGTAAGGATCTTCCTGACACAAAATACGCTTCAAAATCTGGACTCCCCTCTCAACCTGACCATTTGCCTGACTAAAATGTGGACTACTTGTACAGTGAATAAAATTGTACCTTTCCGCAAATTCTTTGAACTCTGCACTGGTAAATTGCGGACCGTTATCTGAAATGCATGTTTCACAAACACCGAATCTTGCAAAAATAATCTTCAATCTGTCTATGACACTTTTTGCAGTTGTGTTTTTGTTCATTTTAGCAATTTCCGGATAACGCAAAAAATAATCTACCACTACTAGCCAGTGGCAATTTTCATACTCACATAAATCCACAGCTATCTTGGACCATGGACGCTTGGGAAGAACTGTAGGCATCAAAGGTTCCTTCCTCTGTGTACTTTTGATTGATTGGCAATGTTCACATTTTTCTATCATGACTTTTATTTGTGAGCTCATACCTGGCCACCAAACTGATTGATTGGCTCTACTCCGGCATTTTGTAATACCAAGGTGACCATCATGAATTCTACTCAAAATCAAGTTTTGCATACCTACTGGTACGACCACTCTATTTCCATGAGTTATTAAACCATTGTATAGGCTCAAAGCACTCAGCTCGGGGAAAAATGGCTTAACAACCGGGGGAACGGACTTGATATTTTCTGGCCATCCATGCGTTACATAATCACGCACACGCAGTAATACAATGTCTACATCTGTTTCTACTCTGATTTTCTCAAGCAAGTAATACGCAATCGGTCTAGCACTATCGATCGACGCGAGATACTGCTCTATATCTTCTAGAGACGTATCAAGAGATTTACCTACCTCTATTGGATCCCGACTAAGCATATCTGCCACATGCATGTCCTTACCTGGAACATATCTAGCAACTGCATTGAAACGCATCAGCCTGATCAACAATCTTTGACATCTAATCGGTACTCTGTCTAAGTCTTTGATATTAATCAATGGTACTAAGGGCTTGTGATCTGTCAATACTTCAAATCGATCAAGACCAATGAGAAACCGTTCAAAATGTTCAGTTGCCCATACCGACGCGAGGCATTCTTTTTCTATCTGTGCGTACTTTTTCTCACTATCATTAAGACTTCTCGAAGCGTAACAGACTGGCTTGAGGCCATTTGAATGTTCCTGAAACAAACATACCATACCATAACTACTGTACTACTGTCCGCACTCACAATTGTAGGTTTATTCGGATCATAGAATGCTAACACGGGCGCACGGGTGACCAATTCCTTAATTTTGTCAAAGGATTCCTGCTGGGCCAACTCCCATGTGAAACTTACCTCTTTCCGCAGTAGCGCATACAATGGGGCAGCTATCGTAGCCATACCCGGGATAAACTTTGCAAGATAATTGGCTGTACCCAGAAATCTCCGTAATTCTGTGACATTTGTAGGTACAGTGAGCTTCAGTATAGCTTGCACATTGCTATCTGACGGACTAATTCCATCTTTCGTAACTGTATGTCCGAAGAAAGTAACGCGCGACTGACGGAATTTACATTTCTTCTTATTAAGCTTGTTTCTTACCTTCTTGAGTGTCTGCATAACACGTTCCAAACGCCCGTCATGTTCAGCTTTGTCCTTGCCATGGATTATCAAATCATCTATGATATTTTCAACACCTTCATGGTTCTCCAAAATTCCGGCCATTACACGCTGATACAACTCACTCGCGAATGAAAGTCCAAACGGAACGCGGTTGAATTTATATCAACCAAATGGGGTCATGAAAGTTGTTAAACATGAACTTTCTTCATCTAACACTAATCCCCAAAAACTATTGGACGCATCTAGAGTTGTAAACACTGTAGAGCCCTGCATTTTGTGAAACAAATCCTCAGCAGAAGGCAACATGAATTTTTCATTTTTCACAGATTTATTCAAATTTCTGAGATCTACACATATTCTAGGTTGTGGATCTGACTTCTTCTCAACAACAACCATAGGGACACACCATTCTGTTGGCTTTGTTACTCTTGAAATGACACCCAAATTCTCAAGTTTTTTCAATTTATCTTGTACGCGTGGCATCATAGGCAAACTTACCCTTCGCGAAATACTCACACTGTACGGCTGGGCATCATCCTTCAAATTTATCTTGACAGGGTCAGTTTTAATTTTACCAATCTCACCATACATTTCAGATGATGTTTCAATTGACTGAACACGCCGAACCAAACCCATCCCGATGGCACATTCCCTGGATAAAAGACTCATGTCTGAGGTCATGTCAGCTACATGTATATCTGTCTTAAAACGTTTGTTGCCTAAGTCAATTGTCCCAACACAGGCTACATTACCACCTGGACTTTTAAGTTGGACCTTGGAAGGTTTAAGAACAGGGGGTTTATCAAAAGACTTAAACACAGACTGGGGCATAACAGTAACATCGGCACCTGTGTCCAGTTTAAACATGATTGGTTTACCATTTACCCTGAGTTCACTCACCCATGGTGGTTCCTTGTTGTTGATGTCAATCACACCGACCTCGTCAACACGAAAATCTTGTGTAGGCTCATCATCATGCTGGAATCTCGGCTTAGGAATATCACCAACCGGGTACATATCGTCACAGACAATCTCGCCAATGAATGCCTGGTAATAATCGTCATTTTCATGTTGATCACTATCACAATCAAGTATTTCATGAATGTTTTTGCGCTTATCCATTGACTTTTGGTAGCGTTTGCTACAACAACGTTTGTAGTGGTTCATGCCACCACACTGTAAACATGTTTTACCATATGCACCACACTCCCTAGGCTTGTGTGTTAACGCACACTTCTTACACTTAAATGCAGCTGATTGTGATTGTCCCTTGGACTGTGTTGTTGACCTTTTCGACCTCCTAGACCTGGTGACGTCATCCAGATTCTGCGGGGTTTCCGACTTCAGATGCACGGGTGCGACGTGCTCTCTGATTCGCGCCATTTCTATCACTTTGGCAAATGTCAACTTGCTATAGTCCATTATCTTTACCTTTTAAGATAAGTCTTTATTATTCATACCGTTTACAAACTGGTGCAAAAGTTCACGCTCAGTATTTTCGAAAGAGCAAATGTCGGCTTGATCGTATAACTTACGTATGAAACTATCTACATTGTCCTCAGACGACTGTTTCATGTGATAAAATGCTTTCTTTTCTTCGATCACATTCACCTTTGGCGTGAAGTATCTGTCGAATTTATCCATTACAACCGTGAACGATTTCTTGTTCTCTGCTTCAGTGAACACAAATGTCTTATATATTGTCAACTTTACATAACAATATTTGAGTTCTAAACTGATTAGTTATTCATGACGTAATCCAATGTATAAATTACACTGGACGAAATGATTACACAGTACATCAACTTATTCCCGGGGAACTCTCACCTGTATGGAGCATATACCTATGTATCAATAATATGACAAATTGTACATGGTCATGCTTTATTTTAGGAAGCACAGATTCGCTGTGCCTACGTCGGTGCTGAATATATGGGATTAAACAGTGTAGGAAAAAGTGGTATTATGATATTTACTGCATCGATTCTAGGTAAAAGTTTCCCATTTGTATTGCCTAGCCTGTATACATATAGAGAGAATATACAAAGTTGTTGATTTTCTTTCTCAGAGATATTTCTTTTTCTTTTTGACGTTTCGTAGAATGTCCATCCTACTTCTTCAGAAATAAAATTATATTTGAATCAAACTGAAATAATGGATGGACATCCTACGAAACGTCAAAAAGAAAAAGAAATATCTCTGAGAAAGAAAATCAACAACTTTGTACATTACTACCAGAGAGATGAACATTCATAGCGAGAATATAGTTTATTTAGTATTTTTAATCTAAAAATTGTGGTCAGGTTTGAAATATTGTATATTTCTATGACTTAACTTTGACGCTGACATAAAAAGCACGGGGCAGCGTTCCCAGAACATTTTGAATTTTGTATCTATGAATATTCGGAAGCGACGTGGGGAATCGTAGCGTTCAATTCAATTTAAGAATCATATTGCAATTATTTTCGAAAACGGTCGTTTCCAATCTTCCTTCCTTTTAACCCTTTTGGCACCAGAGAAACTAAGCAAATATTCGTCTATTATAGGATTAGTACCAAGCGGCCAAGCACCAGTTTACTCAGCAACTAAACATGGTCTTGTCGCCTTCGTTCGGAGCATGGCTGTAAGTGCAATAATTAACATTTGTTAGGGTTCAATTTCTATATTATGACATACCATTCCATTTCTTTTAAATCCATTTAATCAAATCAAAAACATAGGCCCTCTCCCACTTGGTTTTATATGATGTACATTTAGCATGTACAGGGTGTTTTATAAAAACGGCAACGGACCTAACAATGCAATTCCTTTTAACCAATAGAAGAATTTGACATTTGAAATATTATAAAGTTTGTTCAATCTTCTTAAAGTCGACAAAAGTTTTACACTATAGGGTGTGTAGAGCCTATTTCCCGACCATTTAGAAAACATGCTCCAAATGGCAGCCTCGTCTCTGGAAGCAGACTTGCATGCGTTTGGCGAAGTTGTCGACAACACGTGTGCATTCATCCCTTGGTATGACTCTTACCTCCTATGTTATATCTAGCTCTGCAATAGTTCGAGGATTTTTGGCATACACAATATCTTTCAGGCAACACTACAGATAAAAATCGGAGAGGAGGTGGGGGGATGTTCAGGTCTTGGGAATCGCGTGTCCAGTTATTATCTGTCTAACGGCTGATGAACCGATCTTCAAAGTGGTTTTGAAGCTACTCCAATGTGTTGCTGGATGTATGTGGTGTAGCACCATCTTGTTGGACCTGGCTTATCAATACCATTCCTTCTTCCTGGAACCCAAAAATATAATGCTCTGTATTTATGGTCACAATTTGTTCCTCATTTTCAATAAAGTATGGTCCAATGATTTCACTCGTAGCATACGGTAAAGTATATCTAGCACAATGAAATGTTATTTGAGCCACTTCATCAGGAGCATGGTTACCCAAAACATAGTTCTTGCTATTTACATGACCTTTCAACTGGAAGTGCGCTTCGTCACTGCACTAAACCATACGTCTCCTAGCAAATCTCTAATGTTCTTTATTCTTTGAGCAAACCACTCACACCTGGCAACCATGGCTTCTATATCTCTTTCAGTCGATTTCTGTTTTAATTGAATCCTATAGTATAGGGATACACTTGCAGGTATTCTATCAAGAGACTGGTATTCTATCAAGAGACGAACTGGTATTCTTAGTTCTTGGCTCCACCATCTCAATGACTTCTTTCGACTGACTGAATCCAAGGCGGCATCAATGTTCTGCCGTGTTCTTACGCTGCGAGACATCCCCGAGTGCGCCTCTCTCTCTCTCTCTCTCTCTCTCTCTTAAGTCTCTCTCTTTTGGTATTTAGACTTTTGAGTATTCCTAATGCTCTAAATTTCAAATCCTTTAAATTCATTCTGTGTATTTTTGAAAGAACCGATTTTTAAATATTTCTTAACACAATAGGTCATGACTTCAATCGACTATGGTATATCGTTTACTTATGACTGGCTAAAGTTATCAATGTTTTCTGGAAGAACTTTGAATGGACTCTTTTCACCTGAAAAATAAAAAACGTATATTTACAGGGTTATAACTTAAAAGGTGGGTTGCATTTTTTGAAACACCCTGTGCATTCACAGATATAAACAAAGATATTGCATAATTATGCTTTATTAATGTATGTACTTGGGATGTATGTAATATAATCAAAAACACAACCGATATATATTTAAATTTAGAAATGTTGGAGCTGTGATTTCGCTTCAGTTTAGACTATGTTCAACTTACATTTTCAATTATATAACTTAACAATTTTAGTTGAGTCCATCCTCCATCAAATCAGGACTACGATTTAATGTTCTCTGCCCCAGCTTCGTAGATACACCGCTCATCACAGATGAAGGCATTAAAAGAGGCTTAGTTGACGACGATTCTTCTGCTATGTTTATCGCCCTGAGGAATTCCATAGATCTACTAAAGTATGTGTTCCAGCTTTAATACTATAGTCTACTCTAGCTTTTTAAAGTTGCACTGGGGGTTTATCTCCCGGACAGTTAGTGATGTACAGATTTTATAATTGCTAAAGGACAGATACCGTTGACGGCCATGGTTCTCATTCGATTTGATTGTCATTAACTACACCTTTAATATTAATAGAGCACTCAGAAGTCGTGACCATTTAAAAAGAGAATGAACCGTTTAGTCCCTTTTTGAAAACCCCAAAACGTAAAAACAGCAGTGCATTTCATGTATTTCAACCGTCAATGTTTTATTATCATATTAGATTTACAATATTTATACAAAGTATATGAATTTTTCAGCAAACCAGATAAAGTTAAAATCATTTTATCAATACATATTCATGTTAATGTCTAGTAAAATTGTGTTTCATTTCATCGTATAGAATTTTCTATGTAACTTCGAACTAGATTTTCAAATACACTATCCTCGGATAGACATTTCTATACAAGACTCCGTTAACTTTTCGTATAGAAATTTCTATGCGGATGAGGCTGGGATATTAATTTTGTTATTGATGAATATTTGGTAATCGGCATAGAAATTTCTTTACCGACAAAGCAGAAAATTCAAAACTGAATACCTGTATAGAAATTTCTATGTGTAGGCCGTCGAAAAATACTAGTTATGTTACTAGAAAAACATTTCTCGCCGTATAGAAATTTCTATGCGGGTGTAGATGTACATTATGGTTGCAGTATAGAAATTTCTATAGGGATAAGATTGATAAATGAAAATCGAAATGCTGCATAGAAATTTCTATGCGGCGCAGGAAAAATAATTTTGCTAGATCGCCCGTATAGAAATTTCTATATGCTCAAAAAATAAAATTCCCGTATACACATAAATATCCTGTATAGAAAGTTCTATGCTGGTGTAGTCGAAAATGTTAATTCAGTAATAAAATAATTTTGCTAGATCGCCTGTATAGAAATTTCTATATGGTCAAAAAATAAAATTCCTGTATACATATAAAAATCCTGTATATAAATTTCTATGCTGGTGTAGTCGAAAATTTTTACATCAGTTACTCATTTAAGTATCTGATAAATGTGGTATCAAACACAAAAACGTATCCAACGTGTTTACTTCATAGTTTTCCTCACAATGTTTTCATTCACGGCTACTGTTGATCGATATGGACGTTGGAATGTGTGTTCTTTCTAGTTTTGCCAGAGTAACTGTTTATCAGTGATCTTTAATGAATTATACAATCACGCATCTTGTGCATATATCTTTATATAATTGATGCCATGGTCAGCTTCTTGTTAAAAAGAGATCTGAGTTTTAAATGGCTCTGCCTGTTTACAACACACAATATGTATCAGGTATCAATTAGAAGACTTGTAGGATAAATCCTGTAGTTTCCCCGAGTCTCTTGCCAATTCTTGGAAGGTCATGGAATAGGGGAACACAATAGTTCACTATCATTCACACAGATAAATATTGTCGTCCCTGTTTACCTGTCTACATGACGTAACGGTTGGTCTACTCAAGTGACGAATGAAGTTGCAATGACTCTACCTCTTTCTATCTCGTTTCTCCCTGAAAGCAAAATCAATTCTTCTCCACTAGAATCATGTAGCAAAACAAACCACTACCAATAAGATAAGGCAAACCAGGTTGATTTTCATCATTCAGACATCATTAAAAGGTAAACAAAGCGGGTGGCTTTCTCTAAATCAAAAATCATTCGATGAGGGTAGGAAAAGCGAATAAGTTATTTCCAATCAAGCATCATTTGATTAAGTTAGACAAAGTAGCGTGATTGACTTTGACTACCAATCAAGCATCAATGGATTAAAGGTTTTTCTATAACAATGATAGCCTTAACCCGTGATTTACCCCAAAAATAACACATTTAATCTCAAAATCAACTTTTAATTAGTTATATGCATTTGTAATGATAAGATTAATATATAGTAATAATGCCATAATACTACTTTCAAGAAAAGGCAAAAATGACACTCTCGATTGTAAAATATAGGCCTGCTTAATTAACTATTGCTATCCCTCATTAATTAGACTAGACTTTTTCGCATTCCACTGTTCAGTCAAGTCAAGTAAGTAAGTTAACATTCGAAAATAAAAATCTCAAAAATCGTACATCTTTGATTTCCAAAATAATTTGTGAGGTGGTTATTAAGATGGTAATACACATTTTAACGTATTAATTTTGAGTACATCTCGAATCCATTCTCAACAAAGCGTTCTCGAAATAAGTATTCGAAATGTTTGAGTTCGGGATTATAAAAGTACGCTAAGATATACCGCTTCTTAACAAACTCCTTTGGGAACAAGACATAGAATCAAATACATATTCTTCTTATTTACTCCCTGACACATGCCAATGAATGTTACATAAGTAAATATCTCCGTTTTTAAATAATTTTGAAAACACTGTTTTCTACAGGTGCCATTTTTCATAATTGAAAAACAAAATTGAACATTTTGCATTTCTAAATTGATAAGTGTCTTGGAATACAACTTAATTGTAAACAATTTAAGTCATTAATAATATTTCCCTTAGTGATCCCATGCTAAATAGACAGTAACTGGGTCAATGTTTTATGTTCAACCTTGTTTTCATGACTTTTAAACATGAGCCGACGATTATGTAGGAAATTTCATTTCCAAATGAAAGCGTGTCAACTCCTGTTTTTGCACAATATTTAGCCTTTTATAATGATCGATCGCCAAACTCTGCACGTAGCTCTTAATTAGGCGATATGGTTTTAAATTTATAGATGTAAGCAATAAACTCAAACAAAAATTCAAACCACCCGCTATAATTTTGATTACACAAGACGAAATTTCTACTCCCGGGGAGCACTTTTGTAACACTTTGAAAGAGGATTCTTGAAAAATCGTTCGAATTTTCACAAAAGTTTTCACGTAATTTTATTGCTTCGTTTAAGCCTCGGCCTATATCATACTCAAATCTGATACCATAATTATAAATTAAAATGAAACATTAAACTCACCAGGTTATATGATAAACCGTTTCGAGAATTGATGATTTGAGTTAACTGTGGATATTTATAAAAATGTAAGTCGGCATATATTCGACAGTTAATGTACACACATGATGTATGTGTGAGGGACGCTTTGTCCAAAATAAATAAACAAGAGAAATTTATAAAATATTTTATATTATATCATATATTATATCAGTCAACTTCCTTATTGATCATGTATTGATCATGTATATGTTGTACAACTACCTTAAAAGATAAATTACAAAAGAGTGACAACTACCTTAACATGTAAATTAGCCTACAAAAGAGTGTCAACTACCCTAACCCATGAAAGTGTAGAACTACCTTAATCCATGAAAGTGTGGAACTACCTTAATTCATAAAATGTAAAACATTACAAAAGAGTGACCAGTCTGCCAGTGCAGAACTGTTGGTGGAATGCCTAAAAATATAAAATTCACACCATAAGTTGATATGTAGCAATAAAATAAAATGTCATTAAAATGCAGATTAATGTTTAATGTTTTAATTGATAAAACCATATTTGTGATGGGGATTAAGTAATATATGAATGAATCTTTATTTCCCCACACAATGCCTGAAGCATTATATAAACATCAAAACACATGAAGCATGACTTGTTCAATATGGTCAATAGGGTCAAGTTGACCTTACAAAATGTAGAATTGACCTTACACATACTACAAATATAAATCAAATAACAAGAGTGGAATTTTACCTGACAATAAAGCTACTTGGACTGTGAGTGTGGGCATATGGTAAAGTAAGTCAGCTAGGGAACTAACCTAAAAATGTACATTTGAACCTAAGTGAAAATGTAAACAAAGGAATGAAATCCAATATGGCTGATGTTGAAATTTGCAAAATATCTTGAGTCTTTCCTTAAACTCCTAATAACTTCAAAATTACAAACGGTATATAAAAAATACCTATTTCAACATAGAGATTATATATTAATCTTTAAAACTAACTATATGAATAATATACTGAGACAATATAACTTGTTTAGAAATTGAACAAAGTATGGAAAAATATTTACCACATCCAGAAGATTCAAAAGCAGGCCCAACACTAAAGTATATGATCATGTGACCTAGATCATGTGATACAGTAGTTACTAAACCTTTTTAAAGGTGGCATATCAGTACAGTCTCAGTATGTGCTGTGTTGAGAAGTAGTATACATTGGGTAGGAATAATCAGTTGTACCAACAATATTTAAAAGTATTTATAAAAGTGCATGTCACATCCACGCGGACTCGTCTTCATTTCAATAAAATGAACCTTAAACACGGCCACAGTAAACTGATATAATAAATGTACAATATCTTAAATGAATAAGAAAATTTAATACAAACATCAAAAACATAAGTTAAAATAATCCAATGATTCAAAAATATCTGTCTATAAGATGAATAATTCTCTAAACGCTATTAGATTGGTATTTCCTCCCCTAATTAACAACCACGACCAAAAAATAGGTCGTTTATAAAATTATAGATCCCACTACAGTCATGATTTTGAAAAATGTTTTAAATTGTAGCTACTATCTTAACTACAGTAACGCGCAGAAATCAGAGTGAAATCTCAATTTACTTCTGTTGATCTAAAAGTCTCTTAGACCTTCTCAGTTGAGGCACTTCTTCAGCTGTATCCTCATTAAGGAGCTTTTTGTTTCTGATCCCTTCTGGCAACTCTTTCAAATCTTCTCTATTTACAGTTTTCCTCAGTGAGTCTTCATTCTCAATTGTATATGTGTCTCCTTTCCTTTCAATCACTTTGTATACAGAATCTTCATAATAGTCTTGTATCTTGTTTCTTCCAAGTGTTCTCCTTCTTGTTAAGACTTTTCTTCCAACATCTATTTTATCTTCAATGATTGTTGGTTTCTTGTCATGTCTTTCTTTCCTTCTATCAGCATTTTGATTCATATTTTCTTCTGCATGAGCATAAGCTTCTTTGAACGTCTGCTTTTGTTTGGTTACCCAGTTATCTGCTTTATTTCCTTCAGAATCTTCATCGTCATTCTCTGAATCAAGCACTAAAGATAGTGGTAGTAATGCTTCTCGGCCAAACATCATGTAAAACGGTGAATAACCCGTGGAGCTATGTGGGGTTATGTTGTAAGAATACACCAACTCCTTCAGGTATTCTGGCCATTTGTTCTTCTTCTTTGCTTCTAGTGACAACAGTAGATTATGGAGGGTTCTGTTGAACCGTTCGCACTGACCATTTCCTTGGGGATGGTACGGTGTGGTTCGTGACTTCTGAACATTGTATGTTTTACACAAACAGTCTACTATCTTGCTTTCAAAGTTCCTTCCCTGGTCGCTGTGTAGTCGTTTGGGAATACCATAAACTAAAAACAGATCTTTCACAAGAACTTTTGACACTGTTTCAGCTGTTTGGTCCTTAGTTTCTTTGGCAATTGTAAACTTTGTAAAGACGTCAGTTATGATCAAAACGTTTTCCATTCCGTTGGTAGCTTTTTCCAAAAGTGTAAAATCAATACAGACTAGGTCTAGTGGTGATTTTGCAGTTAATCGTCCCATGGGAGTAATGATTTTGTGAAAGGGCATCTTGCCATATACACATCGATTACATGTTTTGATATATTCACATATGTCTTGTTTCATTCCTGGCCAAAAGTATCTATCACTAATCAGTTTATCAGTTCTTTCAACACCTTGGTGTCCTGCAAAGTCATGTCCCGCTTTTAGAACTTCTTCTTTTAGAACAGTTGGAATAGCAACTTGATTGACATCTTTATCATTTGACTTCACCTTCCTATACAATATGTTATCAACTAGTCGGAGTTTATGTCTTTGTTTCTCCCATTTTCTTTGATGTTTTGTCATCTTTTTCAGTATCTTAGGTGTTGGAATAATGTTATGTTTTATGATTTCTTTTATGAGACTGATATCTTGATCATTGTCTTGCAATGTGGCTAGACCTTCCTTCGTAATAGTTGGGAAGACAGTTGTTTCTGTTGGAGTTATATCACTTTCTACTGTCAGAACATTTACTTCCTTCTGGTTAATTTCTGTAGACAGTTCTGGAAGGTGTGTAGTGTTTGTGATCTCTGCGATAACACTCATAGCACTGACTTCGAAGTCATCATCCTCATCTTCATCTTCTGAACTGTGTTCTAGTCTGGAGAGTGCATCTGCTGCTGTGTTCTTTATTCCTGGCTTGTACTTTATCTCAAAGTTGAAGCATGCTAAGTCAGACACCCAACGTTGCTCTAATGCTGGTAGTTTCTTCTTTCGCATGATATAAGTCAGTGGGTTATTGTCTGTGAAAATTGTGAATTTTGATCCAAGTAGAAAATCTCTGAACTTTTCTGTAACAGACCATTTAAGTGCTAACAGCTCCAATTTTTTGGAAGAGTAGTTATTCATGTTTTTCTCGCCTCCTCTCAGCGATCGGCTGCCATATCCAATGACTCTCATCTTTCTTTCTTGTTCTTGAAGAAGTTCACATCCGAGTCCTGATGATGATGCATCTATCTCTAATACAAAAGGCTTGTTGTAGTCTGCGAAAGCAAGGACTGGTGCTGTAGACAGTTTTTCTTTAAGTGTAGCTTGTGCTTGTGTACAATCTTCTGTCCATAGCTTTTCAATATTCTCGGTCTTCTTTTTTGTTCTTTTTGTGACTTTTGTAACAAGGTTGTGTAATGGTTGGGCAGTAGCTGCATAGTTCTTCACAAAACGTCTGTGGTATCCTGCCATTCCAAGAAATCTTCTGAGATCCTTCAGGGTCTTCGGCTGTTTCCAGTTCACTATCACCTTAATCTTTTCAGGATCAGGCTTTATTCCTTCTTTCGATATCTGGTGACCAAGGTATGTTACAGTCTCTTTAAAGAAGTAACACTTTTTCAATTCAAGCTTCAAGTTGTAGCTGTGTAAAATTGAAAAGACATTCTCTAGCCTATGAATCATTTCTTCGATGGTAGAAGAGTATACTAATAAATCATCGAGATAGACGAGTAACGTTTTGAAAATCTCATCTTTAAATGCCATGGTCATTAATCTTTGGTAAGTCGCAGGTGCGTTGCAGAGGCCGAATGGCATGCGTAAGTACTCAAAAGTGCCAAAAGGTGTGGTAAAAGATGTTTTGTGAATATCCTCCTGAGCTACCTTAACCTGGTGATAAGCGCTTTGAAGGTCCAATGAGCAGAACCACTTTGCATTCAGCAGTGCATCCATACTTTCCTGTATACGAGGGAGTGGGAAGACATCCTTCTTTGTGTTGTGATTCAGCTGTCTGTAATCCACGCATAGTCTAAGTGATTTATTTTTCTTTCTGACGAGAACAATCGGGCTAGCGAAGTTACTAGTACTTGGGCGAATGATCTTTTTCTGTATTAGTGTGTCAATATGTTCTCGAAGTTCTTGAAAAACTGCAGGAGGCACTCTACGGAAAGGTTCATTCACAGCAAAATCATCTGGTGTAGGTATTTTGTGTTCAATCGCATCAGTATACCCCAAATCATTTTCGTCTGATCCAAAGATTTTGTGGTATTTGTAAAATAACTTTGCAGTCTTCTTGCGTTCATCTTCTGTTCCAGGGAAATCTTCTAACAGTCTGTTTACTTCTTGGATAACATGCTGTGGGACTGTTGGCTCTTCATCATTCTCAATTGGCTTTGATTTCAAATTCTCGTTTGTAGCTATTTCTACTGTATTGTCCTGTATGCTGTACGAAACTTTACAACAGTTTACTGTTGCAGAATGTAATTGTCCTATTGGAGTTCTTTTGGTAAGTATTACACTCGTTTCCGAAGCATTTAAGACACGTATTGTAGCACTTCCAGATGTTGCATCTATGTATCCATTCATAACTTGGACATTTCCAGGTAGGACTCTATCCAATGGTTCGACTAAACCTTGTCCTCTAAAAGAACCCGTAGAAACATCTACATCAACAGTTGTTGAGGCTGGGATAAACACCTGTCCTTTCACACGTATAAGATGTGTTCTTTCTTCTGTGTCATTTGGTGTGGATTGAAACGTTGGCAAATGTTTCAAGACATTCATTCCTATTAACAGATCTGGATATGATCCGGATTCTTCGTGTACTAGAATTCCACAGTCCTTTATGGTGATATCTTGTATTATTATATCTTCTATGAGGAGACCTTTGTATGGTATTTTGAGATTATTAGCTGCTTTGAGGTCAAGAAGTTGAAATGGTTGTAGTTCTTTGACAAATTGATTTTCATAAAATTCCTTTGACATAAGCGTAACACTGCTCCCAGAGTCCATTATTCCTGTAGTTTCTATATCTCCAATTTTGATATCCCATTTCTGTGTTTCACCAACAATTTTCTCCATGTTTGGATGACAAGATATACAAGTTGTATCTGTTGTCAGATTGACATTTGTTATGACTTCATTTGGTTTACTATCTGAGTTTTTAGGGTCATTTACTTGTACACTGTGATTATCATATCGTTCATTGCTGTTGTAGTAGTTTGATGGTCTTCTGGAGTAATTGTTTCCTCTTGATCTTCCTCTTCCTCGGTAGTTGTTTTGACCTCTGTTGAAACGGTTGTTGAATTGTCCTCTGCCATAACTGTTGAAATTCTGTTGTGGGTTGTTTTTCATTTCCTTTATTTCATTCAGTTCATTCTCCATTTTGTTTTGTTTTTCTAGTAAGGTCTTCATCATACTGTGTAGTGTGTTGTTACTATCTACTGTGTTTGCTGTAGTCTTTTTTGTTTCCATGGAGTCACTCTGCTTTTCGTTTAGTTCGTATTGAAAGGCTGTTTCTCTCAATGTGTGGAATGTAGTTGAACTGTTATAGTCTGAGATTCCTCTTAATTCCCATCTCATTTTAGGACAGCATACACCTTCTATTAGTTGCTCTTTTAACAGCTTGTCTTCATCAACCTTTTCATCTTGATTTTGTTTCACAATATCCATTAACTTCATTAAGGCTTGGGTATATTGAGCTATTGTCTCATTTTGATGCTGCTTTCTAGTATAGAATTCGGTCATTGATTTATGAGAAGACTTGTGTATTCCGAAAACTCGTTGTAGTGTTTTAAATATCTCAGTAGGTGTTGGGTTTGTCAGGTATCTCGCTTCTCTTCTAGGATTTGGACCTAGATGATATACAACAAAGTCTACTTTCTCCGAGTTGTTTTTCAAATCTC
Organism: Owenia fusiformis; assembly: GCA_903813345.2. NCBI lineage: Eukaryota > Metazoa > Annelida > Polychaeta > Sabellida > Oweniidae > Owenia > Owenia fusiformis. The sequence goes on from CAIIXF020000009.1 coordinate 1,746,477, forward strand.
GTATGGCCATTGTAGCATCCTCAATCCAGTCATAGATATCCTCATCCTTGTTTCCCATGAATTTATTCAATTTTGGTTTCTTCGATATATACTGCGTATTCTTTGAACTAGTTTCTGGTGTACTACTAGCGCTTTGAGTGTCAGCTAAAGTTTTTCTATCTGGTATTTCTTCATCCAAGTATTTCTTTTTGAGAATCGCCAACTCTTTTTCCATATTTATCATTCTGAGAAGTTCTCTTCTTTTTACTCTCTCTTCTTTATCGAGGGTTTCTGCCATTTCATCTATCGCTCGTTCAGCTTCAGATTTATGATCCTTTGTAGTTGTTTTTTTCTTTGTTGGGTCCTCTTGGCACAATGTTTCAGCCATTTCATCTATTATACGTTCTGCTTCAGCTTTAATATCGCTTGGTGTTACTCCATCTTGTGCTTCAGCCATTTTGAAATACTAACGTAAAATAGTCACTTAAAATAGTCGCGTAAAATATTCACTCTGATTCCGCACGCGCCGAAAATAATATCCGAATGTTTAAAAGACAAAGTAAAAAACATTCAAATCTTTAAAAGACCAAGTAGTGGAAAATATTTACAAAGTTCTTCTAGTGAAGGCTAGACATGTAGTAATTAATATAAAGTACCAAGTATTAATAACATATACTGGTTGTCAGTTGGTTACCTCGTATTAAATGTAAAATAGATGTCTCTATATAGATGACATGTACGCAATACGTTCACTACCCTTGTGTCATATGTAAAATATTGAATTCACCTTGTATTCAGCAACTCTGCAGTGATCAATATGTATATTCATTCAATAACCTATCTGAAGTGTTTCGTATATATACTATGGGTTTATATCCCTACAATTACTAATTGTTGTTGCTCTGCGTATAAACAGTCCTTCATGTAATGATAAAGGTGTACACCAACTGTTCACTGTCCCTGTTTTAGTACAGGTAAGTCACATGAACTCAAAATGTTATTTGCTATGCAAGTGTCTCTATAGATGGAGTTCCAGGTAAATGATAATGCTTAATGTTCATAAAGATGGCGCACTAGGTATAGTATCACTCAATGTTCAAGAAAGCGCTCAATTATGTGATAGCTTAATGTTCATAAAGATGGCGCTCTATTATAGTGATAATTCAATGTTCATATAGATGGCGCTCTATTATAGTGATAATTCAATGTTCATATAGATGGCGCTCTATTATAATGATAATTCAATGTTCATATAGATGGCGCTCTATTATAATGATAATTCAATGTTCATATAGATGGCGCTCTATTATACTGCTTAATGTTTCCTATAGATGGCGCTCTGTTATCATACATGTAACTCTCATACCTTTTCGGGAACTCATCTGGGTGATCAGGCGGCAACTAGTCCACTGGAACTGGTCACTCTTGCTAACTAAGCATGAAGTACTAGCTGACTAAACTACTAACTACCTTATCATGGGCTTAGGGCTACTAGTGGAGTAAGTCATGAGATAAAATTCATGGATTCCTTAAATTTATTTCCAATGGACATCCATGGTAAAATTCACAAAGGGAAATAATTGTAAAGAACACCCGTTGTAAAATTTGCAAAGGGAAGTACCCGCAGTACCATTTGTGAGGGACGCTTTGTCCAAAATAAATAAACAAGAGAAATTTATAAAATATTTTATATTATATCATATATTATATCAGTCAACTTCCTTATTGATCATGTATTGATCATGTATATGTTGTACAACTACCTTAAAAGATAAATTACAAAAGAGTGACAACTACCTTAACATGTAAATTAGCCTAGAAAAGAGTGTCAACTACCCTAACCCATGAAAGTGTAGAACTACCTTAATCCATGAAAGTGTGGAACTACCTTAATTCATAAAATGTAAAACATTACAAAAGAGTGACCAGTCTGCCAGTGCAGAACTGTTGGTGGAATGCCTAAAAATATAAAATTCACACCATAAGTTGATATGTAGCAATAAAATAAAATGTCATTAAAATGCAGATTAATGTTTAATGTTTTAATTGATAAAACCATATTTGTGATGGGGATTAAGTAATATATGAATGAATCTTTATTTCCCCACACAATGCCTGAAGCATTATATAAACATCAAAACACATGAAGCATGACTTGTTCAATATGGTCAATAGGGTCAAGTTGACCTTACAAAATGTAGAATTGACCTTACACATACTACAAATATAAATCAAATAACAAGAGTGGAATTTTACCTGACAATAAAGCTACTTGGACTGTGAGTGTGGGCATATGGTAAAGTAAGTCAGCTAGGGAACTAACCTAAAAATGTACATTTGAACCTAAGTGAAAATGTAAACAAAGGAATGAAATCCAATATGGCTGATGTTGAAATTTGCAAAATATCTTGAGTCTTTCCTTAAACTCCTAATAACTTCAAAATTACAAACGGTATATAAAAAATACCTATTTCAACATAGAGATTATATATTAATCTTTAAAACTAACTATATGAATAATATACTGAGACAATATAACTTGTTTAGAAATTGAACAAAGTATGGAAAAATATTTACCACATCCAGAAGATTCAAAAGCAGGCCCAACACTAAAGTATATGATCATGTGACCTAGATCATGTGATACAGTAGTTACTAAACCTTTTTAAAGGTGGCATATCAGTACAGTCTCAGTATGTGCTGTGTTGAGAAGTAGTATACATTGGGTAGGAATAATCAGTTGTACCAACAATATTTAAAAGTATTTATAAAAGTGCATGTCACATATGCATAAACGTGTGACTAAAATATCAATTCGTGACTATCACATTTTGCTTCCAAAAATTAAGTTGGAAGTTACAGTGGTAGGAGATTAACGAAAACGTCAATCACATCCAAATATCCGAACGACGTCGAGTATAAACAATACACTTTTCGTGCATCTCGAACAAGGCAAGGTTTTGTTATCCAGCAATGTGCATTCCGAAAGAAAAAATTCACAAATATCAACAAATTTCATTGAGTAGGATATTACATTCGAAATTACAACTTTCAAATTATTTGTTTTAACCAAGAATTGTAAGAACTTGAAACATGTTGTTAGTTTTTCAAACCGCATATCCTCATTCACCTTCTTTGACAAGGATGAATCCATTTGAAAACATGGATTTTCTTGATTATTCTTCAATACTACCCTTGAAATATAAGTATGTAGGATATTACAGTGTAAATTGACACGCATTTGTTTGCTCCTTATCATGAACAAATAAATGCAGTACCATCTTGCAATATTTAAAAACAGAAAGTTCATTCTGTATGTAAACAAGAAAAAACACATTTATGGTTGGTTCATAATGAAAAATGACAAATAACATACATCTTTTGAAGTAGGGGTATACAGGGACACAGTGGAAAATCAGAAATTTAGGTCATATCCCAAAGATTGCTTCACCAATATGTAACAGAACATCAAAATTATCATTTACACGTTTGCTAATAGGTTTATTGAAAATAATTAACCAGAGGTTTACTTCAATTGTGGCACCATTCTAAGTAAATACTGATGAACATACGATTATCGAATGTTGACTAAGTTACTTGGCTTGACCGTGTTACGACAAAAGAGTTTTCACGGACACCACTATCCTCAACCCTCTCTTTTCTACACACATAACTCTATCCAGAAATTGGTTGAATTTACAGCCATTCACAAATGTTGACATCTTGGGTTCCTTGGACTTTTCTGGTCCCTGATTCTCAAAATCCTGCCATATACATAAACATTTTTTAGGTCTATGGTCACCTCAATTGATGCAATGTAGCGATTTGTAACATTGACTGACAGGTTTCAGCTATATGCCAACGTAACTTTGGAAGTCATTCTAACGATATATCACACAATATACCACATATCTTGGTTTTGGCTGTAGAGGGGGACGGGGCTTATTTAACACCCTGTATAATCTATATATATGTCAAAATAAATGCTGCATTTAGGCTTTGAAATGAGTTTAAATCGCGGAAACTTTCTCAAATATCTTTATATTTAGGTACACAAAGCTTGTGATTTTCTCTCCATCAAACATTAAATTAAGGTAGACAACGTGTAGTGATATTATATTGATGAAAGATCATTGAATTCAGTTCGGCAAACCGCGGTGTAAAAGAATTTCCAAAATGTGGTTCATTTTCTTAGTAATATCTGGAATGATAATAAAAACAATGAAAGTATGAACCCACTGGCAACAAGCTTAGAATTTATCCACAGTTTAAATGGTGCTTAAACTGAATCATACATTAAAATGCTAATGCCTCGCCATCATAACATCTTCTCCCCAGCCCTGAGATATTTCAGGTGAAACAGAAGGAGAACCAGAATGCCACCATAGAAGCATCCTGGAACTTAAAATTGCATATTGAAACAGCAGTTGGAAAAACAAATGACCGCATAAAAGGATGACATAATATAAGAATGGCATTTCAAAAGATATTTACAGTTGATCTAAAGGTCGCATGTACCTATTGCCATGTCTACCAAGATTGCCCAATTAGCCCATCCATAAAGTATCAAACTTGGTCTTGAAAATTCTTTAAATTCATGATTGATGTTAATACCTTTGTACTTCTTTTGAATACAACTCCCTGCTTGCGTATGCGTTACATTAATTTTGTTTTTTATCAAAAGATAAATTCACAATCAAATCATATAGGCTTAATTTACACAGTATTTTGATGAAAGTCCTGAAATATGGTTTCATACCTGGTAATATCATGTAGAGTAGGTAGTAATACAGTATTCAGTTCTTGAGATGGTACCAAGTGTTCAAAACATGCAGGTAGATAAATGCTTGTGCAATTTGTGGTCATGTGAAAGATATGTATCTAATATCAATGACACAAGACAAAATCGTATGGAATAAATTGCAATAAGATGGTTATTAAGCTTGTTATTATGGTCTTACTAGTGGTTATTATTGAGTAATGGTACAGGTATCCGATATGGTATTGCAGCTTACACTTAAGTAATGGTACACGTATCCTTGGATTTTAGGCCCGAATACCGAGGTTTATTTTTTTGATTATCGTGTATTATTATTTTGTGTTAATATTAGTTAACCATCTAACTATTGGCTACCCTTTGCATTCGTTTGACTTCACTTCTTAAAATAGAGCTTCGTCTTCGTCTTGTAGTTTAACTACATGTAGACTCTGCACGCAGGGTAACTATTGGCATGATATTGATAACCTTGTTATATTAATATAGCGCATAGGCGTAGCCAGGGGGATGCGATGGGATGCGATCGCACCCCCCCCCCTCCATAACCAATGAAAATAGAACCATTAGAAAGAAGAGAAAAGTCTTAAAATGCTTTTTTTGAAGCTTCTAGCTCGATTTTGAACGAAGTTGCACCAATTTTTGTAAAATTCAAAACAAATCTTCAAAAACATTTTTAATGCCACGATCGCACCCCCCCCCCCGACTGAAAGCTGGCTACGCCACTGTAACGTGTAATCAATACGCTACATTTTGTATGTTCAATTTGTATACTAAAAACTGTTATTAATCCACAGATTTAGATGAAGACAAGATAAAAATCCGAATCAAGAATGAAAAGGTGTCTAAGTATATAAATCTTAAGGGTAATGCATATTTGAATTAAACAGAGGCGGGTTAATTTATATTGTACTATGAATTACGCAATTATTCAAAATTGCAGCTAAGATGCCTGTTTTATGATACCCTGCGTGCAGAGTCTAGTTAAACTACGTATACACTAAGACGAAGCTCTCTTTTAAGAAGTGAAGTCGAACGAATGCAAAGGGTAGTTTTATGAAAAATATCACGAAAGATGTATTCTAGATATCAGTAGTATTCTCAGAAATTTATTATCCGAAACGGATAACATCTGGCCACTCAGACAAACAATCGCAGACATAGGCTAAGCTTGTTTATTTAACAGTTAGATTTGTTGACTTACCGATCCGTATTTCAATCTCCGGGAAGACGTTCTTTTCACTTTGTATTTGCGTGCAGTGTAATATAAGTTGATACTTTTGTTCAAAAATGTACTTTTAATGGCCATTTTATGCCTTTTATTTTCAAATTATGTTTTGATGTAAGTGTGAAAAGTCAAGAAACGTCAACCCCGACTTTTAATTAAAAAATGTTGGTTAATCACTTATGGCAAATCACAAGGTTGATGATGTCAACGGACCATGATCGTGGAAGGCTATCAATATCAGGTGTATATCGGATAGAAAATAAATATAGCTAATTTTTCGCACTGATATGATGATGACTATTCTGGCGAATCGGGTAGATATTTCTCAGTTTTTTTCCGATAATAAAACTATTCATTTCTATCAATTTAACAAACAGGGTCCTTTGAATGCACATTAAAACTATAAAAGTATTTATTGGGCGTACATACTCGTTCTGTCATGTTACTTTCATTTCATTTGCAAGTTGTCCACATATTAATCCAGCGTTTTGTTTAATCAAATTTCCCGCCCCTTGAGGTTTCCGACTGTAAAACTTAATATTTAATACTAACCAATGCATCAGTTAATATTTTCAGAATACAAATTTTCCATTTTTATTTCTCTGATAGATAAAGTCTCATTTTGAATCTGTTCGTGTATTAAAGAGTATGCTTTTATAATGCCGTGGTCACATTTGCTCAGATTTTCAGCACCGGCGCCCGGCCGATGAGTATTTTGTTCAAAATTGTATTCAATTCTGAACAAGATACTCAATCGGCCGGGCGCCGTAATGAAAATCGGAGCAAATGTTATCAAGTCATAACTGATGAAAAATCAAATGAGAACATGAACATGGATAATAGGGGCTCTATTACGCTGCGTGCAGATTCTAATTATAAACTACGAGAAGACGAAACTCTCATTTAAGAAGTGAAGTCGAACAAATGCAAAGGGTAGGGTACTATAGAAGGGGATCATATAAAAGCACGATCTATTTTACAACGCCTTTAAGTTTTGTTGCCCTTTGTGCATTTCAAAAATAAAATATCTTAATCTGATTTGTTCCACCTTTCTTTTCGCTCAGTTCTGCAATATTATGTCCATATGTTGTTTAGGATTATGTCATTTGCGAAATAGCTGTAAGACATTATGAGAATGAATATGGGAGATTCCACGATAATGTTCTTCACATGATTTTATACACATACCTGCACAACAATCGCAAACAGAAGTCTTAATATTGTCCAATAAAAAATAAGAATCTAACATTTAATGATAACAAAAGGATTAATTGCTTAGTTCTCTTTGTTTTAGTCTTTGTTTTCTTAAATGCGGAAGTGTACCAACATCACCTAGATTACATAAGAGATCATCTGACAGTCTAAAATTGCTTTTAATTGCAAGTTAATGCATTCCGACCAAAATTTGTATACCTGTAATTTGGGGGGGGGGGGCGATGTTACATCACATAACTACAACGTTCATATAGCAATATACAATAAGCATGTCCGTATAAAAGCTAAAATTATAAAAACTCATTTCAAAGTCATTCCGTTCATGGAAGCGTCAAGTTATGAAAAACAATGCTAAACACTCAAACAAATCGACTTGATTACCTTTGAAAACTTCTTGAGAGGAAATGGACTAATGTATTTTTCTAACTCATTAGAGCGTCTGTCTGATTGAAATACTATTTTTTAAATACAAACATAAATGATTTAATCTTGGTCAGAAGTCTGAACATTGTCCAACAAAATAATAAGAATCTAACATTTAATGATTACAAAAGGATTAATTGCTATATAGTCTTTGTCTTAGTCTTTGTTTTTCTAACGGCGGAAGTGTACCAACATCACCTTGATTACAGAAGAGATCATCTAACAGTCTAAAATTGCTTTTAATTCCCGGGTTTTAATTACATTTTATGTATAGACTTTTTGCCTCTATTCTCATTTTTAAACCTGTTTCTGTTTGCTTATTTAACAATTGTGATAAATTATTCAGTTAGTGTCGAAATCAAAACAATTTTCTACTTTATAGTCCCCTCCTCTTGCACTGAATAAATATTAAAATAAGCCAGTCTGATTGCGAATTTACAAATCCTGTAAAAGTAGCTCCAAACCGCCTTTTAATCAGAGAAAACAATAAGTTAATTCATCTGATTGCGAAAATACGAATCAATCTGATTATCTGATCCCCATGCTATTTCATCTTGATTCACAAGGTTTCGATTGTTCCTACCTGTCTCTAGACCCAGTGGAAAGCGACGACGTGCTATTTGATTCGTGCATTATCTACAAGTCAGTCGGGCAAGGGTGAAATTATTTCATTTGAAAACAGAAATAAATATCAGAACCCCTCTAGCATTACTATTCGGAAGAAATTCATAAAAAAAATAAGGTACACAACTGATGAAGGGTCGCACACAATGCACGCACCCCTGTCCTCATCCTCGGTGTTTGCCCACACACGACCACATTTGACAATTTTTCTAAAAGCGTTTTCCCCGGGAATATAGGTGTAGCGGTTGCCAGAAGTCGCACAGCTTGGGAGTCAGGGTATCCTGATCAATGCCTCAACGCCTGACGGGTCTGATATTTAGAGGGGGCGCAAGAATTATTAGGGGGCGGGGTAAACATGAAAGTTGCATAAATATCCATAGGCGTAGCCAGGAGGGGGGGGGTGCGATGGGTGCGATAACAATAGGCTTTATATATGCTTTAATGTTTTATTTAGCATGATGCTTTTATGTAGGCTATTAATTACAGTTCTTTTTGCAATATAAAACTGGTATGTTTATGCAAATTCCGATTGGACTAATATAAAGGGATATTGTTTCATTATGTGGACTTGAGAAAGTCCGACATACTCATTGCTTTCAACCCAAAACTTAAAATAGGAAGTTATCAAGATTCCAAGAACACGATCGCTACTTAAACAATACGTTTGTAAAATCCCGGCGATCGAAATGCAATCAAACTTTCGCAATCAGGTGCCTAATTAGTCTTTTGATCTCTAAAGTTTTACGACTGAACGTTTCAATGAACTCGTGAGAAGCAAACGCAATCATCATATAAACATTTTTGAAAAGTCAGTCTCGGAAGAATTTTCCAAGCATTCCCTGCTTCGATGCGTTTTTATTGCAAGGGCCGTTTAGCGCCGATAATATAATTCATTATAAGGCATTAGGGTTGTGCTTTATTTGTTTTATTTATATAATGTTATAAATGTGTACGACACTTTAATGAATTATTTTTAGGGTTACCATGCATATTTGACTTTTCCCTCTAAACGTTTAAAATTCATCTTTATACTTTTATACTTTTCTTAGTTTGCTTCAATAAAATTTAACATTGGATCCCAGACAGTTATCAAATTCTCAGACATTTGATTAATATAGATATTTGTACTTTCGTTGACCAGTGGTGCTGGTGTGACTGAGATTCGAATCTAATATGTTTCATTTTTATGTAAATTGAGAGGAATAAAATTTTATTTTAAGCGTTTTAACAATCTGAACGTTTGGCGTGCAGCTCAACTTAATACACAATCAAAGGTCAGAATACAGAAATAAGAACATGCCTTTTATTTGTTATTCAAGCTCCAGCAATATCCCCGTTATAAAACCAAAATAACTGCGGTTAGGTACCATATCTTGATTACAGTTAAGACAGGCCATCTCATTTTGGTATGCCAGAGCCACTCTTATCTGCCGATTGTGGAAGGATAAAGACAAAGGGGTTGCGGCTATCGCGATGGGGCCATCTTATTTCTAGGAATTATTTCTGCCTCTCATTCCTTAAACCGGCTTTGTTAAACAGTGCCAAAATATATAAGTCGGAGCCAAAAACAAGACTATTTTTATATTTAAATCCCCTCACCTTGTCAATGTCTATGCTATGCCTCAGGCCTGTCAACTTGGGAACACCTAACATGAGTGACTTGGAAATGTTGAACACCTCCCCTCTAAATGTGGACACCTTGGTCCAAATCTGAACACCTCGATCCAAATTTTGAACACCTTGGTTTAAATTTTATTACATCTTGTGAAATTTTGAACACCTCAAATTTTTCGCGATCGCTACGCTTGCGTTTCAAACATCCATCAACGGGGGGGGGGGGGGGGGGGGTAGGTACGAACATTTTCGGGACGGAATGCGTGACATATTAGTGATTCGCGTGAAAAGTCCGAACGAAATGCGTACGTTTTTTTTCGGCGTTCGTATTTTTGCTGTGTAGACGAACTTTTTTAGAAATTTTTCTACAGAAATTTTTTTGCTTGACAATTACCAGGTAAAATGCGTATTTGCGTGACATTTTCTGTCACGCAAAAATAACTGGCGTGACTTCAAATTCTTCAGCAAATGCGTGACAAATACGCAAATTGCGGGACAGTTGACAGGCCTGATGCCTGCATCTGGTTTTCCCACCTTTGGGAGGGAGCCAATATACACATAGATTACTTACTGGCCATGGACGGGGGGTGGGGCACAGAAACGAACATTCTCGGGTCATAAGGGATACTTGGGGAAGAGGGAGGGGTGGTGGTGAATAGTGAAGTCCGGGAGTGAAGTTAAGGGGTACTGAAATCTTTCTTTTGATATTTAGTGCTTGAATGGAGACTTGTTTCCACTCCCCGCATTCTAGTAGAATTTAAATATTTGATCCAAAGGAGTTATTTTAAATCAAACTTGCATTCCGATTAATTAACACTCCAATGATTGTACCGCTTCACTATTGTCTAAGATAATTATAATGAATTCACGGGACACTATAGTATATATAGTATATTTAAACTTTAGTGGTTGGATGGAGACTTGTTTCCCCATCCGGTACACTAGTAAATTTGTAAATTTTAAATATTTGATTTAGGGAGGTATTTGCAATCCAACTCTGATGATGCAAGACTAGTCAACCAAGACTAAATTATGAACTTATTATCATTTAGACTATTGAGTTCATTAAATTATAATTCCATAGATATCATATTTAATCCTGTCAACACAATAATGGTATTAATTGGCATGATATGTAGTCAGAGACGGTTTAAAAAGTTGTTTAGATTAATGATATAGTATTAGGAAAAATCCTAACTCAAAGTTTTTGTTCTCTCGCAATCCAGAGCAAACCACTCGCCGGGCAAGCATTCTTTAAAAACGTGAAGTTTTCACCATGTTGAACAGTTTTGAAAATTGTCCAATTTGAACCATCGCCTTGTATATTTCTGTAACTGCCCCCCCCCCTTGACACTCGAGTGTAAGAATCCTTTCCACACTGTCAATGGTTTTACAAAATAGTTCATGTCAGGAAGGGGGAGGGGTGAGTGTAGAGAACAATCACTGACTGCGATTTGTATGATTGAACATTATACACTTATCATAAATTCGTAAAGAATAGTTTTAAAATAAACAGCTTGTTTTATTTTATGATTGGAGTGATGTATGCATAGAAGAATGACACTGGTTTTGAAATATCTTAATTATCCCATTGAATGAAGCCATCCGTCCCTCTGTCCATTTTTAAGTCATACTGGTGGACTGATTTGATTTAAAGGAGAAGTCTCGGTGTAGAACGTGTACACACTAATGGGAACGAATTTTACTCATTTCTATTTAGGATTCGTTCATATACTAGCGGGGCTTTAGAGCATTTACAAACGCACGAATTGTATTGTTTTAAAGCAACTTTTATGACATATAATGTATTTAAAGCTGATTAATTTTAGATTATATTCGGTTCAATTTTACAAATAATGAATAGTATTACAGTATATCGAAAAATATGTAATGATTTACATTAAATTGCGCAGACTGCAAGCAATGTACATGGTTGGCCAATTTGCATGCGCGTTCTTGATAATAAGAATTAAAGGTTGAACTTAAAAATCAAACATTTTCTTTTTTAAACATAATAAATCTTTAAATCAAGAAAATAAAAATAAGATTGATGATTGGACTTTTCATAGTCAACTGCGACTGTGTCGACGCATGTTTATTTACTTAGCTAATTAGATATGTAAAATTGTTAATGGCCGCAACGGATAATACGTACATGTAAGCTGTTCGGATAAGACATTTCTAAATGATTAATAACAAATGTTATTCAGCAGAATGTTATTCAGCAGTAACAGATCTTATTAGTTATTATTCAATTTGGATAATAAATCTATTATCTCGTCGTATTGATGTTTATTATATAGTGTTTCTCGTTGTGTGAATTTTCCCTTCTTGATAAATGTTGAAGGAGTTCTGAATCAACCTCAACAAATATCCATTAAATCATAATATTGCATTTGAGGTTCATCCTACAATGAAATGATCTTGTTGAAATTATTTTGATTCTTTTATTTCCTTTTTATTTTATGTTCCATTTCACCATAATTTGATTATCAATGTTTATGTATTTGTAAGGGTTGAATCTAAAGACAAATCTGTAAATAAGTATATTGCATGTGATGACACTATTGAACTACTTATTCATACAATCTACATACTGTATAATATTTGGAAAATGACCACACTTGGGGATTAATCTAACACAATGAATTTATAACTTATGAATTTAAGTATTTATTTTAATCATGGAAACCTTGCTTCATGAGAAAGCTATATGTTTATTTACTATGAAAACTGTACATACAGAATGATTGACAAAATATGAAAAAAACTGGACGAGATTTAAACTTTAAAAGTTCATTAATCTACCATTCGATTTCACTTTTATCTTACTGATATCATCTTTTCTCTACTGGTGTCAATGTTTAGTGTCATCCCTTTGTGTCAAAATTATCTTTGAATTCAAAATCGTTTCTGCTCTTGATTTTCCTATATATGCTAAACTAAACTAAAACAATATAAAACAATATTTTAGACCGATATTAGCTAGAAGGAAGTGTTTTCTCATGTTTATTATATTAGCACAAATGTTAAACGCGAAGGACCAAAAAGTGTAAAAGAACTAAACTATAGACAAAGTATAATCCTGTCAGAAGAAAACCATACCCAAAATACCTGAAACCATGATCTAAGGTGAAGAGAAACAATGTCTTATACCCCCCTCTCCTTCCCCCATCGTTGAAGAACCAATACTACAATCACAAAATAGAAATACGGGGGACATTTTATTTCTACTGAAGTAATTTAGAACAATACAATATATTGTTGAAGACGAAATTGATAGACGATATTCACAACAGTTGTAGATACACTTATTTCATAAAAAGAATGGTGTAAACGATGCTGAATATGAAATTCGCCGTCCCAAAGTTCATAGAATAGATCAGGATATACTGTATATTTGCAATCGATGGGATTTATATTTTATTGCTGCTTACTCAATGTGTTTGACAACTGACAAAAACGTAAAATCATTCGAAATAAGTTTAGAAGTTTTCGAACAAAAAGCCCCTTCAAAACAAGTTTTTCATATCAAATATTGATATCATTGTGTAAGACTACAAAAGGTGTCTGAAATCTTTAAAATCCTATTTACATATGACATGGGATTACATTACAAACCGTGAAATTTACACCACCTCGTGGCTGTCTCAGATATCTCAATGCAATTTGCTTATATTATCCGGTTGTACTTTAGCATATGACATATCACATCAGGTTCAGATTAAAATATTGGTGTACGAGGGTTGATCCAAAAGTTATGCACCGTTTGCTCTAAAAGTCTTTATCTTTGACGAATAATATACATATTTGGCCTTATCACTCCCTACATTGTAGTTTCATTTTGTGTATAGATAAACCATGAATTCAAAATTTAACATTGGCATCTTGTTACCAGAGCAATTCAACAGCAGCGTGTGTGGAGCTGGAATGAATTAAAGCTTAATAGTAATGTCAGCAACCAAAGCGCTATTTCATTCCATTCCCATTTCTGCACCGTTTCTACCACCATTGCCAACACAACTTCTGGAATCATCTAAAACATTCATTCATTCTAGCACCAACAAATCGGTATGCTAACCGAATCTCTTTCAATGTTTCTTTCCTTGTTTTTTCCAACAAAACACAAAATTTAATATCGGTCCTTATTGTTAAGATTAAGCTTCTTATCATCCATTTCTGATACTTTTGAGTTTTGACTCTACAAAATGGCTAAGGGTGATCACATGATCAAGCAAGTGGTACAGCATGTTCTGAGACCACATGGTTTCCAGAGATAGCATATGACATTACATATAGCATTGAAAAACAATTGATTAACAGGCATTGCTGATACCTTTGAAAGCAATTTGTTACCCTGAAACACCCTTTAGGTGTCGACTTTTTCTAGATCTACAATGTGTCGTACTCTTGCCCCACATACATCTTTGTTATGTTGCTATGGTTACCAGAAAACTATATTACTGATCAAATGCATTGCTTATTTTTACGCAAAATAAAGCTGTACTACATATGGGGGAATGAGATAAAATATGAACAATATTCATAAAGTATTAAGATTTTTAGAGCAAACGATGCAGAACTTTTGGATTAACCCTCGTACGTTCTATTTTCTGAAGTTGCAACTTTAGGCATATTTGAAAGAGATGCACGCGTAAACAGTTTTGTAATTATTCAATTCCACTAAGGTACCCATTCATTTTTAAATTATTCTTGTATGATGTATTCCCAGATGCCACAAGTGTGAATTAGGAATACGCCTTCTTAGTTTAGCTAAGTTAAAATGGGAATATCACAATAATATTATTCTTAAAGATATGTGAAACCCAACCATTTAGATAAGTTTAACTTACAGGTATATCTTCCAGCAGCATCGATTCATCACATTGTAAGCAAAACAACGAAATTGCTTCTTGCACAACTCTTCAAATAACTTGTCGTGTCAACGTGCTTCAAAGTACACTCTTTATGGACAATTGTATCGCTCGTCTAGAAAACAAAAACATGCATTATGCATCAATCCCAACTTGTATATTACATAGCATAAGGTATCCTAAATGTATTTATGGCGTGTCTTATATATTTGATCAATTATGACATCAACATATTAAATCGTACCTTAAAGTTTTGCATTTCCTTCTAAACGTTTTCGCTCGAGTAAATGTGGTCTCCTCCCCTTTGCTTTTGGATACTGTAGCATTTTGCAACTTAGAAACTACGAATCAGATAGTCAAGTAATAGTACAGGCATCACATTGTAAGTGTAATGGTCACTATTATGATACCTGATACAATGGGTACCTTTCATACGTCTGGTTCCAAATTCGAGAGTATGGGCATGTTTAGTTGATATATCAATGTTTCATTTTAGAGATTATAGTCTAATAGCCATGAACTCCAATAGAAAAATACTCATTCGTCATATTTCTATCTCCAAACATATTTGCCTCCTGACCACAAACACAAATTAGAATATTTGCCTCTTGTGTTATCTGATTATATCGGAAATAATATCAGGCCCCTGGTATCAGGCACACAGCTTCGGTCATACATCCTTTCAAAATCATGCAGTTTTCACTGTTCTAACCCGTGTTCTAAGCACTTGGGAAAGTTAAATGTGAACCGATCTGGAAATTTTTGGTAAGGGAAACACGGAACCCGTTCCTATATCTGTAGAGGTGCATATTGTATGCCATTGCGCTTCCCTACTCATTTTCATTGACCTCACCACTTTCAGCTTTAGTCCACAATTATTGTACTCGTTATTTAACCGTTGCTCAATTTTGGCGTGACTGTATCTTATTTGATCTATACGAGTGTATTCAGATAGATTTGATAACAAAAGATGCAGTTACACATTTCAACACCATGTACAGTTTAAGTTTAAACTAGTGCGTATGCGTCCCTTATATTTCAAAGATAAGTCATCTAAAATGTATAATTTTTAGTTTTGAGATCATCGTTACAATATTCTTGCTATTTTTATTCAAATATTTTCTATAGTCTGTACCACTGACAATCAACATTGAAATGACTAATAATATTGTGAGTAATGATGATATAAATTTCCCATATGCACAAAACACAAGTACAGCGAGGGGGTGAATGACCGTAGCCAGCTTTTGGCAATGGGAGGGGGTTTACTCTACTTAAAAATAATCTTACGAAAAAATGTAAGGCTCCTATACTCCAAATGTTTAGTCTCATTGGTCGAAAATCAAGTGGCCTGAAAATTAGAACAAGGCTTTTAAAGGCCGGTTAATGATATGGTTAATTTATAGCCAAATGGCCCACGAATAATTCGTGACCCTTAACATATTTTAAACCTTAACCTACACTTTATATTATCCGCTGTTGACTTGTTGAGATACATGTATTGACCCTAGAAGGATGACTCTAAATTATCTTTTTACTCTGACATATGAATGATCTTACCCTGGTGTATTTAAGATGTGTTGATGTAAATATATTGGGGTCTTAACAATGCATCTACATAAATAAAGTCAGCAGATAAAGTCATCGAATCTGTCAATAAATAAGCTTACTGTACATTTAAACCATCCTTGCTGCAAGGGTATTATACAAGTATATATGAATTTAAGCATAAATGTCCTCTGAAGAAGGATGATTTAAACACTAAATACATTTCTAGGTTCAGTGAATCCAGGAAGATAAAGGGAGGACCTCCTTATACATAAATCAAACAATATTGAAATGCGCTTTTCTATCTTGTGGGCTATTGTGTCAGTGTCAATATTAACAGATTAAGAAATGCGTAACATTGTATGTTAACAAACCGCAAGCCTAAATCTACTCATATTGATCTGACTCCTACACCAGTTGACGGACCATTGCAATGTAATACTGCGTATAACGTCCACAGTTAGTTCAAGTTTATATCTCGAATAGTCATTATAACCAACTTGGAATTTAAAGACAACAAACATAATGTAGTATTTTACCATTTCATCGTTGCACAATCAGCGATGTATATTAGGTAAGAATTCAAAATACCAGTAGTACCCATTACGAGTTGTCATTAAGAGTCACATGCGAATGTGAAACGAAAGGTGAGATTGTATAGTGCGATTTGCGGTTGCTGCTTGGTGGATTGACTGGTCGACAGGTGTAAACCCAAACCATGAGCATACGAGGTAGGTTTTAATTGAATAAAAATACAATAATAAGCTGTGTCATGATATTTTGTACATGTATTTAGTATCCAAAAACATTATACAAGGTTTGTGCTATAACAGATTTTATAAGAATGTAGTTTAAAACGAAAGGCGCAATATTCTGTCCTCGCTATGTTAATAAATCCTGAACTTTTTATACTTTATTTTATAGATTACATTCATTAACGTTTCAGTTTCAAAAGATATCTTCGATGACGAAAGAGAAAACACAAACGCGCGCTCATCTTGGAATATCTAAATACCACACAGGGGATGGGGGTCTGCAGATACACACACCTGGTACTCTCGATTAACATTTCCAGAAGACAAATATTATTGGATTATTGGACGAAGAATATGACACTAGTACAGAGGCAAATGAAAACTTCCTTCGAACACTTATACCAGCCTATGGGACCTGACATTTTTAAGATCATATGCTGATATATGGCGATTGTGGAAAGTTTATATCTACATGTACATAAATACGTGGGTTGTCCCATAAGTCCTGACATGTTTGCTCTAACATCTTGATGAGATCGTGACAGAGATCTAGAACTATTTTGAACGACGTTTGATAGACGAGAAAATGTTCGATACAAAAGCTCTAATAAGTGAACTAAAATCTAAGTGAAGTAAAATCGAAAAGTAAGATCAGGCCATCTCTAATGGCAATAGTCAAAATAGAAGAATGTGTATATAGGCCATGTAAGTCATCTCGCAACATTTAAATTGGATAGAGTACTGAGCACTAAGGACAATCTACAACTGATCCGGTTCTTTGATTCGGTTCTCTGCGCATATTTTCTACGCATTTCAAATGTAATTCAGTGGCCGATCTTATATGGTGCATGGGCAGTGGTCATTTGAAAAACAAGATAGAATTTACCCAGGGGGCATTATGTTCCGAGTTTGGGCATTTTTGCCCCTCTATGAAAAGTAAATTTCTTTCATTTGCCGCAGCAGTCCATGATCATACTTTAATATTCATCAAATAAATATGACCAGTAATAATTATTTCAGACGTGTCATGGTAGATTTAAAGCAACTGCCCAGGATCATGGTACGGATGTTCCTTATTCATACTAAATAGTTCACAGCAATGATGATGATGCCTAATGTCGGACTAATGGAAGAGTGTTCTAATCGACAGGTATCATGGGAAACATCTTTTATTTTGTGCATGCGTGGAAACGAACCGAATCAGTTACAGGACCGAACCAAATCAGTTGTAGATTGCCCTTACTCAGTACGGGAGTACGGGAAATAAGGCAACGTGTGCCTTTACCCACAATATGTAACTTAGAAATGTTAAGATCTTTATTGGGCGATATGATAACATCTGGAAATGTTTGTAAATGAACTTAATACACAATATTGGCCCCAGGGATAGGAATTTGACAAGGAAGTTCGTCCCGGTGTGAAAGAAATTATGGTCCCTAGGGATTATGGTCCCCCTTTTTAAAGGCTCTTACTAAGCCCTGATTGTGTATAAGATAATAAGGGAAAGAGGTCATCATATTAATCAATGGAGAGTAGGACTATAAATTAATAGGACCTCCTACCCTTTTACACCGGCGCCCGGCCGATTGAGTAGTTTCTTAAAAAATGAATACATTTTTTATCGACATACTCAATCGGCCGAGCGCCGTAGTGAAAATCGAAGCAAAGTACTGCATCTGTATCTCTCAACATTCATGAGTTTAGCCTCTTGACAAGTAATTTTGATGTTTACATATAGTCGATTCGGGGGAAGGGGCCGGGGATTGGGAATATTTGACCAGATATACTCCCATGGTGGCCCCGGGGTAAGGAACAAGACAGGCCAATTGTATATTAGCGCCCGGTATTAACGTCAAGTTTTATTTTATAATTACGTTTGCAATTTGTGCGAAATCACACATGATCGTACGATGTCACAGATAGCCGTACGTACGATAATCGTTCGGTGACCATACGGGCGCCGGCAGGTTAGGCTCTGATTAGTTGAATTGAGAAAAACGGTTAAACATCTGCAACTTTTATGTGTGAGGTAAAATTCTCCAAGCGCCCATACAATGTCTAAAAATCGACTTAGTGTTGTCGATGCCCGTACAATTTTGAAAAATACTAATTCAAGCCGATTTTAATTGAATTTTATATGACCTAGGGGGTGGATTATACTTGTATAGTGGAGAGTTGTTGTTATAGAATGTAATGCAAATTGATTTTCGTAACCGTCAGCGATAAAAAAACACCTGAAAATCAGTAATTTTTCTGGTGGTGATGTAATTTGACTTCATTGGCTATACCTCCAAATAATTACAATAGGCCGAAAATTTAAGATGCATGACAAACATTCTATATATGATGTATTCCATTTTAATTTTTGAGTACCAAAGGTTTTCGAATACACATCTCTATACAGACATTCGATTTTTATTTTTTGACCTTCTATACAGCCCTCTATACAGTGTTTCGATTTTTATTTTTCTACTCTATCCTTATATAGAAATTTCTATACCAGCAACCATAATTTAAATATGCACCCACATAGACATTTCTATGAAGCGTTTCAATTTTTATTTTTGCCATTATCCATATAGAAATTTCTTTACAAGGAGAAATGTTTTACCAGTAACAGAATTAGTATTTTTCGTTGGCCTTCACATAAAAATTTCTATACCGTATAGAAATATATCCATATAGAAATTTCTATACAAGGAGAAATATTTTACCTGTAACAGAATTAGAATTTTCCGTTGGCCTTCACATAGAAATTTCTATACCGCTAACCAAATGTTTATCAATAACAAAATTAATATTTCCAGCGTCATCCGCATAGAAAATTCTATACGCAAAGCCAACGGAATCTTTTGTATAGAAATTTCTATCTGGGGATAGTGTATTTGTAAATCTAGTTAAAAGCTACATAGAAAATTCTATACGATAAAAAGAAACGCATTTTTACTAGACATTCTCATGAACATGTGTTAATAAAATTATTTAAACTTCATCTGTTTCGGTGAGATATGAATATACTCTGTAAAAATATTGTAAATGAAATACGATAATAAAATATTGACGGTTCTAATATATGAATTACACTGCTGTTTTTTCGTTTTTGGGTTTACAGAAAGGGACTTAACGGTTCATTCTCTTTTTAAATGGTCACGACTTTCAGATTAAATTCCTTAGGAACAACAATCAATCAAAGTGTTCATAAATCAGGCATGTCTGTTGATGTCATTCATCTTCTGTAACATCTAAGACTTAGTGATTTTGATGGTACCAGCAACAATTTTAGACCTTTTTCTAAAATATATAAGGATATTAGCCCCATAGTGCCAGTAATAACTGAGGTATAGCTAATTGTAAGCTTTCACTTTTTGCACCACCGTGTATATATATATATCATTATATGCAGGGTTCTCCCCAGAATATAATTGCATGGCGCTCCCCCCTGCTCACCTAATTTTCCCCCCTGTTCCCCCCTGCTTGCTTCATCCCTGCTGTTCCCCCCTGCTTGCTTCACCTGCCCAGGGTCTTCAATATAATCATAAATGGGCCATATTATCATGTAGTATTATTAAATAAAAGGTTTTCTAAATGAGATTTGGTGTTTATTTACATTTTGCAACCCTGTAACCATATGAGAGCTGCTGAAGTACATATTGACAAAGTACGCGAGTGATGCAAGCGGCAAAAATTGACACAAAAATCACGCGAGCGAAGAGAGTGGCGTAACTTGTTAAAAAATCCCCCCCTGCTATCAAAAAATCTTGGGGAGATCACTGATATGTATTCGCTGTTACTTGGTTTGGAATAGATGGAACCATGGCCATTCCCTGGAATTAATGTCCTAAATCCCAACATGGATGATGAAAAGTACTAACCACCAGTTGGGTCATATGACTAGTCATCAGTACCCTTTATCTTCCCTCTAGCAGTGAATATATGAGTTGAATGCCTTTGAATGACCATAATAACCTGTTACCATGATTAAAAGTTGTAATTAAAAAAGTCTTATTTTGTTTTCGTATACGCAAAGTACATATGGGGTATATAATAAAACAAATAGTGACTGTCACATTTTCCGGAAATAGAGTCAAAATTTGTCTCTCGGGAATATTCTGTCCACTGATACGTTCCCTGGACCTGCAGCCTCGGGAACATATAAGTGGACAGGATATTTCATCGGAATAATATTTTTCACTATTTCCCGAAATTGACAGTCACTATTTGTATATTGCTAGATAAGACAAGGAATTTTAGAATAGACAAAGGACAAACAGCATTTTCCAGTCAAAATTTCCACTTTTAAAAGTATAGTACTATGATATATTGGACGGAGTGATGGTGTCATACTGAAGTTATACTCTAACCCAATCCATCTTCAGCGTATACTATCAAAAGAAGCACAGTTTGGCAAAAAGAAACGTTTTACTAAAATAATGTACTTTATCTTTCTAGACCCAGTGATGTTGGTAAAGGCTGTATTCAATTAATTGAAGATGACACGTTGAATGGGAAGGCCTTGCTCATCAACCACGGTGATACTGGACACGGTGATGTCTTATTCTCATACATAGAGCCACAGACAGATATAGTGAAACCATAGGGCGTTAAATATGAAGCATCTTCCTGAGCAGGTGTGATCGCGGGAGTCCTGTGAACAGAGATTGAAGATGAAAATTCTTAATAATTTAAAATTTACAGTACTTTATTTGTATTAGTTAATGATTGGATTCAACAATACGATCCATATAATGCATGTACGAGGGTTGTCCCAGAAGTAATGCACTATACGCTCTAACTTTATCAATAATTGATATTTTTCCATGAAATTTTCAGTAAATGTTCCTTAGAGACATTTTGATTATTCTAAAAATTTCCATGTTGACTGATTAAACTATATTGATGTTATAATAAAATCAAGTTGGTGAGTTTGGGTAGGGCGGGGCAGGTTATACAGTCACGTCAAAAGGAATAAGAAATTGAAAATATGAAATAATTAATCAACAAATACCATTTTGTGTAGCTATAAGAAGTATGCTCAAAAATGCATTTTAATATATTAAATTACTATGAGCACATCATAGATATAATGGATGTATATTGCACAGTGTCCCATTTCACATTTTCTCAAAATATTGCCCTTTGCATGTTATGTGCTTTTGATGCCTGTCAGGTCAAATAATCTTGGCAATTTCTTCCACTGTGACTTGTGGAGTTTTTGCCTCCCATGTTTGGAGTTGTCATCCAGGGTCAAATCGTCTCTTTTAAATCTCTTCTGCCACCCCATAATTGTAGTTCTATCTGGAATATACTCCTTATATACTTTCTTCATGGTAGCATTGTTTTGCGTGTCTTTGAGTATAAGTGAAGTATGAAATAAGGCCACCAAACGCAAGGCATTCTGTTATCAGGTGAGAATTGCAGCCATTTTTGCAATTTCTTGACTGTGACTTTATTTGAATTCGTGATTACTGAAATGTGGTATTATGACATCACAGTGCTAAATGTCATTATTTGTACGTGGATACAAGTATGCTGAATAAATTTAACAATTTCTCAAACATTTTGATCATTTAAAGGAGAGAACTATTAATAAAATAACACTTTTCATAATTAGAAAAATTGGTACCTGCCCCGCCCACCCCTACCCCCATGTTGTTATAGCAACCATATTAAGACTTAATATTTATGTTTGATGCTGAAACTTCAGGATATAATAGATAAAACTTCAATTGTTATATCCACAAAATTTCAGCTGAATTGAAGAATATTAAAGAAAGTTCGAGCATATAGTGCATTACTTCTGGGACAACCCTCGTATTATCATCTTAAGTTTTTTGTGATATGTTGTCATTAATTTGAAATACAGATAATCGTACTATGTACTATTATACATATTAAATATTCGGTTTAAACACAAAATTTGCCATACTATATCACCTTTGGAGAACAAGAACACAGTTCAGCCGGTCCAACTTATTGTATATCAAATGCAAGGTTACTATGACTTTGACCTAGTCTGATAAATTATCCCGATGACTTCAACATTGCTAATAAGTAGATGTTAAGGTGAGATCCACATTGTTATTTTATGTCTAGATAACTTTAAAATGAATCTTACTGTAAAATATTTCGTCCTAGATTCATATGGTGTTGGCAAATACTACCAAGTTACACTGCAGCTTTCAAACTGGTCACCCAAGATTGAGGATTAAGACGTTAACATTTTGGGAAAGGGATAGGGGGAGAGGGGGGGGGGGTGGCTAGAACTATTTGTGGGAACTAGCTAGGTGTGAGTGGAGACACTTATATTACCAATTGAATTGATTTTTGATTTTCTTATGTAAAAAAGAAATTAAGCCTAAATAATTTAGATGCCTCTTCCAGAATTAGACTTTTGTAATGCGATGAAATGTTCTGTGTACACATCTCATGTGACGAACAGTTCAACACACGATGACATATTTAATTAGTTTTAACGGATTATGTAAATTTACTTGCGTTCTAGGGGAAATCTGGGGCTCCTTTCTCAAATACAAATATATTTGGATGCATCAACAAGTTTTTCAATTTAAACTCTATCGCAATGACTATATTGAGTTATGTCCTCATATTTCGCATGTACACTGATCATAAATTTATAGATATACCTATAGAATTTCTAGACTGAATCTTTATTTGTTAAGAAAATATTGTTGTTATAGCAACAGAGGGTGCGCACTCATGGTTCATTGCACATTTATCATTAAATGAAATGAAATTTCACTGAATGAAAAATAGCATCAATCCTAAAATACACAATTTTTTTAACCCTAATGTAGACAGAGGCGGATGACCCCCCTCCAGATTTCCCTCTTTATGTCTCCATGATTTTTTCATACTCACATGCGGAATATGCCACATACCGCAGGTGAGACGGGCAAATCCACCCGTATCACAAATACCACACAACTATTAATATATGACATAACACGAAACACCTTATTCAAAATGCAAATTGAATTCAGACTCGCTAATTTAGGCCTATATCTACCTTAGATACTTTGGGTTACAATAATAATGGTCACCTTATTGTAAGTCGTATCTATCTCTTGTTTAATTTGGACATGGGTCCAAACATCATATATATATATATGTATTACATACCTAGCGAAGCATTTGTATGGAAGTCAATGGGAAAGTTAGCGAGCTATATCCACCGATATTGCCCGATTACCCCGATATAGCCCGCTTACCTCGTTTTGATATTAGATTTCTTTAATAACCATGATAATATCATGACGTCACGTCATTGATACAAAGTAACCATGGGAACAAAGGCATGTAATACATCAGTTATGTCACTATGACGTGAAATATGCCTTCGTTCTTGCCCAAATATAGAGCCTCCCAAGGTCGGCCTATATTGGGAGAACTCAGGCATATTTCACGTCATAGTGACATAACCTCTAAATATTTCTCATTTATGATATTTGATACTAGTTTTAATTCATGGGTCGCTTCTTGAATTCTGATCTACAATGACTTTCATAATATACAGGGTGGGCCAAAAAACGCCACTTTTTTCAAGACACTACAAGCTTTTTATTTTCTCACCTACATACCCCAAAGTTTGCAGTTAAAAGGGGTTTTAGTAATAATATAATGTAACAAGTTCTTCAACTTAGTTTATATTTGATCTAAAAGGGGAGTTCCATTGGTCTGCCACCCTAATTGGTGATATATTTTACTTTTAGTTGCCT
Source organism: Owenia fusiformis (assembly GCA_903813345.2). NCBI lineage: Eukaryota > Metazoa > Annelida > Polychaeta > Sabellida > Oweniidae > Owenia > Owenia fusiformis. The sequence continues at coordinate 1,771,247 of CAIIXF020000009.1, forward strand.
TGCTGATATTGCAGTATCAATGAAATATGAGCTAAGTTTTTTTCAACCTGTTTTAATTGCCAGCTTTTGTTGAGAAATTTTTCTAGATTGGGTGCATTCATACAATCTCCTGGCGACCTTCCCATACCCTATACTAACTGGGGTTTGCATCAGGGCTATTAGCTTGGCGATCATCAGGCCGTATCAGTTCAGGAACATTTTGCAAATTATGCTTATTTCTCATGGCACACCACATGTTTAAGTGAGACGCTGGTGACATATTTTATTCAAGTAAAAGTGTATAATTCATGATCCATGGCTAGATAACAACATCAAGTTTCATTTGGTATGCAAATTATGATTTAATATCAAAAATTAAAAAAGTTATAGCATTATGAAATAAAGTGGCGTTTTTTGGCCCACCCTGTACTTACTGTGCAAGGAATACATCCCATCAAACAAACAAACAAATAAACAGATTAAACGTCAATAAAGGATAGGTATCGTAATGGTGAACTTAATTCAATAATGTTTTTCTCTTAAACTAATTATTGAAAAAAATTCTGTAAAAAACACGGCCCTTTATGTATTGTTGACTGATTGACAATAATTTAATGCAAAAATTATTTATATATATTTTATAGAACTGTTTTTATTAAAAACATTTCTTTTTAGTGCAGATGGTTTTTTGTTCCTTTTTACCAATTCTTGAGAATGATATAAAATATCTTTCAGAAGCATGTTGGAACAAACTAGCATATACAACATTTTCTCAGACCTCTCAATATTATAGCTATACAAAGGAATTTTTAATTGATTTTACAAAAAGTATTCAGAAATTAACACAAAAACCCCAAAATAGATAAAAATTAAGATAAACCTTTTATTTCATTAACAAGATACTTTTTTTAATCAACCAACATTTCCTTTGTACACTTACAATATTGAGAGACCTAAACATGCTGTGTTAATGTCGTTTTGTTCCAATGAGGTTCGGAAAGATGTTTCACTTCACTCTGGAAACATGATACCAAGAACAAAACAAGTGTTTGGTGTGTTTTCTAAAACAATATAGATGAAAGTATGTACCATCTGTATCAAAAGTCTTTTCCTATTGAGAAAACCCTTAAATGACTTTTGTATAAGGCAGGTAAACTTAATGAAACTTTCCATGCATAATTTGAGGCATATAATACACCCTCTGTGAAAATTTGGAGACAATTGATTGATTTTTACTCGATCAAAATATCACATATAGAACATAGCATATACCAAAACACCAATGTGACTTTTTCCAAGTTATACTGTTACCATTCAAAAGATGACCATTAAATTGACGATGTGTTTTTTTATGACTGGTTTAAGAGAAACGTGTGTTCAAAAAGTTCTCCATATCGATACCACTTCTTTCACAAATGAGTTACATTTAATGTTTGATTTGGCGTCCAAGTAAAATATGGATTATACATGCATGTCTAACAACAGAACGACAATACAGTCGAAATGTTCTGACATGCGCAAAGCTCTATTTATTGATATTTTCATTTCAAATATGGCGGCCAATCCGATGTCTGACGACCCTTACAAAGAATCTAGGCTGTGTGCATTTTTACCTCCTGTGAAATAACAAGTATAATTTAGTAGTTGTTTTGTGTTTTATTATCATTCTGCAGAGTAATTCTATGTGATGTGGTGTTAAGGTGCTATGGAAGTTAACAGGAAATGACAAAACAGGAAGTGACAATTTTTTTTGCATTTTTAGACATTTTTTGAACAAAGATATCAGAGTTCTATTTTGACCTCCGGTCAATTCAACTAGTTTCAAATACCATTTACAGGTCCAGGATCACAATGTTCATGGTCAGAATGACCCTAAACATGATGAAATAACCTTTTCAGCACTCTGAAAATGTGACTGAAAAATAGCCAAAAGTACGATATCAGTCGGAGAAATCTGGCGATCTACGAAACTCACTTCAAAAAATCAAATGCGGACTGACGGCGTATTCTACTATGCTTGGATCTAAGATTTTCAGTATAGATAAAGTCTTTTATGATCTTTCGAATGAGGTAAGTCTCTAGTTCGAAAGACAATTGTATCAACTTGAACAAAAGTTGAGTTTTGAAGAAAAATGTTAACATGCGCAGAAGTCCCATTTTCGTTGTACCATATTGACTGAATAATGATTATTGTTATCCGAGCATTCTGTCATTGAAAATACCACCAACTTTCAGTTTCAAGGGATAGGAGCACTCATCACCCAATTTAGACATAGGCCTAAATGAGGGTATTTGAATTCAATTTTCATTTTAATGCGAAAATTGAGATGATTTATATTCATCATTGGCAGACATAGTACACAAAATTGGTATTTTAGCAGAATTTGGCCATCTTTTTTGAAAAGCTGACATTATAATGAATGAATGAAACAAAATATTTTGAATGTAAGCATGCCTTAAAGTTAATCATGTGAGCATTAAATAAACAATTATTGAAACTTAAATAAAAAGTCATAGGAAAAAAGAGAGGGATGACTTTTCCTATCCGGGCAACTATATATACTCACCTCCAACCTTTTCCTCATAGGTTATGTGTTAAAGCCTCTCTATGTTTGATTTTTTTTATTTTCATTAAAAAAGAAAATGCATGAGGATATGTAGCTTGCACTGGAGCCCCCCTCCCTTTGGGCGGACCCAGATTTTTTTAAAGTCCGGACAAAAAAAATTACAGGGCCTCAAAAATGGCCCTGCAAAGAAAGGCATTTTTGAAATCTTTTTAAGCTAAATTATTATAGACCTCAACATTTTCAAAATTTGGGCCCGATTGTAGGTTTTAGGGGCCAAAAAATAGTTTACTGACTTTGAATTTGACCCCTTCCCCTTGTTAGCTTTTGGATCCGACAGTGGCTTAACTATACCTTCAGTTTTGCATTTTCAATGATTCTAGAATCATTGAAAGATGAACTGTCAGGTATTCGTTCAACAGTATGAAATATTTCTATATATAAAATATATTGGTAGTAGTTATAAGCTACTTTACAGGCTGTAAGACATTTGTAATTAGTGATACGTATATCCAAACACTCACTGGTTAGTATCAAGCGAAAGTAACGGCCGTAACCTTCGCATCCAAAATGGATTTTAGTTTTCATCGAATTAAAATACTTTATAGTTGACGTTATGCTTTGATATTTGAACTAAATCAAGCGTATGCGACATGGGAACTCAGGAGTATGGAAATTTGATCATATATCGTTTTGGGTGCCACAGTTTAACGATATCTTCCACCGCTTAAGGAAAGGTAACTGGAAATGTATGATACGGTAACGGCCGTGTTAGTTTTCAATACACGGAAACTAACATGGACATTTTATCTCCTTTCTTATTAAGAGTGCACTGTTGATAAACTCAAATTCAACCATTATTATCAAAATCTAGCCAACTGATACACCCTTCCCGTTTTGATGTACCATTAAAAGGGTTTACTGGAAGGTAAAATTCGTAATATGCAGCACCCAATGTACATGAATGTTTCATTTATCATTCCAGACCCAATGATGTAGGTATAAAACTAATTGAAGATGACACGTCAAATGGGAAGGCCACACGATGATGTCATACACGTATACCAAAGAGCCAATGACAAAGTCAAAGCATGACGTAGGATATGACTATGCCTAGCTCAAAGATGAATATACTTTATTCATACCAGTAATGCCTGTCACATTTGTTCCGATTAATCGGCCGGCGCCTAGCCGCTTGAGTATTTTGTTCAAAATGGAAGGTCAAATCTCAAACTTGAGGTCAGATGTGAACTCCTGAGAACTTACACATGCTTTGAAAAAAATTGTTCAATTTGAACAAGCTGAAATCAGTTTTGAACAAAATACTACAATCATACCAGAACACAGTACAGCCGTTTCATATTTTCTGACAAATTCAAGGTTACTGTGACCTTGGCCAAGTGAGATTAATTCCCTCAATGACCTCAAGATTGCAAATAGTTGGAGGTTAGATCTTAACGTGACGTCTAACTGGTGTTTTATGTCCAGACTGTAGCTTTTAGAAGAATCTTTGTCTAAAGTATTTTGTCCTGCATCCATATGACTTTTGTCTATATGACAGTTGAGCAACGTGTGTATGTGTAGGAATATATAAGCACTAGTGCCAAAGGGATAAAGGTAGGGTGCTTCCTCTGGTGTATCTGGGCGTTAACATCAGCTGCCTCTAGTCAGATCGACTAACAAAACAACCTTTTTTGGGGGTTGTCGAGTTGGCCGAGAGGGCTTGAGCGCCGGCACGTTCAGGCGCCGTAACCACAAGGTTGCGAATTCGAGACGCATGTGGTCCTTGTGTTTATTCATATACCAGGTTCCAAGATACACCATAGCTTCTCAACTGGCCACCTACGATTGAAGGATCAAAAGGTTAAGAATTTTTAGGCCGAGATATGATATGTTTGTGAACTATTTGTAAGAGCTGGGTGCGAGTGGGGGCGCTTATATTGCCAATTGAATTGCCTTTTGAAAACATATGTACATGGAGTTTTAAAACCTAAATAATTTAGATGCTACTTCCAGAATTAGACTTGTGATGCAATGAGATGTTCTATGTGCACATCTCAAGTAACGAAAAGTTCAACACACTATTACATTGTTTGATTGTTTTGACTCATTGTGTAAATTCACTGTCTGGTGTTCTGGAGGGAATCCGGGGCTCCTTTTTTAAATGCAATTTATCAATCTTAAAAGGTTAAGGACAAAACACTTACTCTAGATAACAGAAATCGGGTCACTCAGAATTTAAACGTGAAATTGGTGTGGAGCAGTCAAGATCTATTTGAGATTATACGAATAGTTTTTTTTATAAATTTAACGAGCCTTTTAAAATGAAGCTCGACGGAAGCGTGGCAATTGTGACAGGCGGTGCTCAGGGTGTTGGTAGAGGTATCGTAGAAGCTTTGTTGGGAAAAGGCGCCAAGGTAAGTAAATAACGAAACGTTTTTGTAATTGAGTAATAAAACTAAGGTGCCTTTTAAACAGCTTTAACAATAACATATTATTGCGGTACACAATTACCTGTCAAATAGATCTACTTTTCTTTAAATTTGTATAATTTCAAATATACGAGGGTTGATCACAAAGTTCTCATAATATCACTCATAATAATTTCTTCAATTTTCGTTATATTTTAGTAATTTTCAAAAATGTGAAGGATAGAATGCAACCGAGGCAAATAAAAGAAATTGAGAGAATGGCTCCAATTAACCATGTTAGCGCATACAATAAACTCTAATAAAAGATCAAACACGTTAAAATGTTAGCTTGAAGCTGTTGTTAAGTGCTTTTACTATTACAAGAATACACTAGATGCGAGTAGAAATAATCTTGATTTACTTCATTAAATATTCGAAATTCAGTCAAATTGATCTCATATTTGAAATCTGCATGTAAAAGTACATTTAGAAATATGGTTTCGAAAATTGTCTATCAACTTTGAAAATTTAATTTTTTTGAAAATGTGACTTCTTGCTCGGGTTGATTCCCCATAGACCCTATGCTACAAAATCACAAAAAGTGAATTATCTTCTCTTGTATTGGACAGATAACATTTTCTTTTACTGGACATATTTTAATTTGCATAACTATGAGATACATTAGGGTTATATGAAAATTGAACCACGCAAATAGATGTAATTTAAGTTAAAGGGAACTTTCTACTATACCCGCCATGCTATCTGACCCGAACGAGCCACCCGGTGGTGAATCTGGTAACTACCTACTCGCACCTGCGTTATTGATCATGTGAATTGTGTGATGTCACAGGGGATGCTTTCGTGCATCATTAGATGTGATACAAGAGTCTGAGACTCGAAGCTAATGATCAAAAATGACTGAGTAAGAGAATGTAATAGATGCAGAGATCTTCAGAAAAATAAAATTCATACTGATAACATGTTATTTAAAGTTTGTAAGATCATTTGATCAGACTAAACATAATATAAAACAAATATATTGCTAAGATATCAACAAAATCACACCCTGTGTGTGGTCTGAACATGTTAAAAATGAACTAAAGGGGCAAAATCAATTTTCCTAGGGATATTTGACAAAACAGTCACATTGTCTAACATTCACTTTTAATGAAGCATAACAATCATCCATTATAAGATCACACAATTCACTTTTAATAGTTCAAAACAGTCAAGATGACAAATTATTTGACAATGCAAAGTAGAAGTGATGGATATAGCATTATAGCACAATGATGCTCACAATTTCATTTTTGGCCTGTATCATGCTAACCTTATTCATTGGTTCGTTATCAAATATATAGAAATTGATAACCTATATGAGGTTCAGGATATTCGGATTATCCCGAGGCCAATTTAATATATCTGCCCGAGGGCCGTAAGTCCCGAATATTGACTTAATATTCTTGAATATTGACACACATTTATTTTCTCTTATCTTTTCTTAATCATCTTCAAGAAACCATCAAACAGATCGCGATTGTCTGCATTTTTGCCATTGTCGTTTACATTTATTATGCGAACGTTACAAAATGGACCAATATGCGAACGGCGATTATGACGTAGCGGGCAGATGCAGATATATTATATCTGTCCGCTCGGAGCGGGACGTAAAGCTATATCTGCCCGCTGATCGATGAAAATATAAGTTTTTACAAACCTGCTTTATGTACCTAAAACACGTCCAAGTATGGGATAAAATGTTTTTCGCATTAGTATTGTATTTTAACTATAGGTTTGCATCGCTGATATAAACAAGGCAACTAGTGAACTCACTGTCAAGGAACTCGCTCAAACATATGGTGATAAGATATTCTTTAAAGAGTGTGATGTGACAAAGGATGCTGAAATCAAAGGTAGCTAATTACTTATTAGATATCCCAATAACTTAACAAATACTGTTTAGACTGACTTCAATGTTTTTCTTAATCATCTTCATTCTTCAAGTTCTCGAAAGTTCATATTGTGTCTTTCTGAAACGAAATTATCTGACCAAATACCAGATAATGAGATAACCTTTTTTTTTGATTTTCATGCGCCTTTTAGACGAGATCGCACTCGTCACGGCGGGGGAATCTTGTTTATGTATCTGACCTATTTTGTAGACGAAGGCAAGACTTAGAACCACCTGATATTGAATTAGTATGGGTTGAAATAAGAGTTAGGTATTAAAAAATTTAGAAGCCTCGTGCTATAGGCCACCCGGACAAAATCGTGATCAAATGTAAATTTCTTTAACGAGAACCGAGCAAAGTATATAAATAAGATTTTGACAACGAATTTAGCAATTTTGTGAAAACATTTAATATTACCTAACTGATAAAAGAACCAACTCGTCTTAATTATTTACGTGACCTAATCTTAAAACAGATGCACCGGCTATTTCAGAAAATGCCCGCGTGTCTCGTACACTTTTATATCATCGTACAGAAGTTGACCATAATTTTGACCACAATACCGAAAAAATCAACATTCACAAGAAAAAATCTGGTATTTTTCAAACGTTAACTATATTAACAAACTGATCGAGTCTTTAACTTCTCCACCAAGGGATGTTTTCTTTACTTTTGAAGATATCGAAGATGTGTTCAATGATTACTGACTTTCTGAAATCCACTATGCAAGATATATATTGTATACCCAATAAAGTAGCCATTGTGAGACCTAACGATAAACCATAGATAAATGGATACATTAAACAAATGAGTAGAATTAAAAACAGATTAATAGATTGGAACATATACAAGATTAGAAATATATGGGTTCACCTGGTTAAAAGATGTAAAATTGAGTATTATGAGAAAAAGTCAGACATTTTAAATGACAAATTGACACCTCCTAAAAAAGGGTTCGTTGTTTTAAAACAAATATAAGGTCATAAAATTAATCAAGGGGTACCTAGTCTAATTGAAAATTATACAATCCTAGGTGACGATGTTGAAAAAGCAACCGTTTTAAATAAATACTTCACTGGTATTGTTGATGAGAATTTAGCTCAATTTCCAAACAATGAAGTTAATTTTGAAAAGACACTTGATGCAATAACAACAGACCCGACTGAGGTGTATAACAAAATTGAATATATCGAAAGCCGGGGGATGGGACGAGCTTCCTAATACATTTTAAAAACTTTGCGCTGATTACATAAGCAAACCAATATCGCGTTTATTTATTCCTAGAGATTATACAATTTTGTCAAGGATAAGATAAATTTTCGTCAATCCGGATTTACACCACTTGACTCTACAATTAATCAACTTATCCGAATAGTTGATGAAATGAGTTTTGTTCTCGACAACGGTAAAGAAGTGAGGCTAAATCTTCTTGATATAAGCAAGGCTTTTGACAAAGTTTGGCACGCGATGTTGATTAAAATAAAAAAAAATTGAGAAAACTGGAATTGGCGAAAGTCTGCTAAAGTGGATCAAATGTTATTTGACAAATCGTTTGCAAAGAGTAGTTGTCAATGGAAAGCACTCAGACCTTTTGCCAGTTAGAGCAGGAGTACCACAAGGCTCTTTTATTGGGCCGCTTCTTTTTCTTATTTTTATCTATGATCTTGTCGGCCATGTTCAGAGTAATCTTTATCTGTTTGCTGACGATTCATTTGTTTTTGAAATTGTTGAAGACTCGGATAGGACTACTGTAAAATTCCAGACTGACCTTGATAATAATAATAACATTCAATTCTTAATAACATTTAATGCTTCCAAAACACATACCATGACAGTTTCTAATAAACAAAAAAATCTCAACATGCAGACCTGTCCTTTGAGTGTGCAAGACTAGAGTCTACAAATAAACACAAACATTTAGGGGTAATTTTTACACCCAATTTAAAATGGAATGAACATATTACCACCACCTGTACTAAAGCCACAAAACTAGTAAATCTTATCGCAAAACTAAAAACAAAACTACCAAGACGAACTTTAGATACTGTACTATATATCAACTTTATTCTATACCAATGATCGACTATGGTTATGTAATATATGATAATACTTCTGAAAGGGGTAGCCAAATGATTTAGAACATACATTATTGAGCATCTTTGGTGGTCACTGGGGGAATGGAAAAATCAAGCTATGTAAAAACAATAAACGACCTTGGATGGTCAACATTAAAACTCCGAAGAAGCTACTTTAATATTTTAATACTTGCAAAAATTATTTATGGGAAAACTTCGATCATTATAAAAACATTATTCCAGGAATGGTCAATGACAGAACAAAGTACGACTTAAGATCGGCAAGTGAATACCAGTTAACTGAGACTAAAAGTAATTTCAGTCGAAACTCTTTTATTCCCTCTGTCATAAGTACGCGAAACGATCTTCCAAAGGCAATAAAATATAAAACCACTTTTAATCTTTTCAAATTTGAATTGAAGAGACATTTATTTAATTAAAATAAAACGGTTTCAGAAATTGTATAATTGCGGCGACCGCAAAGTCAATATAATTCACGCGCGCTTTAGATTAGGCATTACGCAACTGAATTCGCATTTATTTTCCATGACGTTGATCGACGCTCCAAGTTATCCCCTCTGCGGAAATGGTAATAAAACAATCATGCATTTTATCCCTGGCTGTCCATCTCTCAATGTGCAACGAAACGATCTAAACATGCTTAATGAAATATGCATAGACAAACCCTTAATAAGTGTGTCAACAAAAAATGAAAACATATTATTCTTATTATTCGAAGAGTCCTCTATCGATATTTCATTAATCCACGATTTTAAAAATGATCATATGTCACCCAATGCTGCACCCCCCCTTTTTTACCGGTGATAACATTAGATAATGTGTATGGAAAACATTTTGTATTAGCTGATAGCTATTATATAAATGTAATCCAATGAATATAGTATTACACAGAAAAGGTCAAAGGGTATTTTTTCAACTTGCCCAATTTCTTTTTTCAAAATCATCTACAAATTCTCAAAAGTTTTAATCTGGCTAAAGATTTTACCTTCAATGACATTTTCAAGGTCAAAAAAGATTTGACCTTCAATGACCTTCTCAAGGTTAAAATGGTATTTTTATCTTTCTTAAAATTGACCAATTTTTGTCAATGAGAAGGCTTGCAATTATATTCTATCTAAAATGAATTGCATGAACATGACCTTTATTGAATAACAGTACATTGTAAAACATATTGCCTGTTTTACGCATACCAATATTATAGCTGTTTTTGGTGCGGTACAAGATATATTTGGCTCACGGGCTGACATAATGGTCAACAACGCAGGAATTATCCATGAGTTCGACTTTGCTCGATGTGTGGCCATCAATCTGGTACGTATCAATACGCAGTGATTTACTCTTGCATAGTTTTATTTAGCTTAATTGTATTTACTCTAGTAGCTCATGCTGGTTGAGTATGCACTTCTATGTCCAGAGATTTTCTCTTCAGAAATCATCTATGTGAAGGTCATTGATCAATTTTGGCTTGGTAACATATTTGCCACAGAAGGCGAAATAGGTCAAATGGCCACGCCCTTTTTTACGCGAATACTCCCCCCCATTTTTGCATCTCCGGAACCGTTGGACATAGAAGGTTGTGTGACCACTCAAAATGTCCGGAATGGCCACATTATAGGGGGTCAATAATACATATGTATTTAAAAAAGTCAATGGTTCTCAAGATATTTGCCAAAAACTGATTTTAGCATGTTACGCACAACAGTTTTCATCTATCCTGCATCATTTAAGACTGAATCCGCAGCCTCTATCTAGTCAGATCAGCGAAGGAAACAAACTTTTTTGGTTGTTGAGTTGGCCAAGGGGTCTTAGGTGAATGGGAACCCTAAACCACGAGGTTGCGAGTTTGAGACACGTGTGCTCCGTATGTTCATTCTTTTATGAGTACCATATCTAGTATCTACAAGGAATGCTGATGTATTATGAGTATTGAATATCGATTGAGTTTAATTATAAACCACGAGGTTGTGAGTTTGAGACACACGTGCTCCTTGAGTTCATTCTTTAATGAGTACTAGTATCTACAGGGTGGTCCAAAAAATTGGAACATTTGTTAATTGAACACAAAACCTTTATTTTTCCTCTAAAATGCACCAAAACTTTACTGAGCATAGTTCAGTCACTTATCTCTCTGATGTAAAGTTTATAGGTGCAAACCAAAAAGTTAATGTATACTAGTCAATGTTTGATATGACCCCCTTTGTTATGCGGTAAACACGATACAAAAATATGTCATATATCGCAACGAATATGGCATATTCACTTGCGGTGTATGACAGATTCACCTGCGGTATATGGCATACACACTAACCAATGATAACGTGATGCGGAAGTACGCAATTGTCAATTGCATCGATTGAACGAACAAGTAAAACGTTATAGATTATTATAATGATTATTGAATCAACAGTAATGTGTATCGAATATATTAACTTAGCAGAAGTATCAGTCATCAATCTCGCGTAATAAACTCAATCAATCCAGGATTCATATATTAGTACTCGACGCACTAAATTTATTGGTAATCCAGCGTGTTGTTTTACATTTAGAGTCGATTCTTGTAACCAATCAAACCAACACTCACCTGCGGTATATGCCATATTCCGCAAGTGAGTATGACATATTCCGCATGTGAGTATCGGGTATTCACTGAAATCAATGTATCGCATATTCACTGCGGAATATCGCAAACTCACTTGCAGAATATGCCATATACTGCAGGTGAGTATGGCATATTCACCTGTATCACAAATACCGCACAACCATGAATGTATGCCCTATACCGCGAACACCCTTTTCTTAAATATACACTTGTCAATTTCGCAGCTACTTTTTCATATATTCTTTATTTCTAAGCTTTAATGAACATGTTGATTGCTATACACATTTTATAAATCATATTTGGTTGACATGAAGTATTAACATCTATGGTTTACTGGAAAAGGATTATGTTATTGTCAACTTAAGAATACCCCAAATCATTATTATTTAAGAGTAGAAAAGAAAGAACATGCCATATAGCTACTAAACTGACAAAATCATTGTTTCCACTTTTCAGTAGAGGGGAAACTGACCAGTTATTTACAAGGCTTTATCAAGGACCACCTCTAAGCACATATAATAGTACAATAACGTCATTTCTAAGGGCAATATAGTGAAATATTGGACCAAGGGCCCAAGGTCCAATATTTCACTATATCGCTCGCAGAAATGACGTTATTAGTATTATTACTACCGTTAATGACCAGGGCTGAAATAGCAAGAAAATCTTACGCACTGAACGATATCTAATTTCCCGGGGAAAAATTGCCGGTCCAGAATATATTCTAGACCGGTCCATATGGACCACCACTATGACGTCACACATTTCTCAGGTCGATATAGTAAAATGAATGCCTTCTAAACTAGCACTAAACCCCTAGAACTGGCCCGACAAGGTGGTAATAATATAATATATCATTTGTGTTCTGGGAAACTCCTTTATGATCATTGATATACATACAGTATATTGATATATTCAATGAATAGTATTCATATTAGAACAAGGAGGGGGGGGGTCATTTAACAGTCAAAACAGACTGCCCTGGGCTCTTTCTGGAGAATATTCAATCAGTAATATATCCAACAATAGCCATCAAAATATGCTTGATACCCATTAATTTGGGTAAAAAAATGTTGAATATGTTCATATATTTGATCTTCCAAGGCAAACATATTAAGTAGTTTGTTCAAGCTGAATTTTTTAATCAAGATGGCTTGGACAAAATCGTACGAGCAGAAGAGTGAATGAATCATTTCAAAACTGAGTCCCAGGCTTCACTTGTAATTCAGGAGAAAGGGGGTCATATCAAACATTCTCTAGTTTAATGCATTAACTTTGTTGTTTGCACCTATAAACTTTTCATCAGATAAATAAGTGATTGAACAATACTCAGTAAAATTTGGGTGCATCTTAGAGGAAAAATAAAGGTTTTGTGTTCAATTAACAAATGTTCCAATTTTTTTGGACCACCCTGTAGATACTAGTACTCATTAAAGAATGAACACAAGGAGCACATGTGTCTCAAACTCACAACCTCGTGGTTTATAATTAAACTCAATCGATATTCAATACTCATAATACATCAGCATTCCTTGTAGATACTTGATATGGTACTCATAAAAGAATGAACATACGGAGCACACGTGTCTCAAACTCGCAGCCTCGTGGTTTAGGGTACCCATTCACTTAAGACCTCTTGGCCAACTCAACAACCAAAAAAGTTTGTTTCCTTCGCTGATCTGACTAGATAGAGGCTGCGGATTCAGTCTTAAATGATGTAGGATATATGAAAACTGTTGTGCGTAACATGCTAAAATCAGTTTTTGGCAAATATCTTGAGAACCATTGACTTTTTTAAATACATATGTATTATTGACCCCCTATAATAGGGCCATTCCGGACATTTTGAGTGGTCACACAACCTTCTATGTCCAACGGTTCCGGAGATGCAAAAATGGGGGGGGGAGTATTCGTGTAAAAAAGGGCGTGGCCATTTGACCTATTTCGCCTTCTGTGGCAAATATGTTACCAAGCCAAAATTGATCAATGACCTTCACATAGATGATTTCTGAAGAGAAAATCTCTGGACATAGAAGTGCATACTCAACCAGCATGAGCTACTAAAGTAATTTGTTCAATCTACAAGGCATAAAGGTCTGGTAGTAGGAGGAGATCTATCTATTCTCAGAAAAAGGTGATGAACTTATCAACTGCGATATGCATTTTGAACTTATTTAAAGGAAGCTCAAATTCGATGTACACATGCTGCTGTTGAATCGATGGGAGTTAACAACGGAGGCAAAGGTGGCGTTGTAATCTTCACAGCATCTATTACAGGTAAGCATTTAATAAAAATATGTAGCACATCTGAGAATTAGTCAGGTGAAAAATACGTAACAGTATGAAAAATATCAAATATGTTTTAGATCAATGATATCGATGTAACGTTAAAGGTTAATCCTTGGATTTGGTTGTAGAATCGTAATAAACAAACCTGACCTAAAATTGTTTACCCTATTTTGCCAAAAACCTTTCATAGTCAGAAGCTTGTGACATTTAAATGAAGCATTATTTGTGATTAAACCCACTTAGGTAACAACATAATAGAATGAACTATATTTCATTTCAAGAACGACCAGCTATAACAAAAATGAGAGCATCATTTGTCTTTTGTTTTTAAAGAATGTACACTTGGCAAAAACTTGGCAGAATGGCATAACATATGATTGACTAGTGCACTAACGCTGAACTAATTATACCCTATTCATTCCTTCAATCGTTGAACTTTAAACTGTTAACCCTGTTACAGACATTGCACTGAAGCTGAACTAATTAACACCAACTCAATTTTCAATACACTTTGCTCATTACAAAATAAACAGATTTTTTCATTAAATTGGATCATGGACCATTTACCTTTGATTAGACTCAGGGATAAGTGAGTGGTTTAAGTTAAACACTTATCTTTTATCCCTGACATAAATCTAATTGATTGAGCATTGTGTTGGTAAGGATTTAATCCCAGAGCTCAGTGAATTGTAGAACATGAATGAGTTCTGAGACGAGCCAACATTATTGTACAAGCAGTTATTTACAAACAATTATTTACAAAACAAATATATTTACATTAGTAATTTGACTATGTTTTACCACATGCATACTTTGCCACCAAGATGATTATTTGTTCACATACATTTTCATTTAACTGAATGTCAGTATTTGAACCTAGGAAAGTTTCAACAAAAACTTCTTCATCGCCATTCAATAATTGACAAGATGAACTCACGTCTAATGCCTTAAATCATCAAAACTTTTTTTAGTCATATGAGTAAATTATTTTCACTCATTGCAAAATATTCTGTACATTTTCACTAAACAATATCACTAAATATAAAAATTGACATTTTAGAAAAATAGAATGCATATCATATGTTGTATTCTACTTAATAATTACGATGTGATATATCATGCCTAGATAGTAGCTTATTGTGAATATATGATTAAGAAGACATTCAACAACTACTGCATTAAATGTTGCTTTAAACAGGAGTAATACCCTTCTCAGGAGCACCAGTGTACGGTGCAACTAAACATGCAGTGGTCGGATATGTTCGAGGTATAGCTGTAAGTGTACATTATGATTTTCGATAGCTTAAGAATTAAAGCATTATTATATTTAGAAATTGAACTGCTACGTTTTATGACCATATAGGACATTATCGTATCACATGATATCATGTATCATTTGAAGTGCGGTATATCATTTGTACTTTTCAATAGTTACGGAAAGTGGCCATGAAGCATCGTCAAGTCATTTTAATCGATCATGTACCTAGTGTTCAAAGATAGTAAATCTCGTAATCATCAAACATATATTTACATTTCATTAAAATACATACGAGGGGTGATCCATAAGTAATGGACGCTTTTTTACACAGATACTGTTTAAAGACCAATCCCTTTGATTTTACTACCAGTGATACGTCATTTAATTATCTATCAATTCTGAAGATTTGAAGACAAAATATATAATATATGTTGATGTATCCTTATTTCCGTTAAGGGGGTACAGGTACCCCGGGACTGACATTTACGTCACATATTCAGTTTTTAACCAGTTTGGCAAATTTCAGTTAGATCTGAACTTTTTATATGCAACAAGTGTTGTGTTGTTTGAAATTTTTTTCTCACTGATAACACATGAACAGAAAGTACTGTGACGTCAAAGTGTTGTATGGAAGGGGTTTGCAGGTCAATTTGAGAAAGCATTGTGGAAGAAAGGTGTGGTGAGAGAAAGGAACACCCTACTCTATATGGACAATGCACCTGCCCATAGATCTCAAAATGTTCAGAAATCAATACCCCTGGACCTCAAAATTGAGCCCTTGGCTAATGCACCATATTGTCCAGATCTGCTCACATGTGACTTATTTATTTCTATACTACTTATTTCTATAGAGAAAGGACGCAGGTTTATTGGCATTGATGAAATAAAACAACCCGTGCAACTGCATCTTACTACCATGTCAGAGAATGGATTCAGCCTTGTCTCACAATCTTGAGTTAAGGGGATGAGGAATTGTGTACACGTAGCACTTGTGGGAACCTATGTAGAGGGGCCTGTGGAATGAATGTGGCATGAATACCACATAGTGATGATAAAATATTCAAAATCAACTATGGTATAACAAAATGGGGTAATTCATGACCATAATGGTTTGTTTCGTTCAGCCTGCATTCATCTGCATTGCATGTTAAACAAGATAAAATAGCTTCAGAATGTTTGACGTCATGTCGGTCCAAGGGTACCTATACATCCTTCCGGAAATGAAGATATATCAAAATATACTACATGTTTTGTTTTCAAATCTTCAGAGTTGATAGATAATTGAATGATGTATCACTGGTAAGAAAATCGAAGGGATTGGTATTGATATAAAAAGCATCTGTGTAAAAAAGCGTCCATTACTTATTGATCACCCCTCGTATAGAGATTATTATTAGTATTATTAGATTGGAAAAAGTCCTGAAAATCGGTCCGTGCCTAGGGAAATCGTCATGGACAAAAATGTCATTATATCGGTGACCATGATAACAATAAAACGTTAAATCATGGATGTGTACATGTATTAATGAGGCCTCAACAATATATGAGAAGATTGCGGTACCTACCTTCAATATATGAACAGGATTGCTAAATTACCCTTATTTTATATTTGCAAAACATTTTGAATGACGCTTAAAGCTGCTGCGCAAGGTCAATTTTGCCAATTTCTCTCTTAATTCAAGTACCTGATTAATACTTACGAGAGAAATATAACATTGTAGCACATCTCATGTACAACTGAGGTCGCAGGGGCGGATCTGGGAACCAACAAGGGGGGGGGGGGAAATTTCAGGTCAGAGAAAAAAACGTTGCGCAAAAAAATTTTGGGCCCCTAAAACCCAAAAGTGGGCCAAAATTTTGAAATTTTTAGGCCCATTTTCTTCAAAATTTGGCCTGAAATTAAAAATAAGGCCTTAAAAGGCCCAGTTATGACCAAAAAGGCCCACTTTTTGGGGCCTTAAGGCCTTTTTTGGCCAAAAATATTTCTAGGGCCCAATTTTTTTTTCTGGGCCCACCCAAGGGGGGGGGGTGCCCGGGCCCCCAGCCCCCCCCCCCTAATCCGCCAGTGGGTCGATATCATATCATATCGATAAAGATCTCGTTTCTGTACTTGCTGAAATGAAAGCGAAAGTGCATCACCAAAAATTATATCTTGTCATGTCCCCTTACCTATTTAGCTCTCACTCGCTTTCCTTGGCGACTCCTACTCTATCCTGCACATCACACTTTATCCTCCACATAATATTTAACTAATATTCCCAAACAATTGTGCAAAATGAGCTAAAGAAATTAATTAAACTAAAACATGATTTTTTTTTTTTTAAGGTTAAGTTTTATTTCTTTGCATAATTTTATATAACAATATTTAACATACATATTAAACATGATGTATTAGTTTAGACCATTTTAAAACAATCTATAGTGGAAATAATGAGAATAATCGGAGAAATTATTTTCAGTGAGGAATTTAGCTAGGGGGCTCCTTTGGGGATTTTTATACGTCCGGTAAACATAGTTTTAAAAGCTTTTTGGTTCATTCTAGCATTCTAGCATTCTGAACTGTAGGCTCTTCAATACTAATCCACTTTATTATCGTAAGCATATGCTGTTTCTTCATTTTAATCTTTTAATAAGGTATTTTTGGCAAGAAAGACTGCCCCTTAATGTATATTTGTTTGCTGTGCATAGATTAATGACGTCACCAAATGTTGAGCACTCAAGAACACATAAAATTCGCCGCAAATTTTAAAAAATTGAAAAGTGTCCATTTCAAATGAGAATTCTCTGTTGTTCTGTTGTATTCAGGGTCATGGGCTGCCATTCTAGAAAGGTAAGATATTTATCTTGGGCCACTGGTTCAGAAATTGTCCTAAAAATGGCAGGCAGGCAAGCTTGCGTAGCAGCTTTAATATCTTACAATGTAGGTTATATTGTAAAATTGATATTTCAGTCATGTCCATCTTACAGTCAATGTGGACTTCGATTTAATTGTGTCTGTCCAAGCTTCGTTGATACACCACTTGTCTCAGATGCTGAGTTATTGACGTACTTTGATGCGGAATGTCGCGACACATTCGCCGCATTGAGAAACTCCGTAGATATGTTAAGGTAAGTGTATATTGACTTAAAGGTTGTACCTTATGATATATGACTACTTAAGTCGGACACTCATCAAATTCAAGTAAGAAACGAATTTGCACTTTGACCTGCAAATGCATTCCTGTGCATGAAAACTGAAATGAACCTCATACATCAATCACATATTAACCAGTTTAGCCTATATTAACCCATCGGTCCGATTTACTATGCGTGTTTGTCTATGTAAAGCAATGTACACTAGAAACTGTAGGACAATGTGTCAGTTTAGTTTATGGGTGAACTTTCCGGCAAACTAAAGCCAAGACTAGACTAGACAACGTATTGCGATAAAATGTTTACACATATCAGTCAAGCCAAGTCATCATTCGAAAATAAAAATCTCAAAAATCGTACATCTTTGATTTCCAAAATAATTTGTGAAGTGGTTATTAAGATAATAATACATCTTTTAACGTATTAATTTTGAGTACATCTTGAATCCATTCTCAACAAAGCGTTGTCGAAATAAGGATTCGAAATATTTGAGTTCGGGATGATAAAAGTACGTTAAGATATACCGCTCCTTAACAAACTCCTTTGGGAACAAGATATAGAATCAAATGCACATTCTTCTTATTTACTCCCTGACACATGCCAACGAATGTTACATAAGTTATTATCTCCGTTTTAAATAATTTTGTAAACGTTGTTCTCTACAGGTGCCATTTTTTATAATTGAAAAACAAAATTGAACATTTTGCATTTCTAAATTGATAAGTTTCTTGGAATACAACTTAACTGTTAACGATTTAAGTCATTAATAAAATTTCCCTCAGTGATCCCATGCTAAATAGACAGTAACTGGGTTATTATTTTATGTTCAACCTTGTTTTCATGACTTTTAAACATGAGTCGACAATTATGTAGGAAATTTCAATTCCAAATGTAAGCGTGTCAACTCCTGTTTTTGCACAAAATTTAGCCTTTTATAAAGATAGATCGCCAAAATCTGCATGTACCTCTCAATGAGGCGACACGTTTTTAAATTTATAGATGCTGAGCTATAAACTCAAACAAAAATTCAAACCACCCGCCATTATTTTGATTACACTAGACGAAATTTCCACTCCCGGGGAGCACTGTGGTAACACTTTGAAGGAGGATTCTTGAAAAATCGTTCGAATTCTCACAAAAGGTTTCACGCAATTTTATTGCTTTGTTTAAGCCTCAACTAAAATCATACTCAAATCCGATACCATAATTATAAATTAAAATGAAACATAAAACTCAGGTCAGGTTATATGATAAACCGTTCCGAGAATTGATGATTTGAGTTAACTGTGTATATTTAAATAAATGTAAGTTGGCATGTATTCGACAGTTAATGTAGACACATGATGTATGCATCCACGTGTGACTTAAATATCGATTCATGACTATCATTTTTGGCTTTCAAAAATTAAGTTGGAAGTTACAGTGGTTGGAGATTAACGAAAACGTCAATCACATCCGAATATCCGAACGACGTCAAGTATTAACAATACCCTTTCTGTGCATCTCGAACAAGGCATTTGTTTCCTCCATATCATGAGAAAATAAATGCAGTACCATCTTTCAATATTTGGAAACAAAAAGTTCATTCTGTATGTAAACAAGAAAAAATACATTTATGGTTGATTCATAATGAAAAATGACAAATAACATACATCTTTTTAAGCAAGGGTATACAGGGACATAGTGGAAATTCAGAAATTTAGGCCATATCCCAAAGACTGCTTCACCAATATGTAACAGAACATCAAATTTATCATTTACACGTTTGCTGATAGGTTTATTGAAAATAATTAAACAGAGGTTTACTTCAATTGTGGCACCCTTCTTAGTTAGTACTGATGAACATACGAATATCGAATGTTGACTAAGTTACTTGGCTTGACCGATATGTCAAAAAATGAAGAGCTAGAACGAGCACAACGAGCCAGAGAATAAATTCAGTAAACAGACCAGATATCCATAACCAAGGTTTAAGCACAAAAATGTCCAAACCTCTTTTTATTTTCACTTATATTTAAAGATAACTATTCCTTACCCTACTATCACACCTAGCTAGTCCTCACCCACGTTCTCGAAATGGGCCTCAACTGTGTACGAAGGATTGGCCGGAACTCCATTTAACGTACTCGAACGAGTAGGTCGTCTAGAACTTAGGGCATTCTCAAAATGTTCTAGTAGTCACCACATTCTGCAATCAGTTTTCCCACCAAACAAATTGCCACTGCGTTCCTCAAAAGGTTGTCGAACTGGTTTTAAACTGTGTGTGAACAGAACGAACGTGGCTGTAACGTTCTACGGTCTATTTACGAACTTTATGGACATGCTGCTCGGACGGGAAGGAAATTCAGAATTTTGAAATGATGATGCCAAAGATAACGTTCTGTGATTGGATCGTTTGACAACATACTTCAAACGAGATGACCTACAAGACTAGGAACGTAATTACCGTACTTCTACCCTACTAAGGGCGCGTTAACGACGTTCCGCAATCGGATATCAATTGCACTTACGTGTAACCCTACTATCGCACCAAACTAGTTCTCACTACGTTCTCGGAAACGGGCTTCAACTGTGTACGAACGGACTGGACGTACTTAGAACCGTTTGGGGTCTATTTACAAACTTCATCGAACGTACTCGAACGGGTAGGTCCTCTAGAACTAACATGCTCAAAATGTTCTCTTGGTCGTCAAAACTGGTTTAATCGGTGTGCTAATGGAATGAACGTAGCTACAACGTTCTACGGTCTGTTTACGAACTTCATGGGCTTTCCCGGACGGGGAATATGATTTAGAATTTTGAATCGATTCAAAATTCGATGGCGACTATACCGTTCTGTAATCAGGTTATGATGACCTTCTAGACTAAGAAACGCGTTATACGACGTTGCACACCGACGTGGTGCGACCTGAACGAACTGCTAATGAGATGGACGTATTGAAGACTGTTTATGAACGAAGTAGCTACTTATTTTAGACATATATCCCGACCACAGCCAGATTGAGCCCGTTTTACGACGTTTTCATAGGACTGGCAAGAACGGGTAAGATCTAGTTTGGTGTGATAGGGGGGTAAACACGGAAATAATGCGACCTGAACGAACTGCGAATGAGATTGAAGTATTGAAGATTGTTTATGAAAAAAGTAATTATTACCACCTTGCCGGGCCAGTTCTAGGGGTTTTAGTGCTAGTTTAGAAGGCATTCATTTTACTATATCGACCTGAGAAATGTGTGACGTCATAGTGGTGGTCCATATGGACCGGTCTAGAATATATTCTGGACCGGCAATTTTTCCCCGGGAAATCAGATATCGTTCAGTGCGTAAGCTTTTTTTGTTATTTCAGTCCTGGTCGTTAACGGTGGTAATAATACTAATAACGTCATTTCTGCGAGCAATATAGTGAAATATTGGACCTTGGGCCTTCGGCCCTTGGTCCAATATTTAACTATATTGCCCTTAGAAATGACGTTATTGTACTATTAATTGTTTAAGTCATATTTCCCGACCACAGCAAGATTTAACCAGTTTTACGACATTTCTGTAGGACTGGAAAGAACAGTTGAGATTAGTTTGGTGTGATAGAGGTTTAGAAATAGAAACCATCCAAAGACTACACGACCTACATATAGTTATTCACAATAAAGCGTTTATTTTTTATTCTTTCAGACCGAGTGATGTCGGTGTAGGTTGCATCAAGCTAATTGAAGACGACACGCTGAATGGCAAGGCGTTAGTCGTCAACCATGGGGACACTGGACATGGCGATGTCGTTGCATATATATTTGCAGAGCCACCTACAGACACAATAAAGTTCTAACATATATTAAATGTTATATTTCTAAAAGTATCAAACAAACTATTTTTCGTATTCGTTCGTAACACCATCACTGGGACATATGTGGCATCAGACATGATGTTTTCAAAATTTAATTTTCTCGAAACAGTATGTATCAACTTTCGAACTGTGAAACTACCTTTTTGGTGTTCATCATATACTGGATATGTGAAATATGCTTAACTTGTTCATGTCTTAACGTACGCGCACATTTTATTGGGATAAAATGAAAAGACACTCTTATACAATAGGTATATCAGTTGGTAAGACAGATAAACGTGATGTGATTAAAACCATATCGTTTATCTATATATCTAGGTCATATAGATATAACTTCCAATTTCGTATATCCAATATTATGATATATTATTATATTATGATCAATTATTGTAACGAATATCAACTATGTTCTATATTTGTATATCTGTAGAACTCATGGGTGAGAAATACAACAGTTTATGTCACATTTTGTCAATTTCTACACAAAGGAGCACATGGGTTATCGCAAACAATTTCAGACTCCCCTCCATAAGTTTGGCAACCTTTTTCCCCATTGAACTACGTGTTAAATTCTCTTTACGTTTGAATTTTTATTTACTTAACCGGCGATGAAATAACTTAAAATATTGATGGAAACGTAACTTGACTTTATTTCCAATACCTCCAAATTTTTTCAATTTTTTTCCTCAATTACAATAGATCGAAAATTGATGATGAAATTGATGATTTTTTGAAAATCGTCATTCCCATGTAATCCAATGGGAAATGGAGGGTTCGGGGCAAATCAAAAATCAGGATACGTTTTCATTAAAAGATTCAGCAAAAATATTTTTATATAGAAAATTGAATTGTCTAACTTTTATGAACACTAAGTGTTTAGTTTATTTGATGAATATTAAAGTTACAGCGCTTCAAAGTCATTTTTGAAAATAATATTTCGCCTCCTGTGTTATTTCAATGGGAGAGGTTTTTTGAAAAACAATTTTGACTTTAAAGCCTTATAACTTTGTTGAACCTGAAGAAACATATCAATTTTTTGTTAAATAAAGTTAGCAAATTCAATTGCCTGCCTAACTTGTATTTTTGCAAGGACTCGGATGGATGGATATGCTGTCATATGACTTGCGGCAAACTTCCCATTTCCCATTGGTTAACATGGGAATGTCAATTTTCAAAAATTCATCAAATTTATCATCAATTTTCGACCTATTGTAATTGAGGAAAAAAATTGAGAAAATTTAAAGGTATTGCAATTAAAGTCAAATTACGTTTCCATCAATAGTAGAAGTAATTTCATCGCAGGTTAAGTAAATAAAAATTCAAAGGTAAAGAGGCTTTAACACGTAGTTCAATAGGGGAAAAAAAGTTGCCAAACTTATGGAGGGGAGTGTATCTTGGATTATGACTATTTTCTGGCAATGAAAACAAGTTTATCTTTTAGATCAATTCATTATCTCAAAGAAAAGTATGCACAGTAATAATAAATTCAAACAAACTCGGAGATATTTAACGAGCAATTAACCCATCAACACACTTTTTCAAAGATGTTGACCCCATTTTCACCAAAAATGCAATCATTTTTTACAATGTTTAATGCATTACTATTCTTTATTTTGATGTATCAAATCGTTCTTGAAAGAAAAACTTAATTGCATTAAGATAAGTGTTCCCAATGTTATTTCTCCATTGAAAAATCTCATGCTATCCATTGGTTTCAGTTCATTTTGGTCATCCAAATTGAATATCTTTAAAGTCCCTGGAGCAATCAAGTTTTCCTTTTAGGAAATGGAACATGTCTCAAAGCACATTCTAATTATGCATTCAACAATCTAATAATAGGTTGCATTTTTTGTGAAAATTAAGTCAACATTTTTGAAAAAGTATGTTGATTGTCCATTGCCCTTTCAATATCACTTAGGACTGATTAACTAAATTATCATCATATATACTTTTTTTGAAGATAATGAATGGATCTGAAAGATACACCCATGTTCATGATCAGAAAATATTCATAATTCAAGTTAGAATCGTTTGAAATTGTTTGCAATAACCTACGTAAGTCAACTTTCATTAATACACTTGTCCCAAAAAGAGAGCTCGCAGTTTCATAGCATTCGACATTTTACTTTTTGGCATTTCATCTAGCATTGTATTTTATGTGCCCTATTATGCAGCCAACATTTTAAAACAAAGTGTTAAGCGTTTCCATCTCTTCCTTATAGCTTTCACAGAACCTATCTGTCATCGGTATCCCCTCCCATTCGCATTAGTTAACGCCCTGTCATACCATTAATCGCACCATTAAGTGACATATCTTTATGAATCTTGAATCTTTCCTAGCTATTGTCAACCATGGTTTCACACATGGGATAATTTCCTCATAGAAAGTTAGTTCTTTATACGTATTGGCCTTGCTTCTTCAACCATCAAATTCGTGATTCTTTATTTTATTCTGCACAGAGAGTTTTCTGGTCAATGTCGTTGGGTTTGTACCATTGTCCAGTATTTGATACACCATGTCAGTAGCGATTCAAAAGATCCATTATGTCTTGCAGCGGGGACAATTTGTTAAGTTTAGCACCATATCTATACAATGTAAATAGAAACAGTAACTGCCACAAAACACATCAATTTGGCGATAATTGTTGAAGTAATCGTATGCCATCCTAGCTGGGGTAGAACAGCTGCACCGGGGTGTGCAAAAAGGTAAAACTTGCATCTTTTTACATTTGCTACAGCATTCATAAAAAATGGTGTTCAAGGTACACTATCTATACAAATTATTTTTGCATCTTGGAAGCCAGGCAGTATCTGTGTGATTTTATAAAAATTCGGAAATGTTTTTCAGATATGAGCCCCCTCTAAATATTGGGTGCGGAGGAGCTCCATAAACGTACCTCCGCACCCAATATTTAGAGGGGGCTCATATCTGAAGAACATTTCCGAATTTTTATAAAATCACACAGATACTGCCTGGCTTCCAAGAGGCAAAAATAATTTGCATGGGTAGTGTATCTTGAACACCATTTTTTATGAATGCTGTGGACGCAGTATTAAAAGGATAGTCTCAAAATATATAGGTCTTGGAAATGTTAAAGGCATACTGCGTCGCTATAAAATGAATTGCACTACTATTTTCACAATTTTATTGATATTTGGTGTCAAATACACATATCTTGGTAAATGTGAAGTCCCAAAACGGCTTAGTTTCAGAAATATCCCAATTTTAAATTCAAAAATGACCGTTAGCTCCGCACCCTCCGCTCATTTGCGCCGCACCCAATATTTCCCACAGGCTCTGTCTGCATAGGGTGAATAAGTTAAAATGTATTTTCCTCACTAAACACCACTTCTACAATGGGTTTATCTCAATTTCAAGGCTGAATGCAATCATCAAATAAAGTCATTTAAAGAAATATACTTTAAAACCATTTTTATTTATTTTTTATAATGTACCCCCTCCCCACCTGGTAGGGGTGGGGGTCAGAGACTAAAAATCCATGAAGACCACCCCGCATCACTTGCCCCGAAATCATTTTTCACTCAGATCAAATGTTTCTACAGCTGTGCCAAGTTTGTTGCTCATTTCACTGCCTGGAGTGTTAGAGGAAATCTGGGGCTCCCTTTTCAAATATATCATTCTTAAAAGGTTGAGATAATTCGAATCGGGTCACTCTGCATTTAAACGTGAAATTAACGTGGAGCAGTCAAGACCTATCTATGGTCCTACGAACAGTTTTTTTGTAAATTTAAAGCGCCTATCAAAATGAAAATCGACGGAAGCGTGGCAATTGTGACGGGCGGTGCTCAAGGTGTTGGTAGAGGTATCGTAGAAGCTTTGTTGGGAAAAGGGGCTAAGGTAAGTAAACAAAGAATGTTTTCGTAATAGGAAAGTGAAACTAAGACGCCATTTTTAACAGCTTTAACAAGAAAATATAATAGAAAATATAAGTATAATTTCAAAGATACCAACGAAGTTACTCATCAACTGTTATGCTATGGAGTTAAATAGTACATATAGACAAAGTCAATTCTAAATGATCATCTTAGCTATTCAAAATCCAAAGAAAAAATAACCAACAAAAAATATAAATATGTTTTCTGGTATGTCCTGGATATCATAGAACAGTTGGAAACACACAAACTCATCAGGCTCTGACACGCCAAGCTTAGCGCAAACTTTGCATCCTAAAGGTCGCGGGTTCGACTTTATTGAGCTTGCAATGTTACACCATTCATCACTGAGTTATCTGCAATATTATATTTCATATTGTCTCGGGATGCGAGTAGTGGATGTTACACAAAAATGGTAACTATTCGGGTTGTAACGGCAACACCACCTACCGGTATCATTGTCATTTTGTTAAGTGGGAGTGGTCGATATAGCACATTCGAACATTTTCAAGCCACTGTAACTTTTTTATTTTCAATCTACATACACCAAATTTTGCAGTTAGGTAGTGCAAGGGGTTCTAAGTAATAATATAATGTAACAGGCCTTTTATTTTTGATCTAAAATAGGACTTCAATCGATCCGCCACCCTCTTTGTTGATAGCTTTTAGTCTTGGTCGGCTTGCTGATATAGCAGTGACAATGAAATGTTGGCTAAGTTTCTTTCAACTTGTCTTAATTACCAGCTTTAGTTGAGCAATTTTTGAGATTAGGTGCCTTCATGCCTTCATATCTCCTGAAGACCTTCCCATACCTTCTTCATACCCTATACTCAATTGGGTTTGCATCAGGACCATTGGCTTGGTGGTCATCAGGCTGTATCAGTTCGGGAACAATTTGCAAATTTTGTTTATTTCTCATGGCACACCACATATTTTGTTCAAATAAAAGTGAACAATTCATAATCCATGGCTAGATGGCAACCTCAAGTTTCATTTGGTTTGCATATTATGATTAAGTATCAGAAATTATCAAAGTTAAAGCATTTTGAAAAAATGGCTCTTTTGGCCCACTCTGTATAAACTGTTAACAAAGTTACCATTTCACCCGGGCTAAATTTAATTCTCTTTGAAAATGTGACTTCTAGGTCGGGGAGATTCCCCATAGACCCCATGTTGTAAAACTACAAAAAATGAAATATCTTTTCTTGTGTTGGGCAGATAATATTTTCTTTTACTGGACATATTTTAATTACAACTATCACAAACGTACATAAGGGTAATTTGAAAAGTGAACCACTAAAACTGATGCATATTCAAGTTTAAGGGAATTTTGTAACACCCTGCCATGTTATTTCCCCCTAATCAGCAACCTGGTGGCGAAACCGGTAACTACCGTCTCGCATCTGAGTAATTGTTTAATGGGTATTTATGCTACAGGTTTGCATCGCTGATATAAACAAGGCAACTAGTGAACTAACTGTCAAGGAACTCGCTGAAACATATGGTGATAAAATATTCTGTAAAGAATGTGATGTAACAAAGGATGCTGAAATCAGAGGTAATTAGTTAATCATTAGATTTAAAATATATTCTAGTTGCAATTTTCGTATTATATTCTTGAGTAATATAGTGGCATTCATTAACATCAACAAAGCACGTTTAATTTTAATTTGTTAATATTCTGTTAGTAAAGTTGAAAACGTAGCATCGGCTGAAACCGAACGGTAAACTTGGGTGGCTGATATATCAAAGCTACGAGGGGGTATCATTAATAAGTGAAAAAAGTACTATATACTTTTTAGAATTTGCTTTAATTGAATATGTATTTTTACCAAATGAACTCTTGATGGCATCCTGCATCCCCATATAGTTAACTCTAACATATAGTGGTTCGAGATAGTGGTTCCGAATACCACGCATCGTTATGATGTATTCATTGATGTTAGCATATTCCTTACATCTATCTCGATCCTAATGTAAAATAACAAGCTATGGTATTGGTAGCACGCCAGAATCTACGTGAAAATAAATGATTTCTACCCCCCCCCCTCCTAACGAGAGCTAATATCACAATTCAGGACCAGAACATCAATGTACATTTCATTCATGCTAAGGTTGAAGTCTTCCATGCTGAAGAAAATGATTGCCAATACTCATAATATTAAAAATAGTTGTAAACAATCCAAAAAAACGCAATAATTCACAATGGTCAGAGGGAAAAAAACATTGGCTTGTTTCGATCCCAATTTCTCAACCATTAATGTCATAACCTGGATCCAACTTAATAGGTACTAAGTGATAAAATCGTGAGTTCAATTCCAATTCCCTTGCAGCGCCATTCAGCATCTCCGGTGGTAAAACTTGAAACCTTGTTATTTAAAGACATACGCGTATTATATTTTTCAGCAAAGCCCAGAAAGGATTTATTTTTTGCGATTTGAGAAAATAAAGGAACGAATCGTTACTTCCGCAACGCTTATTTCGAACCCTGGTATATTTTTCAGCAAAGCCCAGAAAGGATTTATTTTAAGATTTTTACAAATATAACCTTGACCTAATAGTTTAGTCACTAAAATATGGTGTCTCGATTTAACATCTATATATTTTGAGCGCGCCCTGATGTATCTACAGTTATAAATATACTAGGTTAATTAATTGGAGGTTTTTGATACAAGGCTTATCTGAGGGAAATAAAATATATTAACCTGAGGGACCGTAGAGATATCTTGTTTAACACGATCAATAACAAAGCATTTAAAAATATTACGTCTTTTACACATTTCAACATTATAGCTGTTTTTGGTGTGGTACAGGACAAATTTGGCTCACGTGCTGACATAATGGTCAACAACGCAGGGATCTGCGACGAGTTCGACTTTGCTCGATGTGTGGCAATCAATCTAGTATGTATCAATACGCAACGATTTACTCATGTAATGTTTAATTAAGCTTAATTATAATTGTTTAATTTTCAAGGTTTACGGATCCGTGGTCAGAGATCTAGAAAAAATATGATCTGATCCTGTGACCGCTATAATCGATTTTATTTTATAATTGTATACCATATAGTTACATTAGTTGCCATGACATTATTTATTAATTTTGAATTGCATTTTGAACTTATTAATAGGAAGCTCAAATTAGATGTACGCACGCTGCTGTTGAATCGATGGGAGTTAACAATGGGGGCAAAGGCGGCGTTATACTATTCACAGCATCTATTTTAGGTGAGGATAATGAAAGAACACATCTGCGAATAAGTCGGGTGAAAAATACGTCACAGTATGGAAAACATCATATGTTTTAGATCAATGATATCGAATTAACGTCAGTACTTGGACTTAGTTTTAAGATCCCGAGAGACAACCCCGACCTTAAAACTATTCATTCTCTTAAGCAAAAGACTCTTACATCAGAAGGGCGTAAAACTTAAAATTGGACATTCTTTTTTGAATAAAACTAATTAATAAGCATTATTTAAGAATTCAATGAATTGTAGAAGACATTTAGCACGAATGTATTTTTGAGACTTTGAATGACAACGGGGGTATAAATTGAGATACACGCATACAATGAATACAAGTGCATTAAATCATCAAAATGTTTTAAATTCTTTGCACATATTGCAAAATATTTTGTACATTATCATTTTTGAGAGGGGTTGTGAAATTTTGACATTTTGAACTGTATGAGCATCGTCATCAGATGATTGGTATATAATATGATACCGTATATAACTTTTTGCTCAATTGCCATCTCGAAAGTATTCACTTGATGCGTATCATTTATATTACTGATTTTAAAAATAAACATTTAGATTGAAAGAAATAGAATGCATATTGAATTATATAGTGCATTCTAATTGGTTGCAATGCGATATATCATGCATAGCTTGCATTAATGTGTAAATTATATCAGAAAAATGCATTTATATGATTAATATAAAAGATACAAGCATTACAAAATACCCCCTCCATAAATTTGGCAACCTTAGCTCCCCCATTGAATTACGTGTTAAAGCCTCTTTACGTTTGAATTTTTATTTACTTAACCTGCGATGAAAATACTTATAATATTGATAGAAACGTAACTTGACTTTATTTCCAATACCTCCAAATTTTCTCAATTTTTTCCTCAGTTACAATAGGGCGAAAATTAATGATAAATTTGATGAATTTTTGAAAATCGACATTCCCATGTTAACCAATGGGAAATGGTAGGTTTGCCGCAAGTCATTTGACAGAATTTCCATCCATTTGTGTCATTAAAAAAATACAATCTAGATAGGCAATTGAATTTTCTAACTTTATTTAACAAAAAATTGATACGTTTCTTCAGGTTCAACAAAGTTATAGGTCTTTAAAGTCAATTTTTTTTCAAAAAACCTCTCCCATCGAAATAACACAGGAGGCAAAAAATGATTTTCAAAAATGACTTTGAAGCTCTGTAACTTTAGTATTCATCAAGTAAACAAAATACTTAGTGTACAAAAAGTTCAATTCAATTTTCTATATAAAAATATTTTTTGCTGAATGTTTTACTGAATAGATATTCCTGATTTCTCATTTGTCCCTAACCCGGCACTTCCCTTTGGTTTACATGGGAATGACGATTTTCAAAAATTCATCTAATTTATCATCAATTTTCAACCAATTGTAATTGAGGAAAAAATTGGGAAAATTTGGAAGTATTGGTAATAAAGTCAAGTTACCCTACTATCACACCAAACTAGTTCTCACGACGTTCTCGAAAACGGGCTTAAACTGTGCACAAACGGATTTGACGTACTAAGAACCCACTAAGAACCGTTTCGGATCTGTTTACAAACTTCATGAAACTACAGTGTGTCTCAAAAAAATGTTACACTTACAAAAAGTTCAATATCTTTCATGATTTTGACTTTTCCCCTAACATATACTTAGATACCAAAAGACTTTCTCGAATAAATCCACTCCCGCAGATTCAAAATCCGTCCAAGATTGGCTGCACAGGACATATTTTATAGACACATGTGAAATCTGATTTGCGCCAACTTCTCAGTGGTTGGACATATGGTGATAAATTATTGTTTGGTGTGAATGCTGTGGACAGTGATATATTGATATGATCAATGACCCAGTTGTTTCTTTCCTGGATAGAAATACAAGATTTCATTGTCAGAGTGTTCAATTTTGTTAAGTATGATGGCACCAGGATGGTGCAAAGGCCTGTGGCAGATCGTTTGGTAGAACTCTTTGGAAATCAGAAGATAGCATCGAATTACCGGATGGATTGGCCACTAGGGTCATCCCACTTTACACCCTTGGTTTTTTGAAGGGCCTCTGAGAGCGCTTTACAGCATCAGAAACTGACCTAAATGAACTTCTACAAAAATAATTGATAGAATCAGTGTGATATTACAGTGCATGTTCGCATGGGCAGAATACCTCAGATTTGCTTTGGAGGACATGTTTAGGGGACCACATGTTTATGTGGATAGACCCAATGATCATAGGTAAGACAAAAAGGAAAATTACAGAATAACTAGTTAAAGGTCAAGCTTCTACTCAGAAGAAAGTTAAATATTAATTTAAAAGAAACTGTTCCTTTTTTCTCATTTGGTCCATCCAATCACTTAGAAGTTGGCGCAAGTCAGATTTCACCATGGGACGCTAAAAGCTGTCCTGTGAAGCCGATCGATGACAGATTTTGAAGTCGATGGTGTCAAATTATTCGAGAAAGATTTGTCTTTTGATATTCAAAGTATGTTTTAGGGGAAAAATCAAAATTATGAAAGATATTGAACTTTTTGTAAGTGTAACATTTTTTGAGACACACTGTAGTAGAACGAGTATGTTCTCCAGAACTTAGAGCATGTGTTATATTTTAGCTTTTAGCTACGTATGAATGATTTAACCCTACTATCACACCAAACTAGTTCTCACTACGTTCTCAAAAACGGGCTTAAACTGTGCACGAACGGATTTGACGTACTACGAACCCACTAAGAACCGTTTGGGATCTGTTTACAAACTTCATGAAACTACTAGAACGAGTAGGTCCTCCAGCACTTAGAGCATGCTCAACATTTTCTAGTGATCATCAAAACGTTGCCGAATCGGTTTTAAACTGTGTGCGAACTGAATGAACGTAGCTACAACGTTCCACGGTCTGTCTACGAACTTCATGGACTTTACCGAACGGGGTATGTGATTTAGAATTTTGAATCGATTCAAAATTCGATGGCGACCATACCGTTCTGTAATCAGGTCATGATGACCTTCTAGACTAAGGGACGGTTTATACTACGTTGCACACCGACGTGTTGCGACCTGAACGAACTGCGAACGTGATGGACGTATTGAAGACTGTTTATGAACGAAGTAGCTAATTATTTTAGACATATATCCCGACTGCAGCCAGATCGAGCCCGTTTTACGACATTTTCGTAGGACTGGCAAGAACGGGTAAGAACTAGTTTGGTGTGATAGGGGGGTTACATAAAACAAGAAGTAGTGTTCCATGTTTATTTAATGTTCAGGATTAATCCTACTCTACGACAATAATTATATTGATTGAATCCTGGTTCTCAACTTATGTTGATGGTTTTTAAATAATTTAGAATTTTGATAGAAAGTTACGTAGTTTTGAAGTTTATATCTAAATGGAATGTTAATGTTGCTTAAACCAAAAATATCCGAAAAGTGATTCTAGACTGAAAATATGCTATCTTAACCAGATTCAAAAGAATGTTAAGACCGCCTCTTTTCCACATAAGGAATGTTCACGAAAGTAACACTCTTAAAATTTGAACCATACAATACATGCTCAACATTTTCTGGGGATCGTCAAAACGTTGCCGAATCGGTTTTAAACTGTGTGCGAACTGAATGAACGTAGCTACAACGTTCTACGTTCTGTTTACGAACTTCATGCACTTTCCCGGACGGGGAATGTGATTTAGAATTTTGAATCGATTCAAAATTCGATGGCGACCATACTGTTCTGTAATCAGGTCATGATGACCTTTTAGACTAAGAGACGCGTTATAAGACGTTCCACACCGATGTGGTGCGACCTGAACGAACTGCAAATGAGATGGACGTATTGAAGATTGTTTATGAACAAAGTAGCTAATTATTTTAGACATATTTTCCCGACCACTGCCAGATTGAGCCCGTTTTACGACGTTTTCGTAGGACTGGCGAGAATGGGTAAGAACTAGTTTGGTGTGATAGGGGTGAAACGTTTCCATCAATATTATAAGTCATTGCATGTTGATTTAAACAGGAGTAATACCCTTCCAAGGAGCACCAGTGTACTGTGCAACTAAACATGCAGTGGTCGGATATGTTCGATGTCTAGCTGTAAGTGATCATTATTTTGTTCGATAGTTAAGAGTTAAATGATTAAAAAATACAAGATATATGTCAAATTATTATTCTTTTAACCGAATTTAACCGAACCTTTGAACTAGTACAATTTATAACCATACAGTACCCTATCTTTTCATAAATCTATATCATTTGAGATGTAGTATGGATTGCATTATTAACTAATAAACGCAAGTGCGGTGAACCATTATCAACAAAGTTTTTAACCTTAAATCTTGTCGCGCATATTTCTCTTTATATTTCTTCTTTCTCATATTTGAAATATTTTGACAAAATGATGATTAAAAAACAAAAAAGAATACATACTTAAGATAATCACAAAATTGAATAAATCTATGTTAAAATAAGGTAATCTTCACCTAATTTTGGTTATGTCTTCATCTGCCCGGCACAGTGTCTATCTCAAGACACTGCATGTGAGTTCGATACCGAGGCCCAATTAGTCCCGTACATTCAGCATATCACAAGGAGAATATTCTATAACCACGTGTTTAATGCATTTTACCAACATAGTAAACGATAGAAAAGATTCACGAATGTGCATAGAGATAAAAGAAGCATAGGCTAATCAAAAGTAAAGATCACCGGTTAATTACTTAAAGATCACAGCTTAAATTGGTCAAAGTCGGTCCGTATACACTGTAGGGAAATCGTCCTCGATATATAACTTGTTTTTTTGACATAAATGATATGGACCAAACTCACTGGTGATCCACTCGATTACGCGAACCGTTTTGGTAACAAAATGTCGGAACGTCGAAGGCACGATTTTTCTCTTTTCCTGTTGTAGGCAGAATTTTAGGCCCCGTTTTGTTGAAATACCATGTTTCTTAACTCTTAAAAGGCAAGGTGTGAGAGTAAATATACAGACCAATTGTTCTGTCCCGGCTATTATTTAATTCATTTCACTTATCTTTAGTATATGCAAAATATTTTGATGGCCCTCGTATCTTATGTTCTGTTGTAACATTGATTTTTCAGTCGTGTCCATCTTACAGTCAATGTGGACTCCGATTTAATTGCATCTGTCCCAGCTACGTTGATACACCACTTATCTCAGTTGCTGAGTTATCGAAGAATATAGATGCGGAATGTATTGACGCAGCCATTGAAAAGAGAAATTCTGTAGATCTGTTAAGGCTAGTGTATATATGTTATTAACTTAAAGGTTGTACATTTTGATACATGATTTGATAAAATTGATATAAACCTTATTCACCAATCACATATTAACAAGTTTGATCCTATATTAACGCATTAGTCCGATTGGACTATGAGTGCTAGTGCTAGCCTGCCTAATGCAATGTACACTAAGAACTAGCAAAATGTGACAGTCCCAGAACTCATGAGAATTTTTTGAGGGAGATATGAGGCATGGATGATTTTTCTTCAAATTTGGTACACTTATTAAATACACTTTGGGGAATAACTGACATGAATTTCAGGCACATATCTCTTATATTTCCGAATTTATTGACATTTGAATTCTGCATCGCCACAAACCCCGGAGTTATCGGGAAAATACAACAGTTTATGTCCCATTTTGTCAATTTTATACAAATTCTCAACTATAAAACCAACGTTTTTTGTATGAGCTTAGTTTAGCATTTTTCTCATATTGATGATTCACTTTGATAAAATGATATATAAACTTTGATAGAGACCCAATACATCAACATATTGTACATTTGGTTAGCTAAAATATCATAATGACATGTTCCTGAGGGACTGAAAGAAATGTCCCCATTTGCTAGCGAATATGATCTTGCATATTGACAATGCACCAGTAAATAAGTCACTACATGCAGGTCAGTAGTGCATCCGATTTACTTTCTATTGAGACTTCACAGTATATAGTAGCTCCATATACTTGCCAGATTTTGCTCTTCTAGACTTTTGATTTCTTTGGGGACCTTAAACAAAGATAAGTGAGCCATGTCACTGAAACGGAGGATGAATTGAGTCATGTCGTTTCAGAGGACCCTACAAAATGGCTATTGGACGATTTGGGAATGTGTATATAGAGTAGCTGAAAAGACGACATCAACTGCAGATAATATGCTTTTTTTATATTGTATTTCTTTATTTCAAATTATTACAATAAACAAAAATACATTAGCGGCTTTGTAAGGTACATTATAAGCCACTTTTAGGATGATGATTCACAAAACTAGGTCTGCAAATGATCTGATAGTAATGATACTATTAAGCATAATAGGTCACTAGACTGTCTGGGGTCCCTCAACACAGTTCCTGATAAACACTGCACTCAACTTCAAAATATCAATGTTTTGCTCTTTCTTAAGTGTTTCGTGGCCATAAAGAATAAAGTTTAGTTTTTCCTGCCTGTTCTTACATAAATTTCTGTATCCAATATTTAGATCACAGAGTTGTTGTTCAAAAGTAATAAAATAATTCTGTCGAATGGGACAGGAGAAAAACACATGAATTGTGGTTTCATTTGTGTGGCCACAAGCACAATCTGGCGAAAGAATATTTACAAAGTTATGTGCATGTAAATGAGCTTTAAATATAAAATCCACTCTTATTCTGTTTAAATAGATTTCAAGTGATCTACTGACATTGATATCAGATGCCAAAGTTATGTTTGTGCTCATCAAACTCTTTGTCAATGCCCTCTTAAAGGAATGTATGTTAATGCACTCTCTTAAAGTTGGCTCAAGTGAGTTCCACTCTCCTAAACAAGAAAAAACACATGATCTATTTTGGATTGATGATCTTTTCGCGGGGATGTGATATGGTAAGGTTAATCTTAGATCTCTTATAGGTGCTCTTTTAAACTTTGCAAAAATAGAGCTAACATAATTCGGAGCATTACCCTTATTAACTTTAAAAACTAGGAACATCCTATGTAATTTCCTACGGATTTCGAGTGATGGCCAATTTAAAGTATGGAGTGTTTTGATGGTGGATGATCCGTGGATGACACCTGAGCAAATCACAGCAGCTTTATAATATAATTTATCCAGGCATTTTAGAGTCAAGGAGTTTGCACAGCCATAGAGTATATCATATAAGTCAAAATGTGGCAAAATGTAAGAATTAAACATGAGTTGAAGATGTTTTCCACTGAGTTTTTTTGATAAACTTTTCAAGTGGTTAAGTAGCTTGTCAATTTTGTTTGAGGCCTGAATAATGTGCGGTTCAAACGACAAATTCTGGTCAAAAGTAAAGCCAAGGTGCTTATGTTCATTGACTTTAGGAATTATATCACCACCAAGTAACATTGGTGGAGTTTTTAACTCTGATTTTCTTTGGTCAAAAAAAGTTAGTTCTGCACTTTTGCTGGCCTTAAATTGCAATCTCCATTTTTGTGACCATTCATAAATATTATTAAGGTCAGTCTGCAGTAGAGCCATCTTATTATTTAGATCATGCTCTTTGAAGGATTGATAAATAGAAGTGTCGTCAGCAAATAAGTAACATTTTGAGCTAATATTGTCGGTAATATCATTTATATACAAAAGGAACAGTAAAGGGCCTAAAATAGACCCTTGAGGCACTCCTGAATTTATATAGTTCTCATCAGACCATTTAGATTCTTGGCCATCGATCACAACTCTTACCCTACGATTTTCCAGGTAAGATTTAATTAGGAAACAGATATTTTCCCCAAAACCATAACTTGCAAGCTTACTTAATAAATGAATGTGCGGCATTGAATCAAACGCAGCTGAAATATCTAGGAAAATACTTTTAACATTGTTACCATTATCTAAGCAATCTGTGATATAGTCAATTATGGTTAAAAGCTGGAGCTGGGTTCCATGACCAGGGATAAATCCACTTTGTAAGTTGTAAAGAAGGTTCTGATCCTGAAGAAATTGAAATAATTGATTAAAAATAATTCTTTCCGTAACCTTTGAAATACAGCTTAGTAGTGTGACCGGTCTGTAATTTGAGGGAGTATTCTTATCGTTCTTTTTGTGGATTGGTGTGATATTACCAAGTTTCCAGCATTCGGGGAACTGGTTGGTCAAAAATATTTTATTGATTAATTTAGACAAAGGAAATGCGAGAGCAGGTGCTGAAAGTTTAAGCATCCTATTACTGATCTGATCAGGCCCAGATGCTTTATTAATATTTAGAGACATCAAAGCTATATAAACCTCATCTCTATTTGTTGAAAGTATATCAAAAGATGCATTTGTACGTTTTTGGTCAAGAACAACAGGGTCAAAATGATCGCCGATGTGAAAACTTTTAATAAAATGAGCTAAAAATATATTTGCCTTCTCTTTACCAGTCATTACATTTTCGCCATTTTGGTCGACTAAGACAGGAATAGAGCTTAAACGTGTCCCTGTAAATAATCTTGAGGCAACATTCCAATATGATTTAGATCCAAACTGTTGGGTTTCCATTTTATTTATCATGCGTTTTTCATGCTCATCTTTTGCTTTAGAGATTGCATCATTGACTATGGCACACTGATCTTGATACTTTTGATAATGTTCTTGACTGTTAGAGTGTCTGAATTTGTAATGGTATTTATTTCTTTTGTTAATCTGAGTTCGAATTTGATCATTAAACCATGGTTTATCATTTGATTTAACTTTAATAAGCTTGTTGGGAATACATTTGGAATATATATCAAATAAACAATTGGAGAAATTTCCACCAACATGGTTCATGTCATTTGAATTTTCGATGATATTGCAAAGGTTACTGTCGCGTATAGAGTCATTTAACACATTTACATCAACATTAGAATATTGCCATATTCTCCGAAAATATATTGGATTTTTCACAGTGCCCATTAACATTTCAAAACTTAGGGTACTATGATCTGTGTTGCCTACTGGAGGCGTTACAGTTTGAGATACAATCATGTTAGGAATGTTAGAAATCAGGAGATCAATGCAAGATCTGCTCGTTAACGTAACTCGCGTTGGTTCATTTATCAGTTGTGTCAGGCCAAGAATTCGCAATGAATTTAGTGATAATATGCTATAATAACTCTGTAGAGATACGTTAGCTGAATGTGTATGATCCTATTGACTAATGTACTGAAACACTGAAATAATTCAATGAACACAATGCTATTAGAGTAGAGAAGTTGTGTAAATATTATCAAAATGTGACGTAAATTGTTGTATTTCTCCGACTACTCCAGGGTTTGTGGCGATGTAGAATTCAAATGTCAATAGATTCGGAAATATAAAAGATATGTGCCTAAAATTCATGTCAGTTATTCCTCAATGTGTGTTTAATAAGTGTATCAAATTTGAAGAAAAATCAGCCATGCCTTATATCTACCTCAAAAAATTATCATGAGTTCTGGGACACCCTGTAAGTGTCTGGGTGAGATGTAGCGTTGCAAATTAG
Source organism: Owenia fusiformis (assembly GCA_903813345.2). NCBI lineage: Eukaryota > Metazoa > Annelida > Polychaeta > Sabellida > Oweniidae > Owenia > Owenia fusiformis. The sequence continues at coordinate 1,809,981 of CAIIXF020000009.1, forward strand.
TTTCTATTATAATATAATCATATTAGAATTGAATTAACTTACAACTAAGAGAGAAAAATAATTTAAGAATTATTTTATTACAAATAGACAAAAGCAAACGGTTTGTTTTAATTTCATCAAATTCTATTTCCTTGACTTTCTATCTTGAATTTAAAACATACATTGCCCAACTTGTAACGTTTGGGTACATACAAGGTATTAATTTGGTGGGAAACTAAGATCAAGACTAGACCACGTATCGCGATAGTGTATTGAAGAAAATGTTGACACATATGTTAATTGAGGAGCTAGAAAGCGCGCAACAAGCCAGAGAGAAAACATCCCCGAATTCAATCCCTCTTTTCAATTTCACTAATATTTGAAGATAACTATTCCTTAAAAAGAAACCATTGGAAGACTACCTGTCCTATACAGTTATGCACAATACAACGTGTCACTTTTATTATTTTAGACCGAGTGATGTCGGTGTAGGTTGCATCAAGCTAATTGAAGACGACACGCTGAATGGCAAGGCGTTAGTCGTCAACCATGGGGACACTGGACGTGGCGATGTCGCTGTATATTCGTTTGCAGAGCCACCTACAGACACAATAAAGTTATAACCTTTTATATTTCTAAAAGTCTCAAACAAACTATTTTTCGTATGTGTTCGTAACACCATAACTGGGACATATGTGGTATCAAACATAATGTTTTCAAAATTTAATTTTCTCGAAACAGTATATATCAACTGTCGAACTGTGAAACTACCTTTTGCTGTTCATCATATACTGGATATATGATATATGCTTTACTTGTTCATGTCTAAACGCACGCGCGCTTTTTATTGGAACAAAATGAAAAGACACTTTTATACAATAAATACGTGTAGGTCTATCAGTTGGTAAGACAGATATGCGTGATGTGATTAAAACCATATCGTTTATGTATATACTATAATATCTAGGTCTTATGGATATAACTTCCAATTTCGTATATCCAATACTATGATATATTATTATATTATGATCAATCACTGTAACGATATCAAATATGTTCTATATGTTTTCCTCATATTTATAAAACATTGCAAACGATTATATACCAATTCTGATAGAGACCCCATACCTCAACTAATAGTATATTTGGTTTGATAAAGGATTATAGGATCAATTTCCTTAGGGAGTGAATGAAATGTCCCATTTGCCAGGCAATATGATTTTGCATCTTTAAAAATGCACCATTGCATGGGACACTTCATGTCAGGATTTCATCCAATCTAATTTCTATTGAAACTTTATATACAGCTCCATACATGTCAGAGTGCACTACAAGACATTCATTTCTTTGGGGACCTAGACTTTTGGGCCATGTCACTCGAACAGAGGTATAATTGCTTCATGTTGCTTCAGGAGTAATCCACAATGTCAATGCATTAAACTGGCCATTACTTTAGTCATTTATTAAACAAAGGTTGTTCATTTTAATACTAAGGTTTACGTATATTTTGTAATAAACTATGATTACACATTGAGTATTCTTCACTGTAAATGATTATTCTTGCAGATACCACATCATAGCTCGCATGTATTGTTCACCGAACACAGGCTCCGTATATGCAAATAGCCTCATTGTTTTAAGAAAATACGAACCCATTCTGACATTCCAAGTTTAAGACAAATCCGTGCAAACAAACAGAGAACCTATGACAATCTTCGGATACTTCAAGACTGCCTTCAGTTGTGCATTCATTTCGTTCAGTGCTAATTACTTCGGCAATAATCGTGATCTCATCATCGTCGTTATAATTGTCTTGTTTTTCGTTATCGAAACCGTTTGCTTTTTCTGTTGACAGCACATCGTAATCAGTGGTTGTACTATCCATCGCTTCATGTGTACGATTCGTATTGACGGTCTCATCAATTTGAAAATCAAGGTTATCAATGTTCGTTTCTTCTACAATATTTTCTTTGTTGTTAGAATAACCATCGGGTTTATCCGTGGAGTTTTCGCCGTTTGTTATATTGCCATTCGCCGTATCACCGCTTGACATATCACTCCTCTCTGAGATATAGTCCTCGCAGTTTCCAGGCTGACAGAGTAACGATGTCGCGTTGAAGTATGTGTCACGTGGGCATTTCTTCAAGGACGTGACAGTCTCGTTAATGCATTGGAGAAACATGTTACAAGAACCTCTGAATGCAATCCGCATGGTGTCCATACACACTAAAAACAAAATTAAAACAAACATATTATACAAAATGAACCATAAATATACGAATATAACAGTCGATCACATTATGTTTCAATATTGTTTTTTCCAAATGCTTTTATCTGTCACACATATGCAGTTACCTCAGAAAAGCAATTCTTGCGACATGATAAGTAGTACGTTTATGCGAATCAAAATAATTCCATGACATACGACGTCAAATATGACTAATTCACAGAACTGTATTTTACCTTTGAATTTTGTCGAGTGCTAATTCTAGGCTAACATCGTGATTTCAATAACAAATACTTACAGCTCCTTTCGTTGCTATCAGGATCTTCTTTTGGATTATCAATGGTGTGTGTGTTCCCAAGGTCATCCGTTGTATTACGACTGGTATCTACAGCGCTGTCATATTCGGTTCCTTCAATCGCCTTGACTCCCGTCATCAGTTCATGGTCGAGAGATATATTGCATTCAACTCTATCTGGGTGATCGCACATGTATATCCGGTTACTAAATAGCAACCCAGCCGGGCACTCATGACGTATTCGGGTAGACAAGATACACTCGTAAAATACAGAACAGTTGGTCGGGTCCCTGAATACGCCATCATGAGGACATTGGAAGTCTAAAAGGAATGATAATCAAATGACAGTTACTTATGTCACCACTAGAAGTAGTGAAATATTACAGTTAGTCTCGAACCTTTTATGGCCGGTTTTCGGCGGTTGGTGGTCGGAGTTCGGCTGTTAGTGTTTGGCGTTCGGCATCTGTAGCATCATTCCGAATCGGTTGTCGGTATTCATACTTTGTGATTTTGGACTATGGTGTCATGTACACAACATTCTGATTATATGCTTTAAATATGATTATCATAATGCAACTTATTTACCATGCGTATCATTCGATTCCAATTCATTCGAATTATTAACTTTAGCAACAGCATCAGCATCATCGTCCAACATGCCCAAGTAGGTTTCAGTGTCACAATCAGCTGAGTTCCAGACAAAGTCGCATGCATGTATATCAGAATTATAGACTAATCCATGAGGACACGTCATAGCAAGCAGGTTGCCATTCAAACATTCGTAAAATATGCTACAGTTTCTAGCATCGCGGAAGTAACCGTCGAACGGGCACACTAATTGTGATTCCACCGTACCTAGAAATGAAGTCGGGTCATCAATTAACGCATTCAAACATCTGAACGATACCGTCTTACCAAAGGCTTCTCTTTATATATTCGTACCAAATTACATAAATTAGCGATTTCTTAATTATATGCATTGTATATGGTCACGGTTTAAAATGCAAAATTCAGCAAAGAGTCTACTATAACTGGCAAGGTGTCGATACTTCAAAGCAAATGTATATAATATATTATGCAGTCGCCATTCAGGTTTTGGAGAACACGACTCTAAGATAAGCAAGCTGTCATTTAAAGTTCGCTCAAAAAAACTAGGCACACTTGCGCTACTCCATTTTTGCACCCGTCGAATTGCTAATGTTTGGATATTAAAGCAAATGACCAATGTCATCAATGCCTGACCATATATGGAATTTGAGAAATATTATATTTGAAACATAACCATGCTTTAACAGGCCATTGTGAATCGGTGTCACCTAATCAACTAAGGAGGGAAGTGTAATATTTTTACCATTTTGTCTGGGGTCGTCCGGTTGGTCATCAAGTTCAACCGGCTCTGTGTTGTTCCATGTTCCATTAACACAATCAAGCACGTTTTCCATGATGTCACATTGTTCAATAGAGGGGTTGAAGTAATATCCTTTCGGGCATTGGAGTTCGTACCGGAAGTTCGTAACGCATGCGTAGAACTTGCCGCATTGCTTCGGATGTCTGTATGTGTCGCCCGTGTTACAGTCTTCTTTACCTGGAAATGAATATTTATTACAATAATTTTTGTTTAAACGTACTTTCTACAAATTTAGTTTAGTTGTTTCATTCTAAAGTTACAAATAACCACATACCAAGTCCCAATAATGCCTTTTTGATCGCATCAACTGGTTCACTCAACCTTTCCAATGTATTAGGATTTTCACTGTGTTGTTCCGTCAGTTTCTCACGATTGATATCATTGGGCAGACATTCAGGAACATTATACGCACTGTCACACTGCTGTGTTTTGCTGTTGTAGACGTGCCCATCAAGGCATTCCATACGGTAACGTATACCTAAGGCACACGGACAAATACATGATGCAACGGGCTGATACAACATGCTTTGGGCGAATTTTTAAAAATGTATGAATACCGTGAGGATCCTAAACTCAATTACGTTAAATGGACCGATAATGTATCGCAGATACATTTTACAACTATGGCAATCATCATATTGCAAGGATTTCATCAGATAGTGAAATGAATTTATTATTAATGAACTAAAATCGAATACCATGGGCACATATATAGTACACAGAACAGTCCTCTTCGTCCTTTGTATAACCATCTTCGTCACAACGATGCATTTCTGGAAAAATATGTGAATAAACACTTATCATAACATATGCCAATTAACTTCATTAATTTAGGTATCAATATGTTGAAACACACAGTAAAACCTGTTAATTCGAACACCCATCTTATATGAACACTTCTCAATATGAATGATTTTTCGGCACCATCTTTTATTTACATGGACATCCTTGTTAAGGACTTTTGACTTGTCGCAATTTCGTTCAATTAAGACATTACTGTACTTTGATATAAAAAATAACTGATTCTGAATTACAATTGGTAAACCATGATTCTTATCGTGTTATGGTTCAACATAGAATGTAGTAGTACAGCGTAAATGTGAAGCAACATAGACAATGTCGAATTGAGATCATGTGCTCCTGGAGTGTAACTTACCTCTTAAGGCAGATTCAATGTCCAAATCGGCTTTATCATCACCGAAGTCGGTTTTGATCTCACTAACATCTTCAACATTCGCTGGTGATGTCGTAAAAGTAGCATTTTCTTCATCTGTGACGCTGCCACGTTTAGTAGTGAATATAGATGTCAGAATGTTCTGTGATGGTATCGTTGGATCATTAGAGGGGAGAATTCCAGTACTCGTACACTCTGGTACTTTATATATAAAATCGCATGCTCCTTGTTGTTTACTGTATACGTAGCCAAACTTACAGAACATGGCATGAGCAGTCCCGTTGATGCATTCATAGTACTTTCTGCAATCGTGTCTGTCACGGAAATACCCAGTCCCACTGCATTTCATATCTGAAAGGAAAATCTTGTCTGCACTGGATTTCACTTTTGTACATATTAATGATTGATGTGTACTTTGTTTGCATTAGTTACCACTGTAAATTTTGGATTATTCCGTTTGTTTCATGGATATTTATTTCTTGATTTCTATCACCAACATGATTTTTGTTCTCTCTATCACCGCTCTGTCTTACCTGTATTAATGCCCGATTGGTATTCACATCCTGGTACCCTAGATGGGTCAACACAATGGCCATGTAGTATGCTAAACGCCAGGTTATCTGGACACGAGAATCTGTACCTGTTGCCGTTTTCACAAACATAAAATGTCGTACAGTCTCCTTTATCACGGAGAAAACCATTGTAACATTCAGCATCTGCATCTGCATTGAACAAAATTTACAACATAAATCGAACTAGAAGTTACTAAGTGATACACATTAAGTTCAACATAACTCTTATATTATACGATTTTAAAACTATAAAGATTTACCAGTTTTGGGTTGAGGTATAGGTCGAGGTTCTTGCATGTTGTCCGAATCAATCATATTTGGTGGTTCTTCCTCTTGGTATTCCGGTATATCTCCATCGGTAGATATTCTCGATGTTCTGTCCGACTCTACATTGTTAGTACTTGTTACAGCATCACCGTTCGAACCATCTTCTGTGCTTTCAGGGAATGTGTCTCGATTATCATAACCGTTGTTGTCATAGTCCGAGTAAGTATCGTATTCTTGATATTCTTCATTCATTCCATTCGACCTGTCTTGGCCAGAATAATCTGGCCTGATCTGGTGTTGGTTAGATTGATCAGGATAAATTGGACTATTTCGATTTGGTATTCTATTCTGATTCAGTCGATCTGGATTCGAATCATCTCTGACCCCTGGTTTGTAAAATTCACCCTCGTTGTTAGGAGCTACCGGCGGAGCATGCGCAGAATCACACTCAGGGACATTTGCCGGCCAATCACATGTCTCTTCATGAATATTAAACACCAGTCCTCCGTTACATCTTAGCTTGTGACCTATGTTATTGTCACAGTGGTAAAATGCGCTGCAATCATTGAGACTAGGAAAATAACCAGTACCAGGACAGACGAAATTATCTGAAACGAGAAGTGAGAAATGACACTTTAAAAAACTACGCACATCAACGACCAATGATGCATACCTGTCAGTTCAATCAACAACCTAATATGGCAATATTATCTAAGCGAAATTGGAGTGCAACATATCGTACCTTCCACCAGTAGTTGTTAAAGCCTAATATTTGTTTTGTATTTCAGATTTAAAAGATAAATGGCTTTAGCTAGATCTTTCAAAGTATCATTCTTCTCACGAACGGCAATGTGGCATTGGGATGACAGTAATACATTTACCCAAATCTCGAATCGGTGGCTCAACTCTATCTTGCGTCCAATCCTTGATATCTCCGTCACCATGATTGCTCTCTTCCCCTCGGCTTTCTGGATGCCTTATATACATACGGCCACCTTGATCCTTGTCTGAGTCTCCTCTATAACGATCTTGAGATTGACCAGGCCTTTCCCCATAGATATTCAAGGCTTGGTCAGACCCTTCACCGTAGCGATTTTGAGCTTGGTCATCTGCATGCTGGTCTTGATCTGCTTGTTTTTCCTCATCTTGTGTAACAATGTCCTCTTGTTGGACAGTATGGGTATTGGCTGGTTTTGTTTTACAATCAACATTTCTTGGATAGTCACACGAGTTTGATCTTTCGTTAAAGAAGAGACCATTTGTGCAACTGAGTTGGTAAACCCTTCCACTTACACATCTATAGAAACGGTTGCAATCGTCGGGATTAGCAAAATATCCATCAGTTTTACAAATAAATTGATCTTGTGATCCATCTATAAAAGAAATAATCTAGAATAATTGTATTGTAAAACAAATTAACCAGAGATGATACAAGTATTTAATTCAGGGATCAAGGTATAACATTCGTAATCAAGGGATGGAGGAAGACAACTGATATTTATGATGGCATATTGCTATTTTAATGTACGATACCTATAATCAGGTATAAGTTACTTGCCTTGATCAGAAATGGAGGTTTCAGGTGCACATCCTTCAACAGTACTAGGGTAGGAGCACGTCTGTATTCTTGGGTCAAATACAAACTCAGGGCCACAGTTATAGTTAAACAGTTTGTTATCAAAGCACTGGAAATATTTGTGGCAGTTATTCGGATCCTTAACCACACCTGGGAAACTGCACTTCTGCCCATCTTCTGTAATTCAACAATGTGGTTCGTGAATATTTGGAAAGGATGGAAGACAATCTTACAGGAAGAAGGGGTAATTTAAATTTAAATCAACATACTTCCGTTTTTCAGAAGTAGTATGTGAACGAGCTAGAAAGATCTCAAACATTTACTATCCTAGTAAACCAAGTAATAAAATTGATGGAAAACATTAACAGATTAAGTGTCCAAGTAAGGTCCAAGTAAGAGAGGAGGGCGTAAGCCTCTATCTTTCCGAGTCTTGCTTATTGCCAAATAAAAAAAATGCCCACTTTCATTCCTTTGAAGTCATCACACTTACCCCTCTTAACGCGTCTACCAATTGTTCCTTTGTTGACATCAACAAAATTTATCTGATCAATCTGTTGAAAGAACTCATCAGAGTTGATAATATCATCATCATCGTCTAAAATACGGATTGTTGTGAGGATCTGCCTGTGACCAGAGTGTACGAACGTATTGCCATGAATCGATGCACCAAATGAATGTACATCATTTAAGGCATCTGCTGTCCCATTTGTGGCTACATTTCTTGTCGGAATAACTGTAGTTACAACAGATTCAAATACCTCGGTTGTAGTCGAATTGTCATCTATACCACCTTTTGGTTGTTCCTTATCTAATATATAATTTTTACCCATTCCTGAACTTTCGAGTACATGGGTTAATGATTTGCTATCTGGTTCAGACATCATTCGTTCCATATTCAACTTCACCAAGTAGTTGCCTTTGATCTTCTGTGACAGATCATCGATGATGTCATCATTTCCCAAACTATCATGCTCTAGAACTGTCTTCAGTTGGTTTATAAGCGGATACTTAGTTCCATGGCAATCACCTTGAAAGTCATCAAGGTCCAGAGACCACACAGCAACTCCTCCAAGATTGTAAGTTCTGGCTAGAATGCCCTGGAAGAGAACAACACAAAACAAATTGTGTATACTCCTTAACGAATGCAAGACTATACTTTATATTTTAGTCATGGTCATTGAAAGCGAAAGATTAACATTTAAACAGGAGATATAGCCAAGCGAAAGATGGAAGATGGGAACCATTTCAAGTTCAAAGTATTGTATAACTTCCATATGCCATAAATATTATATAAACATGTTAACATCGACTTACCTTAATAGTGATGCTGTCAATATCATCATATCCTACCCATTGGGTACCTTTATAAGCGTACGGTACAGCATGGTCATCACTCCAAACATTGTTCCAACCATCATTTGCAAACAGCTTACATATCTACACAACACAGTTCATCGATCATAGCAACATAACCTTGTTCAGAATGCAATTACTTTGCAGCGATGTGCAATAAACAGTTTATCAAAGATGTGTTCATTAATATAGTTCACTATGTCAATGAAAATATCGGTATCTAAACAAGTTTGGGTCGAAAAGGAATCCCCACTCCGCTTAGTTTTTTCAACATCACAACACTTATCTTTGATAAAAGCTAACTAGCTAAACATACATGGGAAATGTCGACAATTGATCAAACAACCCTTTTAAGGCAAAACTGTTAAAGGTTTGAAAGTTCAACGTTTGTGAGAATCAGCTTAACGCAGATGATATAACTCAATAACTCACCTCATAGTATGCAAGGACACCAGGGCTGTTTGTAAATGCCCCGGCACTTCCTGGTTTGACTGTTCTGTGTCCCAAATTATGTTTATCCTCGCTTCGAAGGGTCATGGACCGTCCATACGTCGCTACACCAAGAACTAGCTTCTCACGTGGTATAAATTCAAGAAGGTAGTTTACCACCCAGTGCTGTTAATGGAATATTAGCTTTAATGCGAGAACATTGTTAAAATGTATATAAAATGAAACGGATTGCCGGCTTTAAGAAATTGAAAATGTCGGGGTTAATCATATTTTACACATACTAAAGATTAAATAAATGTTTTATTTATTCATGTGTAGCCGCACCTTCGGACATTATATTTCCGAAATCATCCACTAAATAGTTTTTTTCACTCAAAGCTGCGTTGGTTATTTTAACATAGATATAATATCGAAATAAAGAAAATCTACAATGCCATTTTTGTGTAAAAATATTACACTCATTCTCAGTCATATCTTGCCTACCATATTGAGCGTGCGTTGGATCCCCTTCTCATTAGAGTGTGGGAAAACGGGACTATGGTGCCCAGCGAACCATTCCCAAGAGCCATGAAGGTCATAGCACATAGCAATCATCATATCATAGTACCTACAAGAATCGGAAATAAGACCATAATAAAGCATACTACGATTGAGCTACTGCAGTAACATGGCCGACATTTCCCTTTGTCCGCAATGGGTATGTGTTGAATTCTTATAAAAACGTTAACTTGGGACATATTGATGGAGTCCTTTATAACGTAATGTTCTTACCTTGATACCTCTGTCAAGTCATATGCGCTTTCGAGAATAAGTTTTGAGCCTGGTATCGCTGCCGCTAATATGAGCTTCTCCTCTCTATCAACGTCATCAAACGCTCGTCTTAACTCCTATTTTAGATGACATAAACATTTTAAAACAAAATAAAAACAACAAGTCATGATCCAGACGTTTATCTTTAAAAATTGGTAATACAGGGACATAGATTCAAAATTAGGGTAGCTACATCGAGAGAGATGAGGTAAAAATCTAGGACGGACATCGGTTGGAGAGCTGCCGTGTCATTCTCATAGCTAGCTGCGTTTATAAAATATCATATTGGGGCGATCAGTTTAAGATTATCCCCCCAATTGCGAATTGCGTATAGGCACTCTGTAGGTATAATGAATGCTAAAGGCAAAGTTAAAGATGAAATTCATTTGGAACCGTTATGAAGTAAATAAAAAGTCATTGATACCATGCGCAGCAATGCAAGGTACATAGCATCTGTCTCTTATTACCCATGTTTAACCGAGGCAGTCGATGCTCGCGAGTTTTCCAAATCTAAATAAGATGCACAAACTGCGCAATCCTTATCACCAGACTACTATGTTAACCCAAGCAAGCGATTTTCTAAATGTAACTACGCACCTTCACAAGTGATGTGTATTTTTCCTTGTCATGGAGAGGACTCCCTCTGGTGGCGGGATATTCCCAATCAAGATCCATTCCATCAGTTTTCGTCTGCAATATGAACTCAATCACACTTTTGATAAATCTCTCTCGTCTTCTACGTGTGGCAACCATGGCCGAGAACTGCTTTGATCCCATATTCCATCCACCCAGAGAAACGAGGACTTTTACTTTCGGATTTAGCTTCTTTAGGCCTACTACTCTTTCCAACATTCCTATAATACTCATTAATTTCAATTAACATGCTTCTTATTTAGAACATTGTTGAATAATTACTTTAATCAGCATGTTTGGAAATACAATAATGAACTCATTTTAGCTATTGAAGAACAAATCTTTCAGGTTGACTACAAAATGCATTGAAGCAATCCCTACAAGCTAATGATGCCAATTATGATGTGCAAGAGTCCCTCGTATCTGCCGTTTCACTTTGGAAGGATAAATACATAGAGGGCGCGACTATTGCGATGAGTAATACCCTAAACATGCACATATTTAAACCTTGGGGAACGATCAGTAACTATGGGCCTCAAATTGAATAAATTCTTTGTTTTACTTGCGTTACCTTTGGACCATTCTGTTGAAAGGTCATTCCATTCAAATGGCTTCATTGTATAGTCACTGTCTGATAGTTTGGCAAATGCGTACAGAATGTGAGTGCAGAGATGGGGATCTATATTCTCAGGAAGGAACTTTGCCTCCCCAGGTCTGTATTGTGACCAGTTCGTAAAGTAGCACATCCGAACTTGTTCGTTTGCTGATAAAGATAAATTTTGATTAATTGTTTCAAATGATCGAGCAGAGGGAAATTGTGCCACCCTCTTATATATTGTTGGACTATGTACTACCCCTTACTAATGAGATACAATGGTCATCCAACATTGGAATAAATGTATGTAGCTTTTAATTGCTGTTCAAAGTCTTCATTATAATGGCGTTTAAGACAAAATTACAAGTTAAAAACATAAATTCAAACATTTTGAATTTCTGTATCATGTGAGACATTTAGCCAATTGCAATTTACCACATTCTATGGATTCCGTCGATATATTTGGGGAACCACAACTATATGTAATATTGTTTTAATATATTGTAAATATAGGTTTGTGAAATTTAATAAACTATAAATAAAACATATATATATATATATAACACTGTTGTATCAATACCTAGCGCTTGAGAGAAAATACAGTATGTGCGATTTGTTAATATCCTTTATGAGGTAGGAAACTGGTATTTTCGGGTACTTGTAAACATTTGATGTTTGATGTTTGTATGACCGAGGATGTATAATGTAAAGTCAATGTACGTCTGGTAAATATATGTGCATTTTCTTAAATTATTGATACAAAATGTACCTTTACATTTAGATAAAATATAACTTTAGAGAAGGTAACGATAGTTACTCTAGTGCACAGTCAGACATACTCGATCCTTGAACTTGACATATATGTATAGTATTGAACTCTCAGGAACCATTTTTTATGCACAGCTTCAAGTATATACTTATAAATAGCCTGATCTTTCGCATATGCCATGTATAGAATATCTTTTAGCTGTCTACTTGACCTAAATCTGGACGATAACTCCAGCCACTAGATGTGTTAATAAGTCATAACAAAGAAAATTGAACAACCTCAATTTTCTTTGGAAAGTATTTCGTACATTTGTTCATTATTCAACTCAAAAACTAAACGAGATGAAGATTCAGGGTAGCGTTGCTATAGTAACAGGAGCAGCCCGAGGATTGGGGAAAGGTATTGCAGAGGAATTGCTCAAACGAGGGGCAAAGGTGCAGTATTTATCGTTACATTACTTTTTGTATTTACACCCACATACATGTACTTACACCAACATATGTCTGACTATGTGTGTGTGGTACCAATTAACAGTTTTTTTTTTAAATATATATTTATTTAAGTCAAGAACAGCTACATATTTGTCACATAATGTTTACAGAATCAAATATATCGAAATAGATGCATACACGTTGTAAAGTCAATTATGCTTAATTATCAAGGAAAATCAGTCGAAAGTATATCGTTGAGAGGATTCCATTTATCTCCTCTTCCAACACTTATGTCTAGTTTGAAGTAGATTAATACATTTAACTTAAAACCTCTAAATGTTGGTTTCACTCTAGAATGTTTACATAGGAATACATATCTTTTAAAAAATGTTATTTAAAACAACCGCCTCTTTGGTCATTAAATGTGGTCCTAATATGATAGTTTGCTTGTTACAGAAATGCTCATATTCTTTTGGGAGCCATTGTTTTATATCTTGTACAAGGTTCTGGACTATTGCACAATCATGAAAAAGGTGGCATATTGTTTCTACATGTATCCGACAAAAAGTGCACATATCAGAGTTATTTTGAATATTGTTGAATAATTACTTTAATCAGCATGTTTGGCTTAACAGTTTTAACTGCTATAGGTATGTATAGCTGATATTAACAAAGGAGAGGGCGAGGCTGCTGCTGGAACACTTGCAACAACGTTTGGTCAACAGAATGTCTTTTTCCAAGAATGTGATGTCACGAAGGATGAACATATCAGAGGTAAAGAAGCTGGGGGATGACGCCTAAAGAAATACTCGATCAGATCATTGAAAAATTTCAACTGGTAGTTTGCTTTGTTTATGCGGGTACGCTTTTGATTGGTCAATCAGCCACGCGTAGTGGCGACCGTGTCGGCATGCCTACAAATACGGTTTCGCGATAGACCTGACAAATACGCGTATGAATTGCAGTGATGCATTCGATTGTACAAGGCGGCTATAATTTAGATCAGATAAGTAGAAAATACAGACATGGGCAAGGCTAGGTATAACCCCTCGAAAAAGGAAATTATAGTAATATTCTATAGATATGCGAAAACGATATCAATATCTTCCGGAAGAGATCTACAATATGCTGTTATCGTATTGCTTCTATTTCCTAGGTGCGTTTTGTGCAGCTAAAACGAATTTTGGAGCAGAGGTGAACATTCTTGTGAACAATTGTGGAATAGTGCAGGAGGACAATGTTTCACTCACTCTGGCAGTCAATGCGGTATAATATGAAGTTTATTTTATTTGGAAGCATCATGATACATTCACAAACATATTGTATAATGAAAATACCATATATTATGTAACTCACAGCTGTAAGCGTTATATTTTGCACAAACGATGTATTTTGTTTTAACAAATGCCATAGTATTTTATTGAAATAATATTATAAGGCCCACCTAGGAGTGATTTAAATAGATGGACCAAACGGAAACTTTAAAACTCATCGAATCCCACCCGCCATATTGACAGATTTAAGAACCGTCAATGTATCCTGATATTGACTAGTTTGTTTCAAGTTGAGATGACGACAAGATATGAAAGAGACATAAACATATCATACATTAATAAAATAAAAAGCTATGGTAAAATTGTCGGTTTTTTATGTTTTAGGAAGCCCCTATAAGATCAACGTTTACAGCTATTGAACTAATGGGACGTCACAATGGAGGTGCCGGAGGCGTTGTAATCACAACTTCATCTTTTCAGGGTTCGTACACTTCTTTCGTAAAATTGTGCATCCAATGAGTATTCCTACTTTTATTTTGTTTTAACGCCCATTTAAGCTTTAAAAATGAGACGTCAATAAATGAGAGATAAGCATACTTTTGCGTAGATTTCCTCCAACAATTGCAATGCTAGTTCACCGAGTCTGCTGCCATTTCAATAAACTCTACTGATTCTTCCAGGATTAATTCCGTTTGGTTTCATGCCAGTGTACAGTGCGTCTAAACATGCAATCGTTGGGTTCGTGCGTAGCATCGTGGTAAGAATGATTTTTGCTTTGCCCAGGAATTTGTCGTTATCGCTATGTATGTAAGCAGTTCATAGATCTTGTTTTAAATAAATCGAAATATTACTATGTCTCGATTTTACTATAAACTGTAGACAAATTGTTGCAAAATAAGCCTGAAAGTAACGTATTTTAGGAAAGTCCAGATTTTAGTGATTGGGGGATGCGATTTAACTGCATATGCCCTGGCGGTATTGACACTCCCATGTTAAAAGACGAATATCTTGAAGGACGTCTAAGTGATAAATCATTTGCCATAGTAAGGAAACTACTCACAACTATTTCACTCCTTAGGTAAGACTTTAATAACCAATTCTTAGATGTCGTACTTTCGTACAATTATTCATTCTATTTCCTGTAACATTTTGATGGATTAAACATTTTAACAGTTTTCACGAGAAAGTCTATTGTGACTCAGCACACTTATTTCTAAAACAAACTAGTCCAGCTTTAAGCTAGTATTCCATCTTTTATGTAAATTAAGAAAACCAACGTTTCATAAACAATCTCAATTAATGTTTTTCCATGAACATTGTGAAATGCAAAATCGAAGAAGCTGAAAACCAGCCACTTTGTACTTGATGATCGAGAGTGTTTGAATTGCATTAAAGAATCCTGTATCATATATTGGAAATCTAAAAGCAAGCAACCATCACGATTCTGATATCTTCATCACGTTAACACAAATTCTGAAGAACTTACTGACTTTCCTTTCAGACCAAGTGAGGTTGCTTTAGGTTGTATCAAGTTGATTGAGGACGATACATTAAATGGCAAGGCCTTACTCATCAACCACGGGGAGACGGGGGAAGGCGAGGTAGCTTATACGGTTATAGATCCACCTACTGACAAAGTCAGACTCTAGAAAGGACCATTTTACGAATTTTACGTCATTGATTATTTTGCAAATTTTAAATGTGATTGGATTGTTACACAGATTGCATATGTTTACAGAAACGGCAAACGTAGGACAGGGTACTACAATATTCGAAGATGCAATTTGAAATTCAAAGTCTCGTGGAGCTACATTCCGCATAAAATGTTTGAAAATATTTAAAATTTCTATACTGTCTGTTACTTCATTATGTTTGTCGAATAAATTCAGTTCTAGTTCAGGTTCTAGTTATACTGTAGTAAAATATCCCATCCACTGTTTATCGGAAACACGCTGCATTAGCCCTCTGTATACGAATTAAACACATCAAAAATCAATGAAATTAAATAACATCATAAGTGTTATGGCATTAATAAATGAAATAGAATATATTGACTCACGTTTTCCAGCAGCACCTTCCTGATTTAAATTGATGTAAATCCACAATACAAATAAATAATTAAATCCAGAATATACACGTATTATTTCCATACTTCCAATTCCCAAAAATATTATTCCTATTTCGTTTTCATGAAATTGTGTAGATGTTTAAATTTCAAGTTTAAAACTGTACTGTATTGATGTAACAGGTGACCAGTAATTTGGATCAATTACGAGCATCGCTCGATCTAATTTGCATATTAATGGCAATTTCAAGACTCTTGATTGGATATTGGCGACAGCGACACCTGTCCATGCATCTGGCGCAACCTGTAATTGCAATCGTAAAATGTAATTACGTATTTTGAAATAATTGACATATACTTCAAATAAATATAACTTGTGTTTTGGGTATTTTGGCCGTTCTTAACTTCTCAAATGTAATTATCCTGTGTATCTAAATCTTTATAACGATATGGAGAAATTGAAAGGAACCATGTCGATACAATAGATGTCATTCCGAACGGAATAAATTGAATTTCTGTTTTATGATAGTAAAAATCTACCATCTCAAAATTGTAATTGAACGATTACTGAAATTGTTGTTTCTTTTAAAATAAAGGTTGTCCCCAACGTTACCAATTATTAATGTAATGTCATGTGACATTTTAATATGTCTTTTAGCATACCGCCTAGGAAAACCCCAATCTTTATTCACCTACGAATCGGTATACTGTTGTTTGAGAGATGTTTAGGACATCAAGAGAATAAACATGATTGTTGACGTTATATGGACTATATCCTCTAGTAGGTGCTGTCGTAGTTGACGATTTACATCTCAAAAATGAAATTAATGACGTTTTACCGAACTAAGAGAGTAATTAGAAATTAACAATATTACGTCATGTGGCCTGTCAATAGTATCTGTATCTTACAAGGAAGCGATGATTATTAGGTTTGACATTGTAAAGAATGATGGCTAAAAAAGAAGCTGTCGGGCACAAAAATATCGCTATATAGTGGTTCTTCCAGACATTTGACAGCAAATTTAAATGCATATAACATTTAATAGGCATTATATATAGATTTCATTTACCAAATAGAATAATAGTGACTGCCACATTTTTTGGGGATGTTTCGTAGTTTCAAAGTCAGTGGGCAGACTATTCAGTATATCAGTGGAAAATATACTTTGCTCTATTTAGCCAAATGACAAACCCGACATGCATTACTAAAAAATCGACATTGTCAACAATTAAAATTTGAATTGAGATTAAAAATTGAATGAATCATTATAATTGAAATTTTGAGAAGTATGCACCTGTGCACCTTTCTTCATTACAAAAAAATAGTCAACAGTTTACTATTGTGCGCATAGTTATATATTTTATATTGGTTTAAGTATTTATTAACTCTTCTAATATTTATACTAACCATGTGGGAACCTTCACACCATTGTACATTTTGATAAAAAATTCTGTTCAATTCTATTACTTGCGGCATCATGGAATGGACGAAGTTAAAACCGTTTTCGATTCTAATTGTGAGTACCAATAATACGCAGATTATCAGCGTTTAGAGTTTTGTGATAATCACTTTACAGTTGTTTTTACTGAGGTAGAAGTTCAATGTACATTGCGTAGTCAGTTCGCGGATCAGTCTCACACTCATGTTGATATATCAAGAATTTCTGGGCAATATGAGTCATTATATACACCCCCAATCCGCACACTGAAATCACGGTACCGTACGGTACCGCATACAGTACCGTACGGTACCGTTTGCACGGTACCGTACGGTACATTAAGAGTATGGTACCGTACGGTACCGTAGGAGTACGGTACCATACGGTACCGTTGGATTACGGTACCGTACGGTACCGTACGATGCCGTACGGTACCGTTTCAGCTGTAATACTATACAGCACCGTGTAAGCTATATATTTTCTCTTAATATTTTGAATATTTAATAAGCATTAAATTACTATAGTATTTCAATAATATTTTACTCTATTCTGAATGAATCAACTCATTGATTAAGCTTGTGGCTTGAAAGATTTGAGAAAAACAAACATTTCATTAAGAATTTCCATACTTTATTGCTTTATAAAATTAAAATTGTACAAAACATCTAACTAAATATATCTATTTATATTTACATTAAAATTTACAATGTTTAATATGGACACGCTAACGCGTATAGTACATAGTCCAACTACTCGGGCCATATCAAAACCAATACAAACATACAGAAGGCAGGGAGAGGAAACAGGGTAGAACTTGTGAGATAAAAAAATGGATGTAGCGGAGGTTTAAAATTAAAATAATGAAATAAATGATCTTGCGAAAATGTACTGGTTTTGATATGCTCCGAGTAGTGGGAGATCTAGGCCTAGAGTGTCCTTGTTATGGTAGTGCAGGTGTAGCAGCAGGAGCAGCAGCAGCAGCAGCAGCAGCTGTCTCTTGAGTCCTAAATCGAGTGACCAGATGCTCTGAGTTCAGTGATGTATATCTGGAAATAGAACATAGATTAATTCATTTTATTTCATTGTCTTAATTTTTTTAAAATCTCCAAATTAAATAGTGGCCAATATCCCCGGGAATTTGACATATTTTTCGTTCTGTGCATTTCCGGTTATAAGAAATTGGCTGGTGCTGTTAGCCTAAAATAAATTTTTTTTATTCTTCTTTGAAATTGTTCATCAACAACAATGAATGTTACTAATCTAGTATTAAACTGGGTAAGGCCGGAGTGTATACTGTATCTGGGACATTAAACAGGATTGATTTGCCAGAAGACTCTATTGGATTTCCGGTGATTTTTTAGAACACGTTTTCAATTTCATGTTAAAAGATTACTGTGTTTATATATCATATCAATATCTATTTCAAGTCACATATATTTTATACAGTAAACATTAGCGCAAGCGCTATTGACCGACATTATAAATTATAATTTTGCATCTACCCTGTATCAAAGTCGAAATTATTTTATCATCTCTAGAAGTGATTTTCCTGGAGGTAATGCATTCGCCTAACATATGCACCTGTTTAAATCCCCAGGAAATGGCCAAAATCAAACATACACTCCCCTCCATAAGTTTGGCAACCTTTTTTCCCCATTGAACTATGTGTTAAAGCCTCTTTACGTCTGAATTTTTATTTACTTAACCGGCGATGAAATAACTTATAATATTGATGGAAACGTAACTTGACTTTATTTCCAATACCTCCAAATTTTCTCAATTTTTTCCTCAATTACAATTGGTCGGAAATTGATGATAAATTTGATGAATTTTTGAAAATCGTCATTCCCATGTAATCCAATGGGAAATGGAGGGTTCGGGGCAAATCAGAAATCAGGATATCTTTTCAGTAAAAGATTCAGCAAAAAATATTTTTATATAGAAAATTGAATTGTCTAACTTTTTTGAACACTAAGTGTTCAGTTTATTTGATGAATATTAAAGTTACAGCGCTTCAAAGTCATTTTTGAATATAATTTTTTGCCTCCTGTGTTATTCAATGGGAGAGGTTTTTTGAAAAACAATTTTGACTTTAAAGCCCTATAACTTTGTTGAACCTGAAGAAACATATCAATTTTTTGTTAAATAAAGTTAGCAAATTCAATTGCCTGCCTAACTTGTATTTTTTGCAAGGACTCGGATGGATGGATATTCTGTCATATGACTTGCGGCAAACCTACCATTTCCCATTGGTTAACATGGGAATGACGATTTTCAAAAATTCATCACATTTATCATCAATTTTCGACCTATTGAAATTGAGGAAAAAATTGAGAAAATTTTGAGGTATTGGAATTAAAGTTAAATTACGTTTCAATCAATATTATAGTATAAGTATTTTCATCGCAGGTTAAGTAAATAAAAATTCAAAGGTAAAGAGGCTTTAACACGTAGTTCAATGGGGGAAAAAAGGTTGCCAAACTTATGGAGGGGAGTGTATGACTGTCCAAAATCTGTTGCGCTTCCCTCCTCCTTTATCTTTTGAACATTTTATTCAATGTACTGATTGGTTCCAAAAATAAAGCCATATTTTTGAGAACTTACTTTGTTTCTTGGACCTCCAATGGATGGGTATAAGGTAAAAGGATCAGTCCTAAACGTTTCTTTGGCAAGCAATCTAATTGACTCCTGCAAAAACGAAAAATTAATGAGTTTTATATTTTATTATAGATAAATCATAAATGTATTTCATCTTGTAATACTGATAGCCTTTCTCGAGCTTGCACTGACCAAACCTATATCAGTATACTAAATGAAATCAACGATTTTGCAAATTCATTTGAAAAAACAAGGATTTCGAATTTCCCTTCTTTTAGATGACATTGAAATCAAAACAATTCAATATTACTAGTAGGCCTATACAATAACTACATTTATATGGTTTTAATTTTGAAATTAAAATATAGTCAATTTCTGTAAAATGCTCAATGGCACACAAATGTTAAAAATCCTAAAATAATGGTGATATGCCAATATGGCTCGATGATATGAAATGAAATAAACAAACATGGTGATATGACATAGGAGACATGCATGATGGAATGAATGGTGGTCTGAACGTGTTGAATAGGTGATATGACATGGGGCATGAATAAGGTTATGAGCATGGTAGCATGATGAAATGAACATGGTAATATAACATGGGAGCATGATGATATAAAATGAACATGGTGATATAACATTGGACCATGGTGATATGAAATGAACATGGTGATATAACATGGGAGCATGGTGATATGAAATGAACATGGTGATATAATATGGGAGCATGGTGATATGAAATGAACATGGTGATATAGTATGGGAGCACGATGATATGAACGTGATGATATGGCATGGGTGGAATGATTAGTGGACGGTCCAAACATGGTGATATGACATGGGGGCACTATTCCAACAATACGCTGAATAAGCAAAATATATTATTATTAGATTTCATAAAACTGTAATAACGTTTACTCTACGCACCTAGCCTAAATAGCTTTAAGCATGTTGCATTCCCGGTTGCATTCCACATTACTAATACATGGCCCTCCATCCATTGATTATCATATGTATTGTATTCTTCACTGCCTTCACTCCTCATGATATGCCAACTTCTGACCAATGCCAACATCAAGTCTATAAAAGAAAAGGTAGCCTAGAAATGCATTGCCGATAGAAAGTGATCTTTCATAAATCTAGGCCTAAAGAATAAAACATTTAATTTAAAACTGAAATCACTCAGAAATTACATTTTAGCCCATGTCTGGCTTCATTCAGAAGATATTATGCATTGTATATTATTAATATATTTTTAAAAACTCCAAGGAACTAAGCTTAGCCTATGCTCTGGACTTTCACAGTGACTTTGCAAAAAAAATGTTCAATTCCTGAATTCATTTTTATCAGTCTAGGCTAAATTTCACCCTAGCCTATCCACAGAGCACAGGGGATTGCCTGTGCCACAGAGCCTATCTGGTATTTGAAAGTTTTCTATATAATAGGTACACCTAACCTATGCTCATTTATTCATAACAAACCAATCAAATATATACTTACATGTGAAAATCGCAGACAGATGGCAGAGACTGGCACAGAAATCAAAATTTAAATATGTGGCTTCTCAAACTTCCTGTATGAGTCATAAAATGTGTGACGTCATAGGTCAAAAGTTCAAGGGGGTTTCCCAGGGATTTCCCTAAGATGTCAAACTCAATGAAGAAATCACAATACAATAATGAATGTTCTTTAAAAATATATTTAATTTATAAAGCTGAATTAAAGCAATGGACTTAATGGACTATAATATGTCATTATAATGATATTGGAGAGCAAAAACAGGTATTTATTCATAATTAACCTGATATTTCTATATATTCTTATAACCTTCAAAAGAAGTAGGACTGACTGATCATTATCCCAAATTCTAAATAATAGATCCCCGAAAAGTTCATACAAAATTTTAATCATGAAAGTATAAGACTAGAACGGCACCGTACGGTACCGTATCTCCAATCGGTACCGTACGGTACCATATTAAAAAACGGTACCGTACGGTACCGTCTAAGCAATACGGTACCGTACGGTACCATATTCTCACGGTACCGTACGGTACCATCTACACGGTACCGTACGGCACCGTGTTCACGGTACCGTACGGTACTGTTTGAGCTTACGGTACCGTACGGTACCATATTTCACGGTACCGTACGGTACCATAGCCAAAACGGTACCGTACGGTACCGTTGGAGATTGGCTGTGTACAATATAAAATAATAGTTTCCCAATGATTCATAATATTCAAAATTAATTTTTGTAAATATTATTTTTAATACTTTTGAATTTTCATCAAATCATCCCAATATTTTTGAAGAAACTCTGAATTATGCAAAAGATTTTCTATTTCGGATAGCGATGTTAAATTAAAACATTTTTTTCAGAAATATAACTAAACTAATCTTTCTATTTATCACATTTTTTTGTTCACAGCGGTATATCTTTCACCTATATTTTTAAAGAAAATCTAAATTGTAGAAAAAGTCGGTCGGCATTGAAGTTCTACATTAAATTATATACACGGAGTATTTTCCTCGACCAAAGGACCAAAGACTAAAGGACTTTGACATTAACATGTAAATCCTTACTCAAGATTGTTATTTCGTTTATACTCTATGAGTATAGACGTTTTTTGTCGGGACGGTTGGATTGCGCATTCAAACGACGATGCAGGCAAGGGTCGTATGGAACACTGCCGGAAGCTGGGCGGATGACGACCTCCAGATATTCCAACCATTTCCTAGCCCACAGTTTTTCGAAGGTATGAGCATGGTTAACAGTAGTTCAGGGCCAGATATCATTTCCCTTCTCTAATGTATTTAGAGCTACATGTTCCTGTAATCGTAGTTAAGTAATACCGGGGTGAAAGAAATGATGGTCCCCTGGGGATTATGGTCTCCTTTCTTAACGGGCCTTACTGGACCTGACTGTGTATAAATAATAAGGAAAATAATTGTAATTAGGTCACCATATAAATCAATGGAGAGCAGGACCATAAATTGATAGGACCTCTGACTGATCTCTCCCAGCTCTGTTTGGCAATAAATGGAGTCAATGTGCTCGACTTGAAAAGAAAAAAAGAACAGTACGAATTTAATGCATATCTTTTACTCTACATGGGTTCCTCAGTTTGGTTCTTGGTTAATTCTAGAATACTCTTCATTAATATACTCTCCTTAACACACTTAGATGGTACTGGAGGCATGAATTACATTTTACAGGCGGGCATAAGGCGCAGGCTAACATGAATGAGTTAGAGACTGGCATAATAACAATTGCTGACGATACTGGCGGGGAATTAGGTGAACCGAGGTACTTTACTCTAATGTGGAACGATGGCGGAGCTGATATGGACGGAGCAATATGGAGAGTGCATTGCGTTGATGGTGAGATTTTATGCATGTGAGGTTTAGTTTCTGTTGAGAGTTAAGGATCTTCCGAATTCAAGCTGTCACTTAACGTGTTCATAATCTCTTTCGAAAGAGTTGCACTGGAGTTGTGTTTCGGCAATCATGCTCTCGTGCATTCAAGATTATTAATAAGAAGGTTGCAAAAATTAATAGCCAGTGTAGGTATGTCAACCATAAACCATAATATTTCAATGGGTGGTGTGTCAAAGCCTTTTACATTTGAATCTTACTTTTACCTTTCTTAGAAATGCCAAGCTCTCATTGCCCTGTAGTTATCTCCAGCGTGTCACATGCGGTGGGTAAAAAACTTGATCCGATGGGCTGCATTTGTGCTTAACAAACCCACGCACCGTGAACTATCAGCAACAATATTTAATCAAAACTTTTTTCGCAGAAATTTCTTCTAATATTTCATGTTTTCGAATAAAAAGTTGACGAAATATAAATTGGGTAAAAGAAGTGAACACACGGTTCAATTATTATTCTAGATTTCTGTATGATATATTCAGGGGGCATCATGAGTCATATTGAAGGGGTCATTGTTTCTGTGATACGTTTTAATTAGGTTTCTTGTTATTTAATATTTATATATAATGTTTTATAATTGGCAGGATATGTTCCTCTAGGCGACGTCGTATTCGGTCACGAGGACGCCTACCCATACCCACTGCAAGATACCGTCAGATGCGTGCGCAACGATACAGCCAGCCCCTGCACATTTGGGGCCCGAGTATGGACTGATGTAGGGACTGGTGCGGAGAAGGATGTCTCCATCTGGGCTATCAGACCCAATAACACACAACTTAGCACATTTTTCATGTCGAGCAACAACCATAGTACCCCGCCCACCAATACGCCCTGGTGTTTGAATAACAATAACAGAAACACAGTTTTGACCCCCCAAAACAAATAAGCTTGTGATTGAACTAAACGTTATGAGAATATACATTTTAGATTTACATTTAAAAGCTTTTTTGTATGTTCTTTACATATAAATGTGAAAACTAAATCAAAATGTGAATATGTTTAATATAACTAAGCAACTGAGTTATTCAAAGCACCGGTCATCGAACCATTCCAAATAATTTTAACGCATTTTTTCCCTTTCAGAAGCTACTGACATGATCGTCATGCATGATAGTGTAGAACCATTTAATTTAGTGAAAATTAGATGAGCAATGTCCTCTAGATATAAAATTTTGTTTGTCAACTCGGATGGCTTTATTATTCCAACGAACGAAGTTCGGTAGGGATATAGTGAAGCCCTTCGTTAGTTCGTAAGTCGTCCGCCCGCTTGTCCCTCCAGAAGATAACTCGAATTCTAGATAAGATTTTATGTATATTTGGTGAAAAGATGTATATTAGTAAATACTTAAAGAAGTTACAAGTAGTTATATGCAATTTGAGCCAAAATGATCAATATTCTTATTTGAAAGTTTGGTAGTATATTCACAACATACATCTATTTCACATGTATGCCGTATTTTTCACCTTGACCCCCAGGTGCCGTGAATGGAGGGTTGGGAAAACAGGAATTTGCATTTTGAGATGTTTTTGAAGAATAGCTTATATTATACTCAACTGAAAGGCAACGTTTTGAAGTATGGTTGCATATGATACAATCATCTCAAATATTCATTGAAGGGAAGAGTAGTTGGTAAATATTACATTGTGACCGTACAGATTCATGATTTATAAAGTGTTCGTTGGGATTTGCTTCTCCGTGAAGTTGCCGTTTCTAGTTCATTTTGAAATATTTTAATAAACCAGTAAATATAAAACAAAAATTAGAATTAGAAGCAAGGGATATCATAAAATTGGTCAATGCTGCAACTTGGCTCAAATATGCTCAATTAATATAATCTACGATACACCTATCGGCGAGAAATGTACATCAATAGCGTCACTAATTATGTTTTATCCTAGAATTGCAGTTCTTATTTCAAGCTTGATATTCTCTACAGCGTGAACTCAGATTTTAGCTGTGCAGACTACAGACGCTGACTTACTCAAATTGAGGCCACAATCATACCGTGAATCGCATATGAGTACTGTCAGAAAGTTCCAGAGAAGTAACCTATCGTTCTACACGTGTACCATATCAGGGTCCCGAAACATGTTCTTTATTATGAAAGAGTTAAAGGTTCTCGGCTCCGATGATTGACACCAGTGGCCCGATGATAGATATACAGGTTTTACTTGTGAAGAATTAATGCAATCAGTGCAGACTGTTTGGCATCAGTTGGAAAATGCGATACTTTCAATATAGGATACGTTCTAAAATGGATGAATTTGTGATGTATTTTATGTTTTGCGCTGTCCTTCACAGTTTAGCAACAGGTAAGCTAATTTTAATAACTACTTGAAAACCTAGTTATCGATTCGTTTTAATTCAAATAGTGTGCTCGCGGAGTTGTTCTTAATAGGATTGTATAACCATTTATATAAATAAATATGCGAGGTTTCTAATTTAATTTAATTTAGTTCGGTGGTTTGTTGCTGGGGATATACAGTATTTACAGGTTTCAAGCGTGTATGTGTACATTCGAGTACGGAACACTAATTTCAAAACATAAACACCACATCTCATAAATCGCATTTTGACTAAACAGTCGTTTCACGTATTTCATTACTTTGTATTTTATCACTTTGTGTTTCATAACTTCGTATTTATATTCTGTATTGAATCAGTATTTTATTTGGGGTATAAGAATGATGAGTGAAATTAAATCAGAAATGACTTATTTATTTCGCAAATAATTTCAGAGAAAATGAAGCAAACTTCACGATTTGCGATTTTCAACAATTTAAAATGATAACAAATAAGATGATTCCATCAGTATTAAATAATAACAAATAAGATGATTCCATCAGTATTAAATCTGAAACACAGCGTTGTCTGAACTGGGAATCGACCCCGGGCAAACAAAGAACAATATCAAAAATCAGATCCACCATCCTAGCTATTCCAAACCTCATTGTATTTTCCTTGAAGTTTTCTGACTGAATTATTGTACATTAGTTGACCAAGGGTAAAGATAACAAGTAAAACTATGGTTCTAGTGTCTTTTCAATACTTGATAAATGTCACCAAGTAATTGTTTTCTCCGTCTGGATTATTTATGAGGAAGAAAGAACGTTTTCGAGACAACTCAAATTGAATCGTTTTCTGATAATGTAATAGGTTGACTGTTTATCGTTGTTTCGTGACCAAAGTTTAACGAAGGGCACCAAATGGGTAGAAAATTTAGTCAAAGCTTACCAAATGATTATACATGATTTTTCTTCTGTTTCAGACGTATTTTCCTCTCGAATGTGACCTTAATTTTCCTTATTGAAAGCGATTTTAATTTGTTTTACAAACTCAATACCTGGGTTGTTCACTATATGTTAGTTTTGCAATGGGTTTTATCCCTAGAGATGTTTTGATATCACAAGAGGGTCGGTGGTATATCACTTGATTTAACATTTTGGTGTTTTAATGAAGTGACCGTCTCGATGTTTTAAGGTAGTCGTTAACTTACAATGAATATATCTCTATAGGCTAAAGCATTGGAGTACTCGACGAGTGTTCAGCTTTAGTACATATAAAGGAGCAGGTAGGTTATCGCAAACAATTTCGGACAGTTCTAACTTGAATTATGAATATATCCTTATCACAAACACAGGTGTACCTTGTTTCTTTTAGACCCATTCATCATCTATAATAATTAAGTTAATTTGACTAATTGATATTAAAGAGGCAATCGACCAATCAACATACTTCTTCAAAATGTTGACCTAATTTTCAGTAAAAATTCAACCTTTTGTTACAATGTTGAATGCTTAATTGGAATGAGCTTTGAGGAAAAGTTTTATTTCCTAAAAGGAAAGTGGATTCCTCAGGGGACTTTAACGATACTAAATTTGTATGACCAAAATGAGCTAAAACCAATGGATGGCATGAGTTTTTTTTAAATGGGGAAATAACATGGGGAACAATAATCTTAGGGAAATTCAATTTTCCTTTCAAAAACTAATTGATACATCAAAATAAAGAATAGTAATGCGTTAAATAATATGTATGTATTAAAATGAGGTCAACATCATTGGAAAGGTGTCTGATTGACTTATTGTATATACTTTTCTTTGAGATAATGAATGGATCTAAAACATATACCTGTCTGTCTTCATGGTCAGAATATTTAACCATCTGAAATAGTTTGCCATACGTCCGTTTCCATAGCAACGGCCCGAGTGAAAATTATATTTTTCCTCGAATTCATGTTTGGTATCGGGACTTTCCAAATGATACCAAAATTCCGCTGGGGGTCAAAATATCTGAATCCTCCTCGTCTAATAACCGACCTGAATCTTTCAAGATATTGAAAAATGAATATTTTACTACATACGGATATATAATTTTCATTAATTTATTGAATTATACAGAGAAATGTCATCTTAATATCTGTATTTGTTGTAATACCGTGATTAATTAATAATAGGTAAATAGCCTCTTTAACCTGTAAATATGTTACATTGATTTCTATAAAACAAATTTGTTAATAAAAAACAGCAAAATAGTTAACAAAATATAAAATCATTTTTTCGAAGAGCAATAAAGAAAGTCGGTGACCTTTAATTTATATTTGCTTAAAATTAACATGCGTATGGATAATCTGGAGATAATGGGGTCTCTTAATCTCCTGCTTGCTATTCCCTACAAGGGAATCAAAATGTTTTCTTGCTTTAGTAAAAAACAGTCTGTGACACCAACGTGTTTAATTTGTTTGATTATGAAGTACAATTATGTCATGGTAAAGTTATTCTTAAGCCTCCCAAGTATGAAACCACCTTAACCTAAAGGTTCTCATTTACTGATCGATTTATAAGTGCAGCCATTGGAGTAAAACGTCTATATTGAGATAATCACTCTTCATTTAGAATCTATTAAATATTTTTGATGTCAACAGATATTGTACTGGTCAGTTCATGTACAAAATCTTTAATAAGCACCCCAGTCTTCCAACAAATCTATTTCAAGACTTGTTTGATATCAACATTAATATTCATCATCATTACACAAGACAATTGCATTATTTTCATATCCCTAAATGCTCTAAACTTTCCCCGATCTAGGTCCTAATCTTTGGAATGCTCTACCACATGATATTAAAAAATGCTCCACTCTAAATATTTTCAAATCTTCATATAAAAAGCTACTCATCTATCAATAATGTATAATGTCCAATATCATACTATACTGTTGATTTTATTCTGGTACCTGATTTTTGTAACATTTTTACATTGTACATCCTTAGATTAATTGTTAATACCATTTTTATATACCTACATGTAACATAATATAAGTGTTTTCTTTTATATGTAGTCTAGATGTCATTTTAATGATTTCTGTTAAACCGCAACATATACCCTCTAGGGTGTCTAGCGGCTTGTTTTTATAGTGTATATTATATAAGAATTATGAAATAAATTGAATTGAATTGAAAAGAATCAAACAATTTGAGATAGAAGGCCAGGGGGACACAACTAAATGCTTTAACATGTGTTTTCTCGATATAAATCACGATTCGTCTTCTCGAAAAAATTAAATCAAGATGTGTGGCCATGTTTTGCTATCATGCAGTCAAAACACTAACAAAATTACCAAAAAAGGTCGCACTTTTCAAATAAAATACACCTTTAAGCATATCAAATCTAAATCATGTCTTAGAGTTGATCCATACATACACCTTTTTATTCTTGGACTAACCCCCGGTTATTTTTGCAAAGCCCAATTTCCTCCCAATATTCGTTGTAAACTCCCGATTATCCTAAACAATCCAGATTTTCTTCAGATTTTTTTTATAAAAATACAGATTTTCTCCCGATTTTTTTTTACTCGACAGGTATAAGACCGTAGTCTTGCTTTTAAAATGCTATATATTTTACCACTCCAGCGGAAGGATCAATTGGTTGTGTTCCCCAACGCTTGATATTTCTTAAAGCCTTCGTTACCAATCAAGGATACACGGAAACCCATTAAACCAACCGAAGTGGGTTTTAACCCTTTAAATAGGTCGAATCATATTAAGAATTTGCTTGTTTGTTTTTTGCCGAGTATAAAGAATAGAATCACGATGGTCGGGTTAAATATTGAGTAATCTGGTTGCAGAACCTTAGCATTAAAAAACTACTTCTAATAATGATAAATGGTTTAGAAGGTGTATAACTTGAAACCTGGACCATAACTCAACCTCCGCTGTAATGCACTGCTTTATGTGTACCTAGTAATAGAAACTGGACTCAGGGGATTTAAATGATTATTTTTGCTTGATTCATTTGGCTGTGATTGATGATACAAAGCTCTATGATATCTGTACAAATGGAAACTTGATTAAGATTTCTGATTGGTTGATGCGTTTTACTGAAATATATATTAGTTTAATGTTATCTACTGATTAAATAGTAGTATTAAATATGTATTTGCACTACAGGTGTTGCGATATGTCGTTTTGTATCGTTTTGTATTTAAAAGAATACATTCGTGTAGGTACTAACCCATTCTGACTTCGTGCATTATGTGATGGGATTTCAAATATAGAATGATATATGATTCTTTATTGCTATTCAAACATGAATCTGGTCATCGATGAAGTAGAACAGTTCACCATTTACATTCCACAAGACTGTTGTATTTGATGAAATTAAATTTTATATGCTTTTAGACAAGTTTATTATTTAGAAATACTGAATCGGGGTGTAGGGTTACAATTAATATTCGTTTGAAAGGTATTGAGAGGTTTTGTGTGTCAAAATATCATAGGAAATAAAATAATTAATTTGATGCAGAAAAATTATGAAAAATTAGTTTGAAAATCATTGCTTTGACTGAAAAAAACTGAAGTGGATGAGTCATCAGAAGTTCAGATCTGACTAAAGATTTTAGATTTGACCTTCTTAAAGTCAAAAAAGTGTCAAAAAGGAATTTTTCAACTTCATTGACCTTCTTATGGTCAAAAATGGTCAAAATGTCTTTTTTCAACGTGCTTCAAATTGACCAATTTTTATTTAAAAATCAGGATCTGAAATACTCATGCATGGAGAATGTCATAACTTGCATTCATTCTTATCTTTAAATCGTACTTTCGTGTCTATGAAATTGTAATGTGTAAGAGATAATTGCTTAACCAATCATATTACTTTAAATAAAGGAGTAAATTAATGACTGATTAAACACTTCCAGAGTTTTTTTAAACTAAAATTCCAGAGAATGTGTTGATGCTTCGCTAAACACGTTTTCGAACGTATAAATATTTTTAATAAACCGGATCTAGCTTCGTCTCAATCGCCCGAGCTTTTGGAGGTGATATGTTTGCATTTATGGTCACTGGAATGACATATGCTCGTTATCCCTCTCATATATCGTTTTCCAAATGAGAAGAAATATTGATACTCAAATGATTTTATGGGGATGTCGTTCTCTTAAAAAGCCCTAAATCATTAGACGTATCGCTGATTTCCTCGTAAATCGAAAAACATGTCTAAAATAGATCAACTAACAGATTTAGCGGAATCCATCGGCTCAAATATGTTCCGTAATATCATTGCTTGTCTAATTTTTAAGCAATTATCCAAAATCAACTAGACTGGCTGTCTTGTTTTCCCTGTTTAGCATAGATAAGTACGGATAGCATCGGTGTGTCTCTATTTATCAGTCACTTGCATGAACGCAATTTTATAAATTCCAAATACTGGTATATCCGTTCTATAATTACGGAATTATCACAAGTGTCTTGATATCGTTGTATTTTCTGTTTATTTGCCAGAATGAATATAGAATTAGTGAAATATTGAGCATTTCGTCTGTATGCCAACTAATTTGCTCTTTTTGTCTGTAGTTGAAATGTTGTAACAATATAGACCCCTCAGGAGAAAATTGTAATTGTCGAGTATTTCCTTGTCATTGTAAGATATTTATTTAATTAAGCGTTGTTCTTACCTTCAAAAGATAGCTAGGTTTATGTACAACAGGATAAAGATGTAAAAAATTCATACATGGGTTTCAGATATTTTATAATGATGCTAGACCGTTTGCCTTTTAATGATTCACAGAGTGAAAAAGAAAAAACTCATGGTTAAAATGACTAGTTTCGATGTTTCCATTAACCACGTGATTTCAGCATATCAATACAGCTAGTCCAGTGGTATTTTGCAATTAGGTAACGTCCCTAGGAAAAGCCCTTAAATGAGGCAAAAAGTAAAACCAATTCATTTACAAACTATTGAAAAGGCCTATCATATCATTTCGCTATGTGTTACCGAATCACCTCTAATTCGATTTTTGGAGCGTGTAACAAATTATGTTCTTAGAGCGAGATGACCAGACATTTGTTTTCACCTATCGTGATTGTTTATTCGTCTTCATGCGTTCCGACTATCTATCAATAATTGGGCAAAAGGCTGGCAAAAATCTGGATCAAGTTTTCGAGTTTCAATATCTCACTGAAGCTATTCAAGTCAAACACAATTAGAGGCACCTGGTTCTTTTTTCACAAATATCTCTCTCCTAGATTTTCCATTTTTTTCTTAATCCTTATCGCATTTGTATGTATGTATAATTTATTTACCTCTTAATCAAAGAGAGTTACATTCATATAAACATGTAGAGAAAATCTACTAAGATTATAATACATATTAATTTTGTGGACATATTTGGCTTCCAAATAAATCCAATATGAATTGGAACGCTTAAATGAGGTAAAACGAAACTCTGGTGAAACGTCAGTTTGTGTATGCGATGGTGTTTCTCGCGGCCTGGGGGTATTACCCGTATAGCATTCGTTTTACTTAAAGGCCGACTTTGCATATTTCCAATGTTTTGGGGCAAAATAAAGACTGCATTTTTAAGAACCCTATCTTTCCTTTGACACCAACAACAGCTTCAACTGACAACATCAAAGCTGCTTATATTAATACATCAAAATTTATCAATGCGAAGTTGTTTGTATTACACGATACATTCATTTTAATAGAAGTGTCACCATCTTTTAAATCAAAAGTAATTTAAAACATGGACTTTGTTTAGCATTTGCATGCACTACTAATGATCTCTGAAATTCAATTTTTTTCTATGTGAGTTATTTTTTCCTTGGTTCAATATTAAAGCAAATCAAACTTTGTTTCATATTTGAGCGAGTGTTCGAGTAACATGTTTCAATGATTATTTTTTATTTTTTATTCTTAATTAATTATTAAGTATAGTTGGCCTTTTTAAGCATTCGCTTATAGATAGCTTCGAACTGAACTCTGCGCACGGGATATACATGGCGGTATTCTTTGAAATTGATAAAATATAAACGGCACTTGCATCTAAGTGTCTTACTATATTAGAGCTCAATTGGGAATCCGGAGCGAAAAGTAAGTCAGCGCATGTAAGTGACATGACGCGTTTGTCTGATAACAATGAAATATCCATCCGGGAATAAATTCCGATTTGTTACTTTACAGTCGTAGTTTCAATTTTTGCAGCTAAATCGAAGCGATTAATACGAATGTCACACTTATTGACGTATGGCAGTGCAATAAATGATGACGTAATCAAACGATTTATAAGTTATACGGGAATAATAAACTTGCTAATATGCGAGTCGCATAATCAGTCGAAATGTTGACACATGCGCAGACCTCTATTTAGTGATATTTTCATTTCAAATATGGCGGCCAATCCGATGTCTGACGACCCTTACAAAGAATCTAGGCAGTGTGCAATTTTACCTCCTGTGAAATAACAAGTGGAATTTAGTAGTTGTTTTGTGTTTTATTATCATTCTGCATCGTAATTCTATGTGATGTGGTGTTGAAATGTCAGCAGAAATACATATCCATACGATAATCGAGTGAATCAGATAACAGATTTTTCGAAAACACGTCTCGTGCTAAGCGTGTAAAAACTTGTATTAACATGCTCAAAAGTGCCAATGTGCACATCAATGTCAAGCTAAATCAATGTTGTGTCTAAAACAGGTACCTGATCTACTCAAAACAGCTTGTCATTCACATATACACGCTTAGCAAACACGGCGAAATGATCTGAATCTTGGAATTTCGTTTGAGAGCTAGTAATGTTTGCTCCGGTCTTCGTCATAAGTGTTCATCAGACTTCACGCATGCTCAGGAGAAAAACCATCAACCAATCACGTTTATAAATCAATTTTGCGCATGCGCCTTACAACGGTAAAGAAATTTGTATTTATAAACGAACCAATTTGAGATAACCCGATATCAGTCGGAGAAATCTGACGATCTACGAAACTCACTTCAAAAAATCAAATGCGGACTGACGGCGTATTCTACTATGTTTGGATCTAAGATTTTCAGCATAGATAAAGTCTTTTATGATCTTTCGAATGAGGTAAGTCTCTAGTTCGAAAGACAATCGTATCAACTTGAACAAAAGTTGAGTTTTGACGAAAAATTTTAACATGCGCAGAAGTCCCATTTTCGTTGTACCATATTGACTGTAATCTCGCAATTAATATAAATCTAAACACACGTATAAACACGTCTCGCTGGCAAAATCGCTGGTAATCGTATCCGACTTATTCGAGGTTTTATCAATAAACATGATTTTATTGATCATTTATTTGAAAATATGTCACGAAGAAGAAACATAACGTTTTTACGTAATTGCTTATTGGGATCTTAAAGTTGTCTATATAAACAAACGTACCCAGTTTCATCAATTTCGGAAGCGACACATTGAATATTTCGCACTTTAAAGTAACACTTTCTTCACTGTTTTACGTTTGAACGTACTAGCCTATGAAAAAGCTTGTCCTAAAATGCCCGGATGAGAAAGTTATTTCAGGAAATCAAATTTTGCCTCGGGAAAGCAAATATCACACTGTACGAAATCAGCATTTATATACATGTACTTTATAATTTTTGCAGTTGACGGATTCATGTGTGTTCAGTGTGACAGTGACGAAGATCATGCATGCCTTTCCGATCCACCGGCTCCAACGAACTGCACAACGGCATGTGATGACGGGGATGAACTTGGTATGTTTGTCCCCGGGAGTGGGGCCGAGTGTAAAGACGGCTTCCTGCAATACACTATGTGCATGAATATCAAAACGATGGATGAAAACAGTAAGTTATATATAAATGGTAGTATTATATGTTGTTAACTACGATTTTGTGAAATTTATAATCGATCGGTTGGTTCGTTCAGGGCACGTTTACCTTGGTACATTAGTAGATAGAATTGTTACTGCAAAGAAATACAATTTTTATGATCGGCAAATTTAAAACTAACTCCTGAGAACGTAGCTGTATGCTATAATATTGAATTATTAACATTTAATATACATAATTCTGTAGTATAGAGAAGTTATGATGCCTTAAAGGAGTCATACGTGTACTTGCTTGATATATCGGGTCCCCTGTGTACAGTATATAATGTTTATTTCATCATAGAGATTAGATTTCGCATTTCAATATTCCATTATAAGCAGAAAGTAGAACATTTAATAAACGAATGAGTTGCAAAACGTGAATTTATTGGACATACATTCTGAATTTTGCATAATGATCTGTTCCTACGGAGTAATTACCCTCTTAACATGTACATCCATATTGGTTGCATCCTCGAACATTTTGCAAGTTAATATCCAATTTTGTTTCGCACAAGATTTTATATTCGATTTTTACAAAGGACCATATGCACTCTCCACTGGGATCTCCCCATGAGAAAAAAATAATTCATATGATTTTTCAAAATGAGTATTCTACTTTAATTATTACATTTATATGCACACTAGTATCTTGTTGACCTATATATTCAGCACTGTATTGATGTATAGGCCACTTATTAGGGTCATAATTCAATCATGAAGTGTAGAGGCATAGATTCCAAACCAGGAAGTAGTTTTGTGTCTGTCAAAATCCATTTGCATCCTAAGCATCCCTACATCTAATCCAAATATGTTACTACATAATGAAATATAATAGTGTATCTCATACTTAAGTGGGTTTGGGGTAGATATCACTCGGGAATATATATCATATCTGAGGAGCGGGCAGGATATATTGTATATGTCCAGCTCTAGGCCAAATGCGGGCAGATATAATATATATAAGTTGTATGATTTTTGATAAGTCTAAGAGTTGTTTTGGAGCATTTTTCTATATGATGAAAAAATGCACAATCTTTTAATTTTAAGTATGACCTGAATCGATTGCAAACTTCATATTTGCACATTTGCTGAGATAAACCATTTGTGTCATATTGTGAAATTATTAAGTTTGCTATCGATTCGGGTCATAGTGTATTTTTGGTATTTTTGTGATAATCAATGGAAACCAATGGCCTGTACAGGGATCTGCTAATATCCTCATGTTAAGTCAATAATGTACAGCCCCATGAACGTCAATACAACCTTATTAAACTAAATGTCCCCTATCTCAGCCTATGTGTGCCCAAGCACTTGAATATTTTCTAAAGAGTTATATGACATTCTATACTTCATGTTACACCTAAGAATTATTCATTTTGACCATAGGGGTATTTGCCAATAAACGCACTTCTTCCTTTAACAAATCCATCAATGTATTACTGAAGGTATGCGCTGGTTTATCAGTACGGTCATTCTGAGCAGCAGTTAATAATTAAGAATTTAAGCGAAATTACCTAAAATATACGTGAACTGCAGTGCATCAATTTCAATCTGTAGAGTAAAAATATAACCTTGACAACCACTCGACGAATGACCTTGGGTGGGTTATTGGATATATAATGCAGTGCGGACACACGTTCCCTTGCTATGAGTGAATATGATATAAAGAATAATTAAAATAGCAGTATGTGACCATCGTTAGGTATCACGTTATGTCGAATACGTTGTAATTTCAGGTACAAAAGTCCTCAATATGGTGAGAACATGTGCGAGCTCGGACTTTGGAGACGGATGCCAGTCGGGATTTGATGACTCTGGAACTCCAATAAATGTCTGCACTGTATTTTGCCACATAGATGGCTGTAACCATAGCAATGTTATAAGTGCTTCCTTTTGGTCAATTGTTCTGCTTATCTTTCCATTGCTATGAGGGATACGGACAGTGGCGTTTTTTGGATTCCAATGTTTAATAAGGACGTTGAAGTATTTGAGTTTTGATGAAAAGTAAAGAACTGACGAGTTTAGAAATGCATGTATCGAAAGGATTTGCCGGTGATAAGAAATGAAGTCAAGAGGTAATAATATAATGTTGGGGATTCGTAATGACATAAGCTTCGCTCAGATTTTAAAGAGCATGAAACAAGCTTTACATCCGGGCTTTACATGCATGTAAATGTGGGCATCGGTTACGAGCATGCGCTCCGTATCAGTTTTGTTGCGGATGCGATATACTGAGTTGAGATGTTGATGATGTCTACTTCCAGTGACCCTAAGAAGGGGGGAGGGCAAAATGAGGCAACAATTAGATACAAGAAAGATGGTGTGACAAAACGAAGATCTAAAAGTGTAAGGACAAGAGTTCGATGATTTGAGATCATGATCCACGATAAACACATGACATTTCATCAAAACCCTTGGAGGGATTTTCTGTCACATTGAACATTCAAATTAGTGACGAATTACTGAATTCTCCTCTTCATATTTACCCGATCAGAAGCATCATATGAAGCGAAGAAACCTTTTTGGAAGATTAATTAACAGAGGCGCATGATTTGAATGTGTTGACATTTATGAGGATGATCGTCATTGCAGGAAACTCCCATTGGGCAGTAGAATTTAGCATCTTAGAATGTTACCACCCATGCCCATTGTTTCCGAAGGCAATATGTGTTTAACAATTAATCAGAATGGACAAGTTTCTTGTCAATATTTCTCAGTTGATTTTCTGCATTTTGTCCATATTTGACAAAAGTCCGGATTCTGGTACGTAGTCATAGCGATAGCCGCGCCTCTTTATTCTCTCTCGCAAACGGCAGATAAGAGGGGCTCTGGCATACAAGAATGGTACGTACTCAATTCGACAATTAAAAAAAATTATTTGACAATTTTGACATTTGGCCACTTAAAACATGGTGTGAGATCTTAATGTAAATAGTTAAAGTACATAATGTTTGTCTATATGTAAATAACCATTATTAGATCAAGATATATGGTTTGGAAATGCCATATAGCTATTCAATTGGCAATGATCGGAAAGATCGTCCATTCTTGATAGTTTTGATATGGTTGCTTTTTCTTTTCTTAGATTCGATGAAGATTAGTTAACAAAGCGCTGAAGATTGATAAACAAAGCTTATCAAGAATGGATTGGACCTTACTTATGTATTCATGGAATCTATATTATGTATGTGACCATGTACATATATATGTTGTACCTTAATATCACCCCATGCAGAAAGATCGCCTAAAATTACATTCGTATGATGCGAAACTCGACATTCAGCAGGAAACTATGAAGAACCCATGAAGCAAATTAGTTTTTTGGAGTGTGTTACTTTATTTCCTTGTGGACCTAAATGCCTAACAATTTATACATATTTTTCTGTTTTGAAAAATTCGATATGTGAATGTATATTTCTTAGTTTTTCAAAGAAATC
Source organism: Owenia fusiformis (assembly GCA_903813345.2). Lineage (NCBI taxonomy): Eukaryota > Metazoa > Annelida > Polychaeta > Sabellida > Oweniidae > Owenia > Owenia fusiformis. The sequence continues at coordinate 1,847,902 of CAIIXF020000009.1, forward strand.
TACAAATATTTCGTTGCGGTTTTATCTTAACATTGTGATTTCAATCACCGCCATCATTTTTCAAAAGTGTAACCTTGAAGTATCAGAACATCATGCTATTCCCACATATAGCTTAATGTGACTGTCATTCACCATTTATTATGCAGTAAAAGTAATTTGCAATTGCTTCATTGGTGACAAAATGTTTCGAGTTTCCTGTTAAATATCGAGTCTTGCATAGTACGAATGCAATTCTAGGCGTTCTGTCTGCATGAGGTGTAATATGCACGTCATTCGATTGTAAGGGGATCTCATTTTCGGTCATCGTGCAGTATTTACGAGTCCTTTGGAAAAACGTTCACTGCATTTTATTGTCGTTTTTTAATCTCGAATTCGCAAGGGAATAATATAAGCTATAATGTAGCTCTTAAGTTTATAATAAACCATGTGGCTTTAAAAAGCTCCTGATAAAACGCCATAGGAAAATTGTGTAGCGTATTCCATGGCAATTGACTTTACACATCTTTTATATTAGAGTTATCTCACATATAGAGAGATTTTATCACGGAGAGCATGTCCTCCTTTGGCTGGCAGAAACAAAGGTCTTGAAAACTAGCCACGGCATCGGGCATATTGATTAGTTCTTCTAATATCAGTATATATATATATACGGTGTGTATAAATGACAACATCATTTGATATATTGGTAGATTCCCGCCTGAACGATCTCGATGTCAAAACTGGTCAGTATCAAGAAAAGGTAGCGGCAGTTACCTTCACATTCAAGATGGCGGACATTAAGTGTCGACTTCAATATTTTTAGTTTTCATCAAATTAAACCTTTTTATAGGGTTAAGATTAAAAGGTGGATTTGATCGAGTTGATTGGATTCATGTACCAGTAAAAGTTGGATTGGATCTTCAAAATATGTAATGGAATATGAAATAACGTTTTTTTCTTACATTCTACAGAGTATTTTGTGATTACTCGACCCTTTGAGGAATGATAACAAAACAACAACAAATACATACTACAACAATATTATTTGATGGATACTCTTTAACTGCATTCCTTTTTAAATCGACTTTTATAAGGCATGATCAACATAGATCTGTAGACAAAAGCTGTCATTCAAATAGATGGTCGGATGTTCTCAAAATATGTGTGCTATGTTCTGTTTGGATTGAAAACAAATGATATGGACCTTCAAAGCAGCCAGCTGCCTTATGATTTATAAATGCCTAAATACCCCTTAAATAAATATGATTGTGTATCAGAAAGCGGGTACCAGGTCACACTTCTTTCCAAACCATGCAAAATTATGTTACATCCATTAATTGACATTGTGGGTAAGAGAAGAGCACCAATCTTCAACAGAAAAACATCTTAGATAAATCCATATTTTGAAAATTCCCGATCCAATCCACCTTTTACATGAATCCAATCCACATAAGGCTTGGCATTTGAACCACATCAGGCGTATATGACATTTACGCTCTGAGGTGTCACATATTGTTCCTATATCGTGTCTTGGCGCCACAGTTCAACGATATCTTCGTGAATTCTTGTTCCACAGACACGGATGATAAGGTAACTGATTTGCAGTGATTCGGTAACGCTATGAGTCTATAATGGAGAGCTAACAGATGTCATGAGCAATACACGTTGCTCCAACTGAAATTTCTAAACCTCCCTCATCGACGTATCTCTCTTACCTTGCCTTGATTTACCAAAGCATGTCAACTATAAAGTGGTTTAATTCAATGAAAACTAAAAACATCAAAATCAACCCTTATTGTCCGCCATCTTGAATGTGAAGGTAACTGCCATTACCCTCTCTTGATACCAACCAATGAGTCACGGACTACCCAGTACTCAATATTTCGGTTATAATGAAATTACATTGAGAAATCAAGCACGTTTTTTTCAAAAAAATAATCTGAGTTCTGCTATTTATATATATTAAAATGAAAACCATTATCGTATTTGGAGCAAATTACTAGCATTTTAGAGCCAAAGAAGCATTCGAGCACCCAAAGTATACCATACGAGTGCTGGAGATTCCGTTAACACTAATAAATAAACAGTAAACATTGTTATTTACGTTTTTATATAATTATTTCGATTTGAGTTTATTGTCAAAATAAGAACAAACTATTACCAAGTAATCAACCTCCATCCAAAATGAATACATATACATTGTATGCATGCTTTTCAATGAATCCTTCATATTTAAATGAGGTTATAATATAATCACTTTGTAATTTGTATTCGGAACTAGAAAGAATAAATAAAAATGAACACAACATTGTATCGTTGATTGAATGAGTCATGGCTATGTACATTTACTAAAATTCTACAGTGACTATAAAACTAAGATATAAAATATAATGGGTACAGCAGTTTGGTTGGAGCATGTCGTAAAGCTTTTTCACCCTTGCTTTAATTGATCGCTTTACACATCTTAACATATAATAGTTAGAATTATCGTCCATTATTGTCATAAAGATGTCGCTGTATGTCCAAGACAGTACTCTGAGTCCTGATTGATAAAAGATGAGAACGAGGGTAGTCCTAGAATCGTTTTCAAGAATAGATATTTGATTTATTATTCCTTCCTCGTTTTACACAGTTACTATCAATTAATGTAGATATTACGTTGCGAGGAAGTGGTAGTGTGAAATGTTTGATATTGGCACCAGTAAGTAAAGGCATGACCAGAGTGACATCTATGAAAGCATACATTCGCTGTATTATTAAAAATATGTAATTAATGCACTCAAAGATGTCGCTCTCGTCAGATTAACGTCGGTTCTCCAAACTGAGATTCAAATTGTTAAAATTGCTCCTTCGCCTGCAGATTCTTTCCCGTCACTTGCTGCTGGAAGTGAAGCTTGCAGAAAAGGATTCCCTCACTCTGTCTATAGTTGTTCAGGCTGCAATGATATCGTCATGTATAGGCTTCTAAATGCACATATTTCTTATTATCCCCGACCTTCCACCGTTCAAAGCAGTTGGCGAACTTGACTAACTTTGGTTGAGTATTTTTAAATAAAACCACAATTTGCTCAATGGTGGTTCTAATATTGCAAGCATCCCATCACCATATACTTATCCCATAATAGTGTAAGTTGATTTCGTCCATTTGTAATTAATCAAAGTATTTTAATTACTTGCATATTGTTCCAAACACCAGTGATCGAATAACTAATCAGTTGAAAACGTGATCACCATAAAGATAATAAATGAAGGAGAAAAATCCCTAAGTGAATGTGCATAGTTAGCAGTTGAAGCATTGCGTATTTATTTCTATAATACTCTAAATTTTGACTAGATCTGTGTACCCTAGGACGACGTAATTCAGCATAATGCGACGCAATTCACCAGCCTAAGACGACACATCCCGCTGCCTATTTATCTAGTCTATAATGATATACAGAGGCTCTTAATATAATCTAGTCTCTATGAATTGCTATAGACTAAGAGCCTCTGAAAATCAGAAAATGTCACTTTAAGATATATTCTAGTACTGTGCGGTACATTGCAGATTCTTTGAGGTGACCTGCTCGTGGAAATGATTCTTGCAAAGAGGAATCCCTTCATTCATCGCATAGTTATTCAAGCTAAAACCAAGAAAAGCATTTTGATCATAAGATAAATCTCATTTCCACTAGGAAAACTGCTACATGTTTAGTTTATATGATACTAACTATTTAGAAGAAACTAATTTGTAATTACAAAGTTTTTTATACATTTTTGATTTTAAGTATTAAAATCATTATCCCTTAATCCAAAATTAAGCATTTTGAGCTGCATTAGGCTAATTAGAAAAGTATATTAAAACTGTTTGGAACGCATGCAAATTGAAATACGGTAAAGAAGGCTAAGGTATCAACATACTAACAACATTACAATTAGGTAAAAATCAGTATAGAGAGGGGGCCTGGAGGTTTCTTGCTGTAACATTTTTGTGGAAATCGCTCTTGCAGAAAAGCACACCGTCACTCTGGCAGTAATTGTGAAGGCTGTAATGATGCCAAACGAAAGTTATTCACAAACACAACGCAACACAAATCAACACAAACGTTAGTATACTGTACGTAAATGGCGAAGATTTACGACACACACAAAATGTTAATGGGTTCAGTTTATTATATCTAGGTCACGTTAGTCAGGAGTCATTGCTCGCAATACGATATTCTAGTAGTTTTAATATGTTGCACAAATTATAAGCGATTGGATTTTAGTTATTCTCTGAGATAACTTTTCTCGTAAGAAAGTACAAGTATTACTATGTCCCATCATTTCTAAGTAGTTAACGTATACATAAATATATTGGGCGAGACTTGAGAATTAATATACATTGTCACTCAAAATTGAAACTTCTGATTGGGTTTGGAGCCGAGATGCCCGGATATGACCGAGCAAAAGCCGAAATTCACGTGACTTTTTTTTGACCTAAAAATACTTTATGAAGCATCAAATGCCACATTGCTCAGTTTAACAAATGGAAACATCATTATCTAAACAGCTGACCTAGCAAAATATTGTAGTTATTCGATCAAATATGTAGTTGATAATAGGGGTCATACCCGTATTTACCCGCATGAAAGTTTTGTTGTTTCAGCAGGACGTGTATGGGAAGAACCGGCGAAGAAAATACACTTCAAAATAAACGTTGAAAATATTCATTAATTGGCACACGAGTGACTGCTTCCATATCATATTAAGATATAAACGAAAGACTGAAACCATCTGCATATTCTAAGTTGAGTATTTCCTATTTGGTAATGAAACTGAAGAAATATTGGCACTAAATGGAAGTCGTGTTCTCATATTACCAGTGTTATGGTTTCTGTAGAACTCGGCGATTTTTATTTTTTGCGTAAACAAGCTCTGCATGGTCTGTATGTTGTTACCTACTCGCTGAAGTTGGTGGGTGTAAAAGCAAGCACTGCTACAAATATAACTAAAGTGAGGTAACTACATTTACACATTCTAAACAAGCAAATCTTGTTCTATCTTCCCTCAAGAGAACATGTAGTCATTGTTCTAAAAACATTGCTCCAAAAGCAGGGCTCTAAACATCGTTTAGTGAAGGAACGCATTTGGTACGCCTGGAGCCTTCCTACAATAGCATAGTGCAATGCTAAATGCAAGAATTCTATGTGAGGGATTAGATTGACATTCAAAACACGCATTTAAACAGTGACGGATCCACAAATTAAAAAGGGGGGGGGGGAATTTTGAGTCTGGAAAAAAAGTCCGTTCTTGCGCGGAAAAAGATTTTGGGCTCCTAAGACCAAAAATTAAGGCACATTCTTGGTAAATTGACCAAAAATGCCTAAAAATGCCAAATTATGCCAAAAGGCCCATTTTTGAGGCCCTATATGCGGCTGAAGCCATGCCCCCCCCCCGGATCCACCACTGTTATAATGCATTATGTTTTGAGTATGTCGACATTTCGTCACGTGACACGTGCAATGCGCATGCCCCAAAAGCTTTGATTCAAGCAGTGCTTGTCACACTGTCATACCTTGCAATAGGTGTAAATGAGCAGCCCATCTGACTAATCCATAATAACGATTAATTATTTGTTTTTAGACATTTTTCTCTATTATTTTGAATTATTGAATACGTTATCTTATATGTTTTTCTATTTGTTTTAACTAAACAACCAAAGGGAACTTTGAGGGTGGCTCATTTATTCGAAATGATCGGTATGATAGCGTGATTATTTTGCAACAACAACACAACAACAGCAACAACATATGTTAGACATACTAATTCAAAATACTTCAACATAGCACTATCCATCACTTTAAGTTAAATAACAAAATTAATCTAATTTAAATGACAATGCAACTCTACTAATCTATATGTCTATCAATCCATAAGTTCTAGACATAATTAGCAACAACATCCAAAAATTCAAACAAAACAAGATCCCGATAAATTCAACTCAAGGTACACTTGTATACATTAAAGGCTCCACACGAGCGAATCCTTCGAGACTTACTTGAGTGTGAGGTTGCATTCTTTACATTTAAAACATGACTTATGGAATGGAATCTTTCCGGCCTCGATCCTCTCTGCAGCGTATACGGACTTTGTGCAGACTCCGCACTTCTCAATCTGTCCTCCCTGGAATATAAACACTAGCCTTTAACGAGATTTAGCACAAGTAATATAAACACTAGGCTTTAACGAGATATAGCACAAGTAATATAAACCTAGGCTTTAACGCGATATAGCACAAGTAATATAAGCACTAGGCTTTAACGAGATATAGCACAAGTAATATTTATTAAGACTTTAGGTCATGCCATGGGTGTTTGATAACAGTTCTTTATTTTCGGAGGTGAACACTTTTCGTTCACTTTAAATAGGTTTCACTGTGGGTCACAGGCATATTTAACTCTCCCTTTAAAATAACTTCAAATGATTTCATATATTTGGATGCAACATAGAGTGGTGTTATTTTCAACTTGATAAGGTTGAAATGCGTAAAACAGCCACAAACATTTCCGAAGTTCCATATATTTATAATTGACTCTCCCACGCAGTAACATTAGCTTTGAAATCCTAGCTGTTTGGCTGATTGATGACTTCACCCCCGGGACTTCACCGCACTGAAATGAGTTTTGTATCAGAAAGTGTCTGATAAATTGCACTGCGTTTCTGACCCATCCCCCAGCCAATGATGTCATAGAATAAATCAAGAGTTTAGATGATAACAATTCGATCGTTGTTCGTCATTTAAAAAAAGGCGCACGCAGACTGACTTGAGAGAATTCAGCCGATTAGCTTATTGGGCCATAAACTGCTTCTCGTCGGACATTTCCTGTAGTTTTGCGTTAGACTTCTTCATTACTAGAGGTCATAGAATCCATTCGTCAAATTACCATGCAATTTCGGTAACTTGTGGTAAAGTCATGTAAGGTTAACTCTTTGAAGGCGGGGAGTAAAAAAGTTAAAACAACTTGACCGGTATTTGACCATTTATTCTTAGGATTACTCTGTCCTCGCAAAACAGGCCCATCTCGACATTAATTTATTAACAAACCCAACAGAAAAATTAACTATTATTGTGATACAACTAGGGTCTGTGTGGGCTTACAAGGGAGCCATAATATCTGGAGGTCTATCATTTCGATCTTCAAAACCGGGCTTCAATGTACCAGTAACATGAAGCATGTTGTACAAAGTATATAAACATTTTGACTGGTAGCGTTTTTCGTAAACGCTAATTGAAGTGGCAGCTTGATTGATTATTCGGGAGTCACCTGTACATATTGCATACATGTACTCTTATACATTTGTAATCAAACGTGGACACGAGTGCTTCAATTTGACAGTAATGTTTATGTCTAATTAACATGACATTTGCTCGTGAAGTTTGTTTTATATAGTGAAATGATACTTTATCAGACATGTTTTCATGTTTACATTTTCTAGTGGTAGTTTACTTTGATTTATGTGGTTGACGGATGGAATTTCTGACCCGATAGGGTTTTGATGAAATTGTAGCTGAGATACCGTATTTGAAATAACGATTCATTTAATCCATTCGGAAGTTATGTGTTAATCCAAGTGTCTACAGTTTAATGCAAAGCCGCGAAAATACTTCATATCGAGTCGTATAAACTTTAGAAACTTGGCTACGGATAAGCAAGTCTATCTCGACCGATGACCAATGCACAACTTAAGTCATATGAATACGGTATCATCTTATTTATTTCATAGCATATGATATGTATAGGGAAGAGATCAAAAGAGAATCAGAGGGTCTCCTAAAACAGGAGGGGTACACGGAATAACCCGACAGTTCAATCATGTAATGATGGTTGAAATAGTAAATTCTTTCTTTAAGTGATCCGACAGAATTAGAAGTGCCAACACTTGTTATCGTGGCACTTACACCGACCATTGTAAATTATTTTAAGACTTGGAGTACGATATGAATTTTTATACAGACAGCAACGGAAAAAAGATTTTCTTCGAGAACCTTAGGATGGTTCAATTTACCTTTGAACATATAGACACGGGTATTCCACACATCATACACACTGCATGTTATTTGATAATGATCGTTGTGGCTTCTGACTGCATGTGGATACGTTCCACATTTGTTTTTGTTTTGTTTATTAAAACATAATCCAGATAATGTGCCACATAAACTCTACAAGTAAAAGCTCGTGGCATATAACGTCTTGTTTTCGAGTCAAGCGCCAGAACATGAACATTTTGAACGATTTACAATTTAGAAATGCTGCCTAATCTCAAACATATATAATTAACCAAGCCATGTAATGGCCAAAACAATCATTCTTCTCAAGAAAAATTATCGTAAGCCATATAAACTTTTGGAGATCGTTTCTCTATTAACACATTTTTGTGACAACTATGTTGAGACTTCCAATGTTGCCTTATAATATGAAGGGACGATTGAACATATAAAAGTTGGATAAAAGTTGGAATGAACCAGAACAACACAACAGTATTTGGGGATATGGTTGGCACATTACCCTGCGTGCAGAGTCTAGTTATAAACGAGTAAAGGCGAAGCTATCTTCTAAGAAATGAAGTCGAAAGAATCCAAAGGGTATTGGCATTAAGAATTTAGACGAAATTTAGTATTTAGGTATCCATTGAACGAAGTGAACCATTTGCTTATAATCAGTTCATTAGTTCTCACAAAGTCCCCCAAAATAACCTCGAAATATCAGAAACAGTTGCCAACTTGTTATCTGAGCGTATCTTTGAATTACGTCCACTGAAGACATTTACGTCTATTTATGTAAGCTCTCTTAGATACTGTTGCTAGTAGCTTTGAAATGCAACATTCTGACCCAAGCTGTTACAGATATGCGATATCATATCTATGTAAACATTCTAACATGCTTCTGGATATCTTGAGGTTATATGGTGGAAGGAAGGAAATTCCATGTCCTCTCAGAATATCGAGGTATCAGAAATAGTTAGTCATAATTTTAATATTATAGGTCAAGAAGATTTTTTTATTTATTAAAATCATATTAACATATTTACATAATATGATACTCAAGATATTGTACTCAAGCCACTCAAGGCCTTTTTAATTAGATATGATGATTATGTAGCTATAGGGTTTGTAAGGTGTCTAAATGTGTTTCACTAGAATTTCTCACAAGTGGCTAAATAAATGAAAACAACAGGCAAAGTTAATACTCTAGTAGCTCATGCTGGTTGAGTATGCACTTCTATGTCCAGAGATTTTCTCATCAGAAATCATCTATGTGAAGGTCATTGATCAATTTTGGCTTGGTAACATATTTGCCACTGAAGGCGAAATAGGTCAAATGGCCACGCCCTTTTTTACGCAAATACTCCCCCCCATTTTTGCATCTCCGGAACCGTTGGACATAAAAGGTTGTGTGACCACTCAAAATGTCGGGAATGGCCACATTATAGGGGGTCAATAATACATTTGTATTTAAAAAAGTCAATGGTTCTCAAGATATTTCCCAAAAACTGATTTTAGAATGAAAACTCCACTATTTTCTCCTTTGATCCTGTCCCTAGCTCCGATTTCGTTACTCGGCTGGGAAAAAAGGTTTGTTGGTATCATTTTGTTCCAGACACTCTCTAGAATAAATTCATCTTGGGTGGAATAAAAATGTGTGGTAAACGAATTCGCTATGGGCAGTTAAAGAGGCGCCATCTATTCATTTTCAAACAGGGGGTAGGGGTATAAAATAATTTTTTAACACATTTTAATAGTAAAATGACATTGAAATAGTAAAATGACATTGAAATACTAATAAAATCTTATCAAAAACATTATTTACAATCAGTATGAATTTTCTTGTGTGGATTAGGGTGAAAATAAGGGCATATCTTGAAATTCACTACAGGGGCGCCACCTATTTCTGTACGTGTACTAACTTATTTTAGATTCGTTAAGGTACGAAATGTACTGAAAAAATTCATTCTGAAGGACCTATACATGTTCATACCACATACTTAAAATTAGATCATTAGCTTATGTACCAGCGAGGAAAAAATTTAAGTCCAGAGATTTTCTCTTCAGAAATCATCTATGTGAAGGTCATTGATCAATTTTGGCTTGGTAACATATTTGCCACTGAAGGCGAAATAGGTCAAATGGCCACGCCCTTTTTTACGCGAATTCTCCCCCCCCCCCATTTTTGCATCTCCGGAACCGTTGGACATAGAAGGTTGTGTGACCACCCAAAATGTCCGGAATGGCCACATTATAGGGGGTCAATAATACATATGTATTTAAAAAAGTCAATGGTTCTCAAGATATTTGCCAAAAACTGATTTTAGCATGTTACGCACAACAGTTTTCATCTATCCTGCATCATTTAAGACTGAATCCGCAGCTTCTATCTAGTCAGATCAGCGAAGGAAACAAACTTTTTTGGTTGTTGAGTTGAAAATTAAAATTTTTTAAATGTATAATCATATTCCTACATCTTATTAGTATAATATTATGACAAAGCAAGAGTACATACACCATTTTGAGTTTATTTGAGATACATATGCTCCATATTTTGGAAGTTATTAAGGTGACATATGGTCACCCCTGGGACGTCAGAAGCCAAAATGAGAATTAATAATTTCTAAAATGTACAATCATTTTTCTACTTCTTATTACTAATATTATGACAAAGCAAGAGTACATACACCATTTTGACCACATTTGAGATACATATGCTCCATATTTTGGAAGTTATTAAGGTGACATATGGTCACCCCTGGGACGTCAGAAGCCAAAATGAGAATTAATATTTTTTTAAATGTACAATCATTTTCTTACTTCTTATTACTAATATTATGACAAAGCAAGAGACACCATTTTGACCACATTTGAGATACATATGCTCCATATTTTGGAAGTAATTAAGGTGACATATGGTCACCCCTGGGACGTCAGAAGCCAAAATGATAATTAATATTTTTGTTAAATGTACAATCATTTTCTTACTTCTTATTACTAATATTATGACGAAGCAAGAGTACATACACCATTTTGAGCACATTTGAGATGCATATGCTCCATATTTTGGAAGTTAATAATGTGAGATATGGTCACCCCTATCCTGCATGATACCAAAATTTTAAATTTCAATAAATTTTTTCTCCGCTGGTACATAAGCTATTGATCTAATTTTAAGTATGTGGTATGAACATGTATAGGTCCTTCAGAATGAATTTTTTCAGTACATTTCGTACCTTAACGAATCTAAAATAAGTTATTACACGTACAGAAATAGGTGGCGCCCCTGTAGTGAATTTCAAGATATGCCCTTATTTTCACCCTAATCCACACAAGAAAATTCATACTGATTGTAAATAATGTTTTTGATAAGATTTTATTAGTATTTCAATGTCATTTTACTATTAAAATGTGTTAAAAAATTATTTTATACCCCTACCCCCTGTTTGAAAATGAATAGATGGCGCCTCTTTAACTGCCCATAGCGAATTCGTTTACCACACATTTTTATTCCACCCAAGATGAATTTATTCTAGAGAGTGTCTGGAATAAAATGATACCAACAAACCTTTTTTCCCAGCCGAGTAACGAAATCGGAGCTAGGGACAGGATCAAAGGAGAAAATAGTGGAGTTTTCATCCTAAAATCAGTTTTTGGGAAATATCTTGAGAACCATTGACTTTTTTAAATACAAATGTATTATTGACCCCCTATAATGTGGCCATCCCGGACATTTTGAGTGGTCACACAACCTTCTATGTCCAACGGTTCTGGAGATGCAAAAATGGGGGGGGGAGTATTTGCGTAGAAAAGGGCGTGGCCATTTGACCTATTTCGCCTTCAGTGGCAAATATGTTACCAAGCCAAAATTGATCAATGACCTTCACATAGATGATTTCTGAAGAGAAAATCTCTGGACATAGAAGTGCATACTCAACCAGCATGAGCTACTAGAGTATAATGGAAATCAATAAATTCAACATGGAAACGTTGAAAGTCCCTACTATATGCAGTAGTTATGTTGCCTGCATCAAGTATACCCACCCCAAACCCATTGATGAGTATAACATTTAAAAAAAGGTGGATATGGAGTAGTATACACGATAAAGCCATACAGCTCAAAATTGGACAATATTTTGTTGAATCGATGGGGCACATAAGTATGTTTACAATTTTTGTCCAACTCATCTGTTTGTGATATGAGTACTTTGATTCCAAGCAAGCCTACCTAGTTAACCTTATCATGGCTTGGCTGGATAATCCTTCGATAATCCATGGGCAAGATTAGCAGATTATGATATTATCTATTTATAACATAAACACGATATACTTATAAACATTCGGTCCCTACAAAAGTTCGCAGAATCGGCAAGATCAACAATGATGTGTAGTAGTACTTAAGCTTCATTAAATGAAGATGAGCAATACGAAATCATCGATGCATTGAATTAAGTGTTTCAGAACTTTGAATAAAGTTAGACATTCCAGATTGAAATTCGAAAATGAACAGAAGATTAAAATTCATATCCCGATCAATGAAATCTCGTTGTAAATTTTCCCGCGAAATCCAATCTATTAGACTGTGCGATAAATATCACCTTCTATTTGTTGAATGTGGTTATCAAAATAATTGAAATGGCATGTTTTTGATTTGTAACTTTTTATACTATCTCAAACACATTTACATTGACGTCTGGCTCTACTGTTTCAATAATGACTCATCCAACTTTTTATATTCCTGCTATCAGCGTGATGAAAACACACTTGTAGTGGGTAGTGATATACTGATGTCGATGCAACCTCGAAATACAGATATGTTCAAGCTTAAGAATGGTTGTTTCTTGAAACATAGAATATTAAGAAAATATGCTTTAGAATTGATATTTTTGAAATGAGTTTCACTACTTTACAGGTAAATTAAGGGTGAACTTGGAAGGACAGAATCAAGAGATATAACGTCTTAGGTGAACTGCTCTTCTCAATTTATCCGCGGATCTAAATCATATTTAAGTACCTTTTAGAAAGGGTTATTTATTGTGTCTCGAAAATTGAAATACGATTTTGAAATAGGTGTGAGAGTTAATTGAAATGAATGAACTCTTGAGAGTAAAAACTAAGCATGTTGGCATCACTGGTAAATATCATTATATTTGGGCGAAACACGAGGCCGGTCAGATTACCTATTACCAGAGTAGGCCTACCATATTCAAGGCGTCAACAATGTTACATATGCACCAGATGCAACATATGTTTATAGTCAGATCTAGATGATCGGGGAGCATATAATTATTCTGAATCTATAAATGTTTTTTATTTTAATTTTTTTATTTTCTCGTGATCTTTTTGAGTGTAGTTGATATGTAAACAACGCAGAGTTTATCCAGTACCAATGCGGTATTTGCATGTGGTTTTGACTGTATGCAAAACACGATCCTTTAACGCATTGTGTATGTATAAACAACGTTAGATACGCCTACACGATCCTTTAATTATAAATTGCTATCTAACATATGCCAGTTGTTTATGTTTATCTATAGTATATCGCTTCTTAATTGAAAGAAAATAATTACATTACGAGAGGTACTTCGGCGTATTCAGAGTGCCATCGTTAATGTGAATAAATTAGTGCAATGTATATATAGTAAAACTAATTAATTAGAAAAGCCCTTTTTGACTATAGAATCAATCATAGTCTCATTGGATTGGAGAAAAATAGTCGCAGACCTTTACAAAAAATTAATTGTATAATGAGTAATAATAATTGCCCAATTCCATCAAAACGTTTCCATTTTCAGAACTTGAAAAATACGATTTCCCCTTATTCGCATTTTACATGAGAATCAAAACCCTTGCTATATCCTTACCCCTTCAAAAGGATGATTTCGTTAAACAAAAATTAACCTAAATGGGCCTATAATACAAGAATATGAGTTCACTTAATACGCACACGTTAATTATGAAAGCATTTGTTACCGATGCGGTTCATCTTCGCACTCAGTTCGAAATATACTAAATGTTTGAAACTTTGGGTTGAGATAAAAAATGAAATGTCGAAAATCATCATCCAAGTGAACGTTTTTCAACATGACGGAAGGTTATCAAAGGTCATTACAAATATCTGAATTTTTTACTTTTTACTAAAAAAGCGCATATACAATAATATTTGTAAGGACATTGACATACACAAAACATAGAAATAACTGATGTTCTTTTTATTAAAAACATAACATGAAACTAGATCGAGGGTGTGTTAAGTGAAGGCACAAAAGAGCAATATATCAGCAATGTAAACATTGGTTGTAAAAATGTCTATGATACTTCAGACGGCTGAGAAATTAATTAAAAGTCAACGTGACATATTGATTATTGGGTTAAAAAACAAAATATAGCGAGGTAGAAAAACCAATGGATTCAATATCATATACAATGTACAATGAACTGCAATAACGATGTGCCATTCGTTGTTAAAATATGTGTATTTTGACTGCCCTGATCAGTATTCTGTTCACACATCTCCCTACAATAGAAGCACACAATAAAATCATACTCACGAATTTTGGTGGCATTTTTCCAAATAAATCCCAAGTACCCTTGATTATCACGAAATTGTTCAATGTTGTTCTCGGTAGCAGAAGATTCAATTTGTGTTCGGGTTGAGGTGGAGTGGTTGAGATGATCGGATGCAATTTTAGTGTCGTGTGCAAAACATATCGGTGTATATTTCAGTAATCTCAACCACTGTGTGTGTTTCATGTTGTTTTTCACTTTCACTGAAGGTCGAATAAATTTTTCTGGTTCAGTATTTTGGGATCCAGCAATAAATGCAAAAGCAATCGTTGAATATCTCATTTTGGTAAGGCTTATACGTCCTATGTTCACCTTTAAGATGCTGGTATTCATGATCACTGGTACTCCACTCGATTACGCTGGTTACCGAAAGGGACCATTTCGGTAACAAAATCTCGGAAGCTCGAAGGTATGATTTTTCTTCTCCTTATTTCACGCGTTGAAGGCAGATAGAATTCCCACAGCATTTCTATCACAAACGTTTGTCGGTATCACATGTCCAAGACTTAAAAATGTACATGTTTGCGAACAAATAGTTCAGAAGACAACAGAATCGTCGATTTAATACCTCACTTAGTTTTGTTTTACGTCGAACTTCAAAAACGGCCAGATCTACACTTCTAACCCATTCCGTTTACGTAACAGTGAAGTAATAGGGAGTTTAAGCTTAATTGGTCATCAATTGGTCATACGTTTAGGTTGGCGTTTCGATTTTATATGCAAGCTTAAAATTCCTATTAGATTTAATTTGTATGAACACCTATACAAGATGAGACAGTAATGAAACCTTTTCAACTGATAAAATGAATTCGAATTACGTCAAAACAGACTTATCGCTAATGGTAGTAGTGGTCTAAAAGTTTCCATTGTTACGTTGCAATTTTTGGTACATCCTGTCACATGCAATAGTGAATATTTTAAACATATAACATTTAAACATGTAATTATACAACAGTTCAGCATAGGTTATTTACATTTGTACATATCAATTTGTAACATTTAGACCGGCCTCTGCTTGTTTGATTACTGTCTTCACCATTGGATCCACAAAATATGCACAATTCAAAAGGAACTGTTCAATTGAAATAACTTGGCAATTTTGATCAGTCGTTCCTCCTAATAACGTTTTCCAACAATACTTGCTGAGATTTCAAAAGACATGAATACGAATATAATATGTCACGGTTCGTCACAAATTAGGCCATCGTCGATGTTTACCAAAAAAAATATGTTTCAACATTATTGAATGTTCATTTCTCGTGCTCTCGTACCATCCTAACTATGTACACGATTATTTGAGGTGTAAATACGAGTTTGACATGCTAGCCCTATATCACATTCATCATTTATTATGTTCTTCGTTTCCTAGTTATGTTCCACTGATGCCTTTGGATATACCAAATATCACCAATTTTCTTCCACACGTGATTGAACCTGAAATGAAAAGAAATTAATTCAGAGCAATTTGCAATTAAATATTTTGTGAACGTTACATACGCCATCTTTTTATAAAGCAAAACATTATTTCGCAGAATCCTAACTTATAGTGAATGGTTCCTACGTACTATATAACCAATACATGGTGAACACCCGTTGGTAAACGAACATGAGAAATGAAATGAAATTGAATTCTTAATAATAAAGCTCCCATGAATAATAATGAACCTAGAATGAAATGATCTTACACCCCTTCTTGAAAGAATACTCCGTCTTGTTTCGTGCTGAATATCGTGATGTCGTTCGCCATTGTTCCGCACTCTGAGATGATGAAAGATATGTGTTCCGGAAACGAAAATGAAACCCCGGCATTGATGTAAGGTTGCCAAAGGTTTCTCATTGCTGAAAGTAGTCACATAAGCAATGAAGAATTAATCCTAAAAGGCGGCATATACAGTTTTTACCCCTTGCCCAGTTATCAATGATTTTTTCTTTACGTCCAAAACTTTCTATCGATTTTTTACAAGAAAAAGCGTATTTTCACAATAGTTTGCGTCCTAAACAACAACAATTCATGGGCTACTTATATTACTACCTAAAATTTAATGAATGATACCAGGGGGCATAAAAAATGAATGAAATGTAGCCCCCAAATTGGGATTTACCGTCTTTGCCGTTTATGATTGTTTCTCCAGGAGGAATAACAATGCAGTCGTCAGTGTACATTTCAACGACTTTCTCAATTCTGTTGGCGTTTATAGAGTTGGCCCAATCACTCTGGCGCAATCGAATGGCTCTGATTGCATCTTCAGTAGAATGAAAGAAATGTGAAATATAATATCATCCTCACCAATATGCTAAATAAATTCAAAGGTGCGATTCGCTTTGCGGACAAGAAGTAATTGAACTTACGTACAGTATTGTGGGATTGACAGCGTACAATAAAGGCATGATGTCGTAAAGTACTTAGTCCACCACAAATACTGCCCAAACACAACAATGAGAAATATTTCCTTTTACCAGAAGCCACTGCCTTCTTAACATGTTTTGATACATTGGTCACTATTTGCAAGAGGTATACCTACATGTTATTGTCCAAGATAAGCACTTTAATGTAAACTGTTCCACCTACCTTTTTCAACTTCAGATGAATTCTTTAAAGCCATTTTGAATACTAGTATAGTACGCTGATATTCGTTGGTATATCATCATATCGAGTATTCGTATTGAAGCTTCGAGCTTTGTTGTTTAAATAGCTCTGTGGGTTCTTCATAAAATAATATGGATTGGTCTTGTAATGTAAAAAAGACAAGATTAACACAGAATTAATATACTCATAAAACTATACTTTATTCCAAGTAAAAGACTAAACATGTACAATTACACTCTTCAGTATAAAATAAAACTGTTCAAAGATAAAGAAAGAATGAAAATGAGATTAATAAGATGAAAAGAAATGATGTGTGATGTTCCCCCCGATCTAACTCTCTACTGAATGAAGCCCAAAATTTCTCTTAAATACCCCCAAGTTATAGGAAATGAAAGGCAATCCCTTACCCTACAAAACCTATAAGAAACCCATTGAAAGATGGCAGCACAATACGGTGAATCAACATGAAAAATGCTATACAACCCCCACCCAAATAAAATGACAATTCTCCTGACATTGTACGTACTAAAAAAAACTGAAAATACGCAAAATCTAAATAAATGTATATGATATTTTAACAATGTCCTATATGAATGTTTACTAACACAGTGCTGCATACATAGTTCGTGTATAATCCATATCCATATCCAATATCCATATGAAATATCCACGCAGAGTTCGTGCAAATATCCTTGCTTCATACGTAGTTCCTGTTGATAAACGTCGTTATAATAAACCATAATAAGTTCCGATTTTATAATCCGCTTATCTAGTCCTGGATCCAATGCGATGCTGTAATACGTGCATCTAGTCCACGATGTAATATTTTCGAATCCAAAATATGCACCGTCTTAGTAGTCGAAATAATATCCATAATCCGTATATCACATGCACGTCCGCATCGTGTCCATTATCGAATATGTCCGTATCCTCGCTGAAGAATCCATAATAAAATATCCATTTCCTTGTAGCGCTGTTCATAATAAACGTTTTCGTTGGAGAAAAAGAATTGTTCATAATAACAGCTCCTTCATCAGTTGTCGAAATCCTCTGTGGCTCCACTCCATCCGAAATCCGCGTCGTCTGCATCTCCATAAGACATAGGCATCGCCTTCACAGGTCATCTTCATCGCTTCTTCACGGTTAGGTAGTCGTCATCTACTTCAGGTCGTCATAGGAAATCGCTTACTGGGATACCGGGCAATTAATTTTTTAATTCTCAAAAAGTTCTCCAAAAGTGTCTTTATGAAACATTTTTTTACTAACATATCTTTAACTTGCTTTTCTATGTGACATAAACAAGTCTTCTTCGTGTTCTAAACTCTTCATGAATTTAATTTTCTTCAAGACATCAATTTCTCTTCATTGACAAGTAACTAGTCTTTCTATCTCTTCAACATACAAACTTTTCACTTGACTTGTCTTTCATGACTGAGCGTTTTTCAACTCTTCAACTCTTCTAGCAACTCTTCAACTTCAACTCTCCATGAAATTATTTACATTTTCTCTCTATTCTTCAAAGTGATCTCTGATTGTTACTTGTGAAACTTGTCTTTATCTTTAAAATGCACTGAGTGGTTAGTCTTTTAAAATAAAAGATGCAAATTGCTTACGAACAGTAAGAAAGAATATAAATATGGCTTAACATGTTTTCCATAATAGGCAGGACAAATTCCAAAAAGTAATAACACAATTATACATATCTAGCGATTTAACATTAACATCAATAATGCAACATGGGTTTTAGACTCTGCCAAGATTACTAAAACCTTTTCATCAGGTCGCCCCCTCTTGCTAGGACTTTGTTTCCGAAAGTAAATCAGTAACACCTCAGTGCACAATAGCATTTTACTTTGGATTTTCCAAAGAATTCTATATTTTCATACTTAGCGCTATGCATTGCACAAATACAAACAAATTGCTATATTCAAATATAAATGACTAATCTCTCATGTATTCATTTCACTAAACCTGATGATTGATGGCTGTCATAACAAAATCTCGTTGTAGGATCCACAGTTTGTACTTTCTTACAAAACTGAGAAAACCACTTGCCTGGGCTTCAATTCAATTCTCTATTGAACCCTAAATTTGACAATTTATGATCGTCATCATAACATTATCCAGTTGCCGCTCAGGAAATAACCATAATATTTCGAGCCTGTACATGGCAAAATCTCATAACAAATAGTGTGGAATAAAACAATAAAATGCAAAATCAGAAACTTAAAGACAAGATATCCCAAAGATAATATAATCCCGTCCAGCAGGAATATGTTTCTTGATAGACTAAAATCATCATAATCTTATGATGCAATTTCCACAATACACAAACAGAAAAACATGCGATATACTTTTATGCTTTTCGCATCCTGAAAAGATACAACTTGCTCACTGTAAGTAATATTTAAAATTATTAGCCATTTGATTCCTCTTAAAGTCATAGCAAAATTATTCTCCAACCCTGGTTTATGAGGCCGAGTCTTAAAACAAAACTGCACTAATTCTACATAATACCGAGTAATTCCAACTAATGTTACTGTCAGTGCACGTGGGCTAACTGATACCTATGATTCAACTTAGATGCGATATCCAAGGATAAATACCAGTTATTCTACCCCACTGCTTTACATGTGGATCATTTGTTACCTATGATTCAACTTAGATGCGATATCCAAGAATAAGTAACAACCACACAACCTCGATTTAAAACAACATTGAACTCTTCTTCTAGCTAACTTATCAACTTAGATGCAATATCCAAGAACACATGACAAGAAGCCTAGTTCAAATCTCATAACTTAACAACAATGAATTCTCTTCGTCTAGCTAACTTATCAACTTAGATGCAATATCCAAGAACACATGACAAAAAGCCGATTTTACATCTCATCATTTAAGTACCATATTAAAATGCCAGGCCTTACTACACGAATGGAATATGAAATTCCATCATAATTTTCTATAACAAACCACCAGTCTCAAACTACCCCCTCCATTTTCATGGAATTTCATATCTCTTAATAAAACCAGATAAAACGATCCCTATGTGTATTTTCGACAAGCACACGTTTAATTACTGTAAAACATAAATTGTCTTCAGAAATCTCATTTTAAAAGTTACTTTTTCAATCTTCTCATTATCTTAAATGCTTACTTCTTATTGTTCACTCTTAGTTGTTTACTTCTAATTACTTATTTCTAATTGTTTACTTCTTATTGTTACTTCTAATTGTTTACTCTTTATTGCCCGGGTCACCACATATCACAAAAACGGATAATCACGGCATTCACAAAAACTTCCAATTTTGTCAATTTTGATATTTGACTCTTTATGTTTAATTGATTAAAGAAAAATGTTCGAAAACTTATACAATACTACAGAATGGTCCTGTTTTCATACTTAAAAGGCTGTACCTCCCCTTAACAATTCCTCTTACAAGTTATGTTTTCATCCACTAGCCATTAAAATATACCTATATGCAATTCCATTGAGAGTTTGAAATAAAAGATCTTTTAAGGTATGCATTGATGACTTTTACTTAACTCTGTATTATGTACTTTTTCCCTTTTAAATAATCACGAGATAAACAATGCTCATGCAGCACACATTTAACTAACTTACTACTAACCGACTATCTACCTAACTACCTAACTAGCTAACCAACTAGCTAACTAAATATGTTCCCTTTATATTTACTTATACCAGAGACATATAAAATGTTTTATAGGTCTCTGCTTATACACACTATATACATTCTTTGACTAAACAATCAATTAATCCCATCCATATCTTGTAGGCGCTCTTCTATTTCTTGCATTTCAATATTGAAGCAAGACTACGCCTTAATAAACCATCCGACGATTTCTTTTCTTCATTTTGATTTTCAGGTGAAACCGTGATTTTGCCATCTGTGTCTTTCTCGTCATGGAGACTTACAATTTTATCTGACCAAATCAAATCAAAGTTTTCATTATTTTCGTCTTTCTCATCTTCATTTTCCCCGACGGCACCTAACACGACAGAACACCCATTTTCACATTGATCCTTCCCCTCCATATTCACAAGGTATCAACTTCTATTTAATGAATGAGCTATAATCTATACGTAATATCAAAACACAAACAGAATCAAGTACGCTTTTATCATCAATACAGGGATTTTTACAAAATACAAAGACCAACAACTATATCTCGAACATTCAAATCAAATATTCTCAATTCATAATTTCGTCTAACACCAATTCGGGACAATCCTAACACTATAGCCACAGCCAAACAAATAGATACGCGCTCGATTTTGCCAATTTTAAAGCAATGCGTCTTAGCATGCACAATTGTAGAAATAAAGGATAGAAAGAAAGTAAAAGAAAGTGTTTTTGAAGTAACTAAAACAGGAGCCTGTTACATGAGCTTCTTGTTGATAGCAAATACAGAAATTAGTACAGCGCTGAAATGCAAGCGTTTTCGTATTTCAATTTTAAAAGTAACTACAACGGGAGCCCGTCTTCATTACTAAATGATGATTCCCTTAACAATAGCACGTGTAAACATCAAATATTCTTGACTCTTTGTCTTCTTTTTGTTCACAAGATCAAGGTAAAGTTACGCATAAATTAACTGAGCGTACACAAAGGCAAGATCATTATCAGTCGTTTAAGTGAAGATCGTCAACTTAAATGCACGCATAAACAAACATTGTGCATAAAGACAAAGTTAATATCTAATAGTACAGTGGACACAAATACTCTTCATTCAAAGTAAACTGATATGAAGACAAAATCCTAAAGAAAGAGTTGAAGAGAACTAATCTTCACTCTTCAGTATAGAATGAACCTAACTTAAAAGAAAGAAACGAAGAGAACTAATCTCCGCTCTTTTGTAAGAGTAAAGCTAACTTGAAGATGCGAAGAGAACTAATCTCCACTCTTCAGTAAAAGTTAATCAAATTTAAAGATGTGAAGAGAACTAATCTCCACTCTTTAATGAAAATAAAGACACTAAAACTGCGAAAATAATCTCTTTACAAGACAAAAACCAATCCCACCGCTGCCACCAATGAAGCTTCGAGCTTTGTTGTTTAAATAGCTCTGTGGGTTCTTCATAAAATAATATGGATTGGTCTTGTAATGTAAAAAAGACAAGATTAACACAGAATTAATATACTCATAAAACTATACTTTATTCCAAGTAAAAGACTAAACATGTACAATTACACTCTTCAGTATAAAATAAAACTGTTCAAAGATAAAGAAAGAATGAAAATGAGATTAATAAGATGAAAAGAAATGATGTGTGATGTTCCCCCCGATCTAACTCTCTACTGAATGAAGCCCAAAATTTCTCTTAAATACCCCCAAGTTATAGGAAATGAAAGGCAATCCCTTACCCTACAAAACCTATAAGAAACCCATTGAAAGATGGCCCCAGCTAACAATTTTACGTTGTGATAACGTCGTCAGAATATATGTCTCAAGTTGTAGCAACGTTAAATATGGAACGTTGTAGGTACAGGAAGGTGTGGACTCGCACAGATGTTTAAAGAACGTTACATTTGACTTAAATATCACGTGTCAGGAACGTAGTAGCGACCTTAACAATTACGTCGCCAAAATAACGAAACTGTAACGTACTTACATTACGTCATATATACGTGGCCAATCTAAATTTCTGGTAACGTTGATATGGAACGTTGTAGGTACAGGAAGGTGTGGACTCGCATAGATGTTTAAAGAACGTTACATTTGACTTAAATATCACGTGTCAGGAACGTAGTAGCGACCTTAACAATTACGTCACCAAAATAACGAAAATGTAACGTACTTACATTACGTCATAAATACGTGGCCAATCTAAATTTCTGGTAACGTTGATATGGAACGTTGTAGGTACAGGAAGGTGTGGACTCGCACAGATGTTTAAAGAACGTTACATTTGACTTAAATATCACGTGTCAGGAACGTAGTAGCGACCTAAACAATAACGTCGCCAAAATAACGAAACTGTAACGTACTTACATTACGTCATATATACGTGGCCAATCTAAATTTCTGGTAACGTTGATATGGAACGTTGTAGGTACAGGAAGGTGTGGACTCGCATAGATGTTTAAAGAACGTTACATTTGACTTAAATATCACGTGTCAGGAACGTAGTAGCGACCTTAACAATTACGTCACCAAAATAACGAAAATGTAACGTACTTACATTACGTCATAAATACGTGGCCAATCTAAATTTCCGGTAACGTTGATATGGAACGTTGTAGGTACAGGAAGGTGTGGACTCGCACAGATGTTTAAAGAACGTTACATTTGACTTAAATATCACGTGTCAGGAACGTAGTAGCGACCTTAACAATAACGTCGCCAAAATAACGAAACTGTAACGTACTTACATTACGTCATATATACGTGGCCAATCTAAATTTCTGGTAACGTTGATATGGAACGTTGTAGGTACAGGAAGGTGTGGACTCGCATAGATGTTTAAAGAACGTTACATTTGACTTAAATATCACGTGTCAGGAACGTAGTAGCGACCTTAACAATTACGTCACCAAAATAACGAAAATGTAACGTACTTAGATTACGTCATAAATACGTGGCCAATCTAAATTTCTGGTAACGTTGATATGGAACGTTGTAGGTACAGGAAGGTGTGGACTCGCACAGATGTTTAAAGAACGTTACATTTGACTTAAATATCACGTGTCAGGAACGTAGTAGCGACCTTAACAATAACGTCGCCAAAATAACGAAACTGTAACGTACTTACATTACGTCATATATACGTGGCCAATCTAAATTTCTGGTAACGTTGATATGGAACGTTGTAGGTACAGGAAGGTGTGGACTCGCATAGATGTTTAAAGAACGTTACATTTGACTTAAATATCACGTGTCAGGAACGTAGTAGCGACCTTAACAATTACGTCACCAAAATAACGAAAATGTAACGTACTTACATTACGTCATAAATACGTGGCCAATCTAAATTTCCGGTAACGTTGATATGGAACGTTGTAGGTACAGGAAGGTGTGGACTCGCACAGATGTTTAAAGAACGTTACATTTGACTTAAATATCACGTGTCAGGAACGTAGTAGAGACCTTAACAATAACGTCGCCAAAATAACGAAACTGTAACGTACTTACATTACGTCATATATACGTGGCCAATCTAAATTTCTGGTAACGTTGATATGGAACGTTGTAGGTACAGGAAGGTGTGGACTCGCACAGATGTTTAAAGAACGTTACATTTGACTTAAATATCACGTGCCAGGAACGTAGAACCAACCTAAACGATGACTTCGCCAAAATAACGAAAATGTAACGTACTTACATTACGTCATAAATACGTGGCCAATCTATATTTCTGGTAACGTTGATATGGAACGTTGTAGGTACAGGAAGGTGTGGACTCGCACAGATGTTTAAAGAACGTTACATTTGACTTAAATATCACGTGTCAGGAACGTAGTAGCGACCTTAACAATTACGTCGCCAAAATAACGAAACTGTAACGTACTTACATTACGTCATATATACGTGGCCAATCTAAATTTCTGGTAACGTTGATATGGAACGTTGTAGGTACAGGAAGGTGTGGACTCGCATAGATGTTTAAAGAACGTTACATTTGACTTAAATATCACGTGTCAGGAACGTAGTAGCGACCTTAACAATTACGTCACCAAAATAACGAAAATGTAACGTACTTACATTACGTCATATATACGTGGCCAAACTAAATTTCTGGTAACGTTGATATGGAACGTTGTAGGTACAGGAAGGTGTGGACTCGCACAGATGTTTAAAGAACGTTACATTTGACTTAAATATCACGTGCCAGGAACGTGGAACCAACCTAAACGATGACTTCGCCAAAATAACGAAAATGTAACGTACTTACATTACGTCATAAATACGTGGCCAATCTAAATTTCTGATACGTTAATTATGGAACGTTGTAGGTACAGGAAGGTGTGGACTCGCACAGATGTTCAAAGAACGTTTCATTTGACTTAAATATCACGTGCCAGGAACGTAGAACCAACCTAAACAATAACTTCGCAAAAATAACGAGACTGTAATGTGCTTATGCAACGTCACATATACGTGGCCAGTTTTAAGTTCTGGTACGTTAATTATGGAACGTTGTAGGTACAGGAAGGTGTGGACTCGCACAGATGTTTAAAGACCGTTACATTTGACTTAAATATCACGTGCCAGGAATGTAGAACCAACCTAGGCACAGGAAGGTCTGGACTCGCACAGATGTTTATACAACGTTACATTTTACTTAAATATCATGTGCTAGGAATGTAGTAGCAACCTTAACAATGACTGCAAAAATAAAATAACAGACTGTAACGTGCTAATGCAACGTCACATAAACGTGGCCAAGTTAAAGTTCTGGTAACATTAACTATAGAACGTTGTAGGCAAAGGAAAGTGTGGACACGCATAAATGAGTATACAAGTTACGTTACTTAGATATCACGAGCCAGGAATGTAGTACCAACCTTAACAACTTTGCCAAAATAAAGAGACTGTAACGTGCTTGTCACATACATGGCAAATTCATAACTTCTGGTTACATCAAGTTAGGACAACACATGCAAGGAATGTTCTAGTAACCTTAATTATGCCATCAACAAGATATAGTGATAGTAATGACTAACGTCCAGTTAAATGAATCATTACATGAACATAATTTAAAGTTCCTGTACAGGAAGATGTAGACACCGATGTTCAGTAAAATTATATATAACACACTAAGCCTAACATTTTCACATGTGAAGGTAAAACACAACCAACTTATGCTTTGACTTATTAACAAATGTATATTGTTTTTCCAATAATTAATGAGTTAATACACAAGAACTTTTTTGAGCATCCAAATAGAGAATATTGACACACAGAATTAACTTAACTTAAATATAATTACAGTCTCGTATGTCATCTATCAAAAATCTATCCTATCGTTAATAAGTTTTATTAAGTATTTTATTAACCCCTAAACGGTTAAGGGGGTGGGGAGATTTGCCGTTCTGGCTTGTCTTAAAATTGAAATAGGCATATTTTAACTAATAAATTGTGACTATATTGTATTTACTGAGGGATATACACTGTATCAAAAATCGAGCATTTAATAACTGATTTATCCTATACTTAGTAGATTATGACAATTAAATATGCATTGAAATTTCCCATTCTTCCCCAAATTTTTTTTCACATTATTTTCACATTTAAAAAAAAAGATTTTCACATTTTTTTCAAATTTTATTTTTCAAAATATGAGTTAGGCTATATGAGTTTGATAATCTCAGAAACTTAAAAAACCACTTTATAACACCAAGAAAATTCGTATCTTAAGTATATTTTTGAATTTTGGAACTTTATAAGGTATATGACGTACCAAGAACATCAGTAGGTATGAAATACATCTGTTATGTACGGTCGGTTTTGGATACAGGGTTTATCCCAAGGGAAATATGTGTATATCCCGAGGAACCGCAGGGACCAAGGGATATACACATATTTCCCGAGTATCCAAAACCTCCCAGTACATAACCCTTATATATCTCCCGCTCAACTCAGATATCAATTATATTCCCGCATGTTATTTACCTATAACACTACTAAGTATTGGATTAACCTTTGATGATATTTCGATATTTCATTTCCGAGATTGTGCCCAGATCTAGGCAGATCTATTCACCGCCTTTACTATGAATGTAATTATCTATAGCCTAACTGTTTAGGGGTTATATTGTTATTTTTCTGAACGGGAATGAATAAATATTCTAATTTGAGCTTGAACAAATGCTCTATTAGTTAACATGGTATTGATTTTCAAAAAGCAATAATGACCATTTTAAGTTGGGAATAAATCTAGAAAAATTGCATGTTTCAGATATGAAGCCATTATATCTATGCAATCTTATAAGTACTGTCCCGTTACTTGTTATAGAGATAAAAATTTAATTCAAACTGGCTTGCTTCTTGGAACAGATATTGTTTATGCTAAGTGTTCATTTTTCCTTGAAAGCATGAACTCTCATTGGTCCTCATCACTTTCCAAATGTTTCTTCAAATGACTTGTACAGCTCAGTCGTTGTTTCCCTGGTTGCATGTTTAACACATTGACATTTCTGCTAGTGTTTTTGGACATTTCTCTGGAAAAAATCAATCTATTGAAAAGTATGAAATGTAACCTGTATACCCATACCCACTCTGTATATTTTGCAGTGTCATTTTCAACCAAAATTGACCTAGCGATCTATTCTTTACAATCTCAGATACAATATGTCTCAAAAGTCTACAATGTGTTGTAAATCAGTAAGTTATTGAGGATTAAAAGTGTGAAAATCGGGAAAATTTTTTAATTCTTCCAAATATAAATATGGAAGCCATATATATAAAATAAAATACATAATTGTAAAATTCTTTGGTAAAATACTCTAGTATTCCTGAAGTAAAGTCTGCACTTTATATTTTTAGAATAGAATGACAAGGATCTTGCTAGATTTGATTCTGCTGTAAACTTAATATATATAAAATACTTCTATAATGAATAATAGATTAACCTGGACTTACCAAAGTCACTTTCCTCGCAACTCCCCAAGCTCAGAGGACTCTAGACTGCCTAACTTCCAAACCGTCAAATGTTCCATTCTGCTTGTACTGTTAGTTTGTCTGAAATATTTTAGAGACTTGTAGTATAAACATTTTATTAGTTGGTTATCTGAAAATGCACCTGAGGGTGTAATCTTTCTTCCACCAGATCTGATCTTTGTCTCAGGAGACTTTTTGGGACTACTCTGGGGTAAAACAATCCCTATGCTCATCTGTTTATAGATCCCTAGTAGCTTTTTGTACTATCCTTTTGTATTTCTACAGTAGAATCATATAGCCAAAACATTCCTTCGTTGACTCTCATAATCTTCATCCAATGATCTAACTAGAGATCTATTTATTAAAATATTCTATTGGATAATAATTTGAAATGTTGGAACGGTAGGAAAGTAGATACCTGAGAATGACTCTTAACTTTCTGAGATAAAATATGGCAGGTCAACTTCGGGTCAGTGTGACACCTCTAGAAATAATATAGGCCTACCTGATTAGCATAACACCACTCATCTCAACACAGCCAAAATCATCTCAGGGTTATCATGGGTGAAGGCTACAACAATCCTGAAAACAGAATAGGTAGATGGGAAAATAGAGGACAATAGTAGTACTTTAAAAGACTGTTACTTTATTTTATACTTTTATTTCAAATTGTATTGATTAAGATAAGACCTTTAAATTGTGAATATGATGAGTAAATCTACTGAGATGTTTTAACATTGTGTCAATCAGGATTAAGTTCAAACCTTTTAAAAGAACTTAATTATATAGCAGTCATACTTTTAAAATTTGCACAGTGCGCCAAATTAAATAGCACCAAATTAAAGCAATTTACAGTATCTCATTTGCTGTGAAACTGTGAAAGTTAAATAATAACTGCATTAAATACAAATGAATACTTTCTGAAGCAAGGAGCCACAAATGATGCAAGTTAATTAAATCAAACGATGAAATAATATACCTGATTAGTATGAAACACCATCATCTAAACACAACCAACAAGGTCTCAGGTTTATCATGGATGAAAGCTACAAAAATCTGGTTCATCTCCTACTTCTGAAAACAGAGAACTATTGTACACTAAGATGGAAAAACAGATGACAATAGTAGTCTTTTTAAAGGCTGATAAAAGTTAACTTAACTTAAAAGAAATTAACTTTCATTGAATTCGATCAATAAAAACAAAGCTTAATTTCAGATTTGCTGAAGATGAAATACACTTTTCAGTCTCTATCAATTGTTAAAAGGCGTGTGCTTATAACAAACACCATTTCAATTAAAAAATATAAATATCAATAATCAGGCCCGTAGCCAGGATTTGCCAAGGGGGGTTCATTTTTCAAAAATTTCTAGGGGGGTTCACATTTGACAATTTTGGCCCAAATATGGACAAAATCACTTGAGAAGTGCTCAAAATGGTGAAAACTGCATGATTTTGAAAGAATTTTTGGCCAAGGGGGGGGGGGGGGGGGGTTCGCCCGAACCCTCGAACCCCCCCCCCCCCTGGCTACGGGCCTGATAATCATACAGTTTCAAGGAAGGTTGAAGTTCACCTTTCAGTCTCCGTGCTTAATAACAGACACATTTCCACACCAAAAACTGTCAAAGGCGAACCTAAATCATAATGGATAATGTTTGATTTTAAATTAAATTCACAAAATTTTGCCAGGCATATGTTATATACATATTAATACTAGCCTAAATTAATTTCACCCTATGCAGACAGAGCCTGTGGGAAATATTGGGTGCGGCGCAAATGAGCGGAGGGTGCGGAGCTAACGGTCATTTTTGAATTTAAAATTGGGATATTTCTGAAACTAAGACATTTTGGGACTTCAAATATACCAAGATATGTGTATTTGACACCAAATATCAATAAAATTGTGAAAATAGTAGTGCAATTCATTTTATAGCGACGCAGTATGCCTTAAACATTTCCCAGACCTATATATTTTGAGACTATCCTTTTAATACTGCGTCCCCAGCATTCATAAAAAATGGTGTTCAAGATACACTACCCATGCAAATTATTTTTGCATCTTGGAAGCCAGGCAGTATCTGTGTGATTTTATAAAAATTCGGAAATGTTCTTCAGATATGAGCCCCCTCTAAATATTGGGTGCGGAGGTACGTTTATGGAGCTCCTCCGCACCCAATATTTAGAGGGGGCTCATATCTGAAAAACATTTCCGAATTTTTATCGGTACTCTAGACTCTGATGTGGTGGCACGCTAGAGGACCGACAAATAAATTGTCGGTACGGGAGATATGCTGTGTCCACACGCTAGAGGACCGACAAATATTGATTTTCGAATTTTCTGGCGCATGCGCAATGCGCGGGGGGATATTTCAGATATCATACGGATATTTTGGGAACAAGTGCAAAACCCGGGGAGGGCATTAGCCCCGGTTACCCGGGGATTACCAAACCCAGTCAAAAAATGGTAGCCCGGGAACAGGGAATGGTAGTAAACGTTGAAAGGCCCAATAAAAAACATGAACAAGTAAGACGTTAGAGAGCTATTAATGCAGAGTAAACGGCTATATATATTCTAAACAGACAGGATATTTCTCCTGAGCCGATCAGGCGTAGAAAGGGGCGTTTGCTACCCATTAGATAGAAGAAAATAGCTAGAATGTTTTTTATTTGAAGCTTATGGTATGAGGTTCCATATCTATCCGCCAAAAGGTATAACCCCTATATAGTCCATTTAAAAACCTGTGGTATCGTTCTAAATAACCCATAGTTGGCTTCTCTTTCTAGGGTACCTAGTATGCCACTATTTGGTGTCAAAATAAAGAGGAGTTCAACTTTCATTTGAATTACGAAAATAGCGATGTAGGTCAAAATAGTTCCGAACGTGAGCATGTTTACTACGCGTTTGCCCGTCATATCAGAATTGAGGAAGTGGTAGCAAACGCGAGTTACAATAAACGGACGCTGATATCTCAAAAAGTAACCGGACTCCCTATAATTTGATGTAGGTCAATCGAACCCCTATATAGTCTATATGGACAAGTGCATTTTGATATATAACACTATGGGGGGTAAGCGTTTCATAGTTGGTCACGAACGCCATATGTGCAAAGTATTGTTATGAATTTTCGAATTTGGTGTTGGATTACGGTACTCATACCTTATAGCACAATTTTTGATCGAAGTTGCTTTTGGCTCCCTTAGTTAATGGCCACGATTCCATCTCGCATGAGAGAGCTACATGTACCAAACGCAAAGTAAACAGTGATATATTCCAAATGAGATATTTCTCCTGTGCCATGGCGTAGTAAGGGTAGAGAGCGACGGGGGCGAAAGCATCCCCTCCCCTAACTGTACATGTATATATCGACCCATTAGATAGAACAAGAAAAGAGCTTTAAAATGTTTTTTAATTGAAGCTTGTAGGACAATTTTGATGGAAGTTGAATCAATTTTTGTCGAAATAAATTATGGCTCACTCCAAGTTAATGCCTGTACGATTCCATACTGCAAAAGAAGCACTATGACCCCCCCTCAAAAGAAAAAAGATAGGTCTTGCCGGGATTCGAACTCGGGACCGAGTGTGTTCGAGTCGTGCTCGCTATCCACTAGGCTACCAGTGATGAGGTTATTTCTAAAGGTAAAAGTAGTGCATTTATTTATGAAATTGTCGGCTCTCTAGCAAAAACACGTAGCAGCCACTTGCGTACCGACAATTGTCGGTTCTCTATCTGGCACTACTAGTTGACGATAGAGTGCCGACAATTGTCGGTACCCCAGCAAATACCCTTGGACAGTCTCCAGTACCGACAATTGTCGGTCCTGGAGCCACTCCGTTTTATAAAAGCACACAGATACTGCCTGTATTTCTTGTTTGTGTATTTCTGTATTTCTGCCATCATGATTATCTATCAGGCTAAAGATGGCAATCACTGACTCCCCGGGCAATGTCTATTCTTTGAAAGAGGTAGATCTAACAGAGATCACCATCAAGATTAAGATAACTGCATAAACCATTTGCCATAAACACTTCACCATCCAATCCACACCTCTGCGCCAGATCCCCGGGGCCGGATCTGACTTGAAAGTCACTGATGGTTAATTGACCCCTGGACCCCTTGTAATTGACCTAACGAAAATTATGAACCGGGAATTATGATTGAAAATCGTGATGAAATTGAAAATCAAAAACATCGATTCAAATATCAGAATATTCAAAAGTTTCAACAAGAAAATGCAGCAAACTCCTCGAGTCGAGGTCTCCAAGTCAAAAAAATCTTGACCCTATTATATATCTGTTGATTATCCTGTTTATAACTGATTCAGGAGCGTGGCACTGAACGAACCTATATGCCTATTTGTTATTTGTTTAGTTGTTGGTTGGGTAACATATTTATGACGTCACAAATGATGCGAAGAATATTTAAACCAATCTGTGAAGTCTATATGAATTGTTTGTTTAGTTGTTGATGTGGCAATACTTGTCTGACGTCACAGGTGATTGCATCATATTCCAGTAACGCCATTTTACGACATTGCATAATTTTAGCTGATTTTGGCTTCATTTCACTTTATTTGAAAGACTTTTAAAAATATAATAATGAGTCAGTATTTTTTCTTATAAATATCAATATTTGAATTTGAAGTCAAAGTCCGAAAACTTGATCAACTGATTGAAATCACATTTTAAAGAGGTGAAGAAGTGAATAATTACAGGAGCAAACGTGATCAATGGTTCGAGGTCTCCCGCAAAGTAGTCGCTACGCTCCTTCTTCGCGCTGCCTTCGGCAGAGGAGACCTCGAAAAAAATTATGAAAATTGAAACGATCCCAACTTTCACATGAGATTATTTGTGTTCTCGCTGCAAGTACCGGCCATGGAATGCTTTCATTTTAACCTTTGGTGATTGTGTAACATGCATGCATCATTCTTACCTTCGAAAGCTGGCAGTACGGCTCCCAAGTTGCTTTTAAGCAGCAATATCTTGAACTTGGAACTGTCCTCCATGTTGATTTCGACGCGGGAATTCCTCTATTTCTATTGGTTGATAGAACAGAATACGATAAAAAGCCGAACGAGAAATACATCAAATTTGCGAACGATGTACTTTCCGTTTGTAACGCTCGCCCTTGTTGAAAGGGACTAAAACGTTTGGAGTGGAGTTTTAGTCAATTTACCGATAATTCGCAAACTTTAGTCCTGGCAAGCTCCAGAGGAAGTCGACATGGACATCTATGAAGTTCAGAGGAAGAAAATGTGGAATTCTATAACTCTGAGAGGAATAATACATGGAAACTTCCAATTTTGAGAGGAAATTGACATAGAAAAAATGCTCAAAAAGGGGGTCTTTGGCGCGGCACATAGGTATTAAGAGGTATATTGGAGTGAACCCCCCGGGACAGAACGTCAGGCTTTTGTCAGCAATAACACATGGCAAAATTACTACGTCGGAGAAACGTTTTCTTTACATCATATTTCCACTCTCACTCTTAATTACCACGTTAAGTTCATCTGTGTGAGCCAACATATGCCTGTGCCTCCACCGATCAGTATTTAAAGTTACCACAACTCGAGGCATACATGTATATTCCAGGGGCGGATCTGGGAATCAAGAAGGGGGGGGGGCCAAATTTCAACTCAGAAAAAATCGTCCGCGCTCGCGCAGAAAAAAATTTTGGGCCCCTAAAACCCAAAAGTGGGCCTAAATTTTGAAATTTTGAGGCCCATTTTCTTCAAAATTTGGCCTGAAATTAAAAAATAAGGCCTTAAAAGGCCCAGTAATGACCAAAAAGGCCCACTTTTTGGGCCCAATATTTTTTTTCTGGGCCCACCCAAGGGGCCCCCAGCCCCCCCCCCCTAATCCACCAGTGTATTCGTTATATATTTAACATTTACTTCACGTCACAAATTAAACGAATTTGTTGAGACCACAACGTCTTTGTCACGTTCTTTTTCACATACATGTATATGTATTTTTCACGTTTAAAACCCGTTTCGTCAACGTCAAAATTAACCGTTTCGACAACGTTGCAAATAAACCAATTTCGTGAGGACATAGCGTCTTTTTGTAACGTTTCCTGCACTTACAAATATTTTTTTACATTTCAATTGAAAACACGTTTCGACAACGTTGAAATTAACCGTTTGCACTACGTTGAAAGTGAACCATTTTGGTCAGAAAATGACGTCTTTGTAACGTGTTTTACAATTACAAATATTTTTCACATTCAAACCATGTTTTGACAACGTTACAATTAGCCATTTTCACTACGTTGCAAATGAAAGTTGGTGGGAAAACAAGGACTTTGTAACGTTTCCTAGACTTACAATTATCTTTCACATTTAAAACACGTTACGACAACGTCAAATTTTACTGTTTATATTACGTAGCAAATGAAACAATTTGGTGAGAACTGCAACGTCTTTGTAACGTTTTCTACACTTACAAAAATCTTTCACATTTAAAACACGTACGTTACGACAACGTCAAATTTTACCGTTTTTATTACATTACGTAGCAAATGTTCCAAATTTGGTGAGAACGCAACGTCTTTGTAACGTTTTTTACACTTACAAATATCTTTCACATTTAGAACACGTTACGACAACATCAAATTTTACCGTTTATATTACGTAGCAAATGAAACAATTTGGTGAGAAGTGCAACGTCTTTGTAACGTTTTCTACACTTACAAATATCTTTCACATTTAAAACACGTTACGACAACGTCAAATTTTACCGTTTACATTACGTAGCAAATGTACCAAATTTAGTGAGAACACAACGTCTTTGTAACGTTTTTTACACTTACAAATATCTTTCACATTTAGAACACGTTACGACAACATCAAATTTTACCGTTTATATTACGTAGCAAATGAAACAATTTGGTGAGAAGTGAAACGTCTTTGTAACGTTTTCTACACTTACAAATATCTTTCACATTTAAAACACGTTACGACAACGTCAAATTTTACCGTTTACATTACGTAGCAAATGTACCAAATTTGGCGAGAACACAACGTCTTTGTAACGTTTTTTACACTTACAAATATCTTTCACATTTAGAACACGTTACGACAGCATCAAATTTTACCGTTTATATTACGTAGCAAATGAAACAATTATGTGAGAAGTGCAACGTCTTTGTAACGTTTTCTACACTTACAAATATCTTTCACGTTTAAAACACGTTACGACAACGTCAAAGTTTACCGTTTACATTACGTAGCAAATGTACCAAATTTGATGAGAACACAACGTCTTTGTAACGTTTTCTACACTTACAAATATCTTTCACATTTAAAACGCGTTACGACAACGTCAAATTTTACCGTTTATATTACGTAGCAAATGAAACAATTTGGTGAGAACTGCAACGTCTTTGTAATGTTTCCTGCACTTACAAATATTTTACACATTTCAAAAACGTTACGACAACGTTAAATTTTACCGTTTATATTACGTTGCAAATGAACCAAACTGGTAAAAATTCAACGTCATTGTTACGTTTTTCACACCAGCACAAATTTCGAACTTTACTAACACATTACTACAACGTCATTTTTTAACCATCCACCGACGTTTTGCTGAATGTCACAATTTTACGTTGCTTTGACGTTTATATAACGGAAATATACAACGTCTTCAGTGAACTTATATACCACATATGAGTGACGTGACATGGACGTCACTGTTTGCTGGGGCAGCACAATACGGTGAATCAACATGAAAAATGCTATAGTATATAAGCTGTTTACGTTAATTGACCCACTTGCACGTCACACTTGTGCTTATTTTTTATTTAGCTCTCCCTAAAGTGACAGGTCCTCGGGTAATCCATACACTCCCCTCCACCTGTTTGGCAGTCGTAAGCCTGGTTTTCATAGAATAGCATACCAAAACCTATCAATTTTTTGAGCTTAATTTTGTTCCTCGTTAATAATAGCTCGGAAATTATTTTTTAAATCTCTTAACATAATCAGGCTTGGATAAGTGATCCAAAAATAAGTCCAGGTTGTCAAAGTTATGAAGGGGAGTGTAATCTGTAGTGCCTGTCAAATTAATGATCAAAGGTAGATTATATACTAGATACATGTATGTAGTACGATGACCTTTTGACAAACTTTATTTCGTCAGTAAGGGCCCTTTGATTATTTATTGTTGGAAAATAACGAGTTTCGATTCTGGGAGCCAATCCTCCTTGGAGCTAAACAAAATTTACCCTTTGTATTCGTTTGACTTCACCTCTTAAAAGAGAGCTTCGTCTTTAACTACATAGTCCACGGTATGAAATTTCTAGGACGTCTAATTAAGGAGTTGGTGGCACCATATCTGCATAATGATATTTGAGCTTATATTTAGATACCTACATGTGTCCCGCGTTTTATTGTATAGCCGTGATAAATACGGCGGGCTTTTAGGCCGAATAATGCATGTCATTATCAGGGGTCAAAAAACGTGTAAAACGTTTTTTGTATTTTTTTCATAATTTAAAGTACAAACATTAAAAGAAAATCACATGAAAATATTTTTAATATATACATCAAGTTTCTTGGCTATAATTTTGCGGTATGTGTTCCTTGAAATACCTTATATATAAAAAATCAAGGTTTTAACATTTTATGTCGTTTTGGAGATATTGGTGAAGCAATCAATATATTGGCACCTTTATTACCTGTGAATAACATATGGTTATAATATGTCAGTTTTTTACTAAATTAGTTGTAATACATTTTGAGATATGGGCAGCCGTATTCAGGGATCAATTGCCAATAAAGGGAGACTCGTTGTTCTTCCTTGTGTAATACCGTCTGCGATTGAAAATTGTTGCATATGGTTGAACATGAATTGGTTGCTTATATAAGGACCATATCTTCAACATTTGACTACATGGATCTTTGAGAAATGTCGGCAATAATGTAAAGATGAATCGATGTAATGCATCGCAGTGACAAATATAATTGTTGTTATATTATACTGTTTGTTACACATTACTAAAAAACAGAATTCTGAAGTAACAAAACATGAACGCACAAGTGGAAATGGAAAAGGCACAGCAACAAATGGAATGTGTTCAAGAGTATACTAATATAAAACATGCAAAATGCCAACGCATATTCGTTACATACACCGAACGCCGAATATGTACTGTCAATGGACTTTATGTTGGAAACTATAACAATATGTCATACCATTCTTGGTGGTGACATAAGAAACACTAGCAATCCCAAAGTCAAACGTCTATCAACCCCTCCCGACCCACGAGCTAAGTATAAACATCATTCCCAGACCATTACACCAAGTAGCACCTCATTATACTCGAGTCATTACAACACAAATTGAATATAAATACAAATTGTGAGCCAATATTCATAACAATACTAATAGTATATTAGATATACAATATTTAGAATTTGGTCTTAATGCTTTGAGATAGATATTATAATTCGTTTAACGTTTAAAAATGTCAGCATCCCACTGCAAACCTAAAGCCATCAGTTTTAGCAATTTAATTGACAATGCCTAAAATAATCCCCACATCCTTCAGCATCTCGAGTACATAAACTTAAACGGTCGCAAAATCCAGAAACTATTTTACAAAAAGGAACACTGTTCATTAAACAAAACAGAATACCTCAAATAAAAATCAGTGACTATAGCATTTGGATTCACTCGCATAAACCAATCCTCTCATGAAAGCTCTTATATAGAACTAATAATTCGTTTATAAATCACAGGTAATATTGCCTAACATAATGCATTCGCAAAAAAGTAACATCTCACATGAAAAATCAAAAACATAATAGCCTCATGAATATACTCACAAACACGAATACCTCACATATTAATCGTAACTGATATAACAACTTCTTCAGTATAGTATATTCCTCGCGTATTATGTGGTACTGTATAAAATGCACTCAAAAAACCTGATACTCCACATCACGCGGTACTAACTTCGACCATTAATTTGAATTTTTGACCTACCAGGTGCTTCAATATCAAGGATTGCGAGTCTCATACTGCACCGTTTTTCTTCAAACTTATACCATTAAAAGCAAAACAAAATTGCCTTTCTGTCGGTGCATTACTTGATTGTAAAGAGTCCCTCGTTCACGCAGCGTTTTGGTCCCCAGCTGTCGGAAGGCCTTCTTACAGCTGGGGACCAAAATGCCGCTGGAAGTAGGGTCTCTTATTAAGAGAATAATGTACCATCATCAAGGGATTTTTGTTATGCTTTGAATGGAACAAGTTTGAAGAAAAACGGTGCAGAATGAGACTCATAATCCTTGATTTTCAAACATCCGGTAGGTCAAAAATTCAAATTAACGGTCGAAGTTAGGATCGTGTGCACATAAAAACTTGGATTAATCAAACGTTATAGGATGCGCCTCACATAAAAAACAATATAGCATCACAGAGTGCATTATTTGAAAGGAATACCTTTTATAAAATTTCAAATATTATCACTACTACCCACCTAGTTACACAGACGTATCGTCAGTGTATCATGGCTGAACTACTTCCGGGATTTGAAGTTGGTAAGATATTTTTATTTCTCGATTTACATCTACTTATAAGTCACGATGTGGATTATAATTTGGCTCGAAGTTATGGGAGATAATCTAGTTTGAGAATGTGTCGATGGTTTTAGGTTTGGTATGTTAACGAAGACGCATTTCACATATTTAGTCCCTCGCTTTTGTTACACTGACGACCGGCATTAATATTGCCAATATTACACTGATATTGGTCGTTCGTCAGTGTAACAAAAGCGAGGGACTAAATACCTGAATTGTGCCTTTGCTAACATATAAAACCTAAAACCATCGACACATTCTCAAACAAGACTATCTTCCTTAACTTCGAGGCAAATTATTATCCACAACGTGACTTATAAGTAGGTGTAAATCGTGAAATAAAAAAATCTTACCGAAACCTAGTCCCGGAAGTAGTTCCGCCATGATACACTGACGATACGTCTGTGTAACTAGGTGGGTAGCAGTGATTATACAGAATATAGAATGAAGTTAAAAGAACTTGTACTCCCCTAAAATAAACTGTATGGATAGTACTCACAATTAGCAACGACCCAGGGACAATGACTACCACTCCACATAAAACATCAACAATGATATTGAACTTCTTCACTACTTCTTCAGCATAGAATTTACTCAGAAATGAGTAATACATGTTATTCAAGTATAAATTAAATTACCTCCTTCATATGTGACATATAATTTCACCCAGAAACTAGTTTTTCTAGCAATACCCGATATAAAGACAAAAGAGATATAGCCTGGGAGTAGCCATTTTGTCCCAAATGCTAT
The DNA here is from genome assembly GCA_903813345.2 of Owenia fusiformis. NCBI lineage: Eukaryota > Metazoa > Annelida > Polychaeta > Sabellida > Oweniidae > Owenia > Owenia fusiformis. The sequence goes on from CAIIXF020000009.1 coordinate 1,886,994, forward strand.
CCAAAATGTCATGAATATGTACGCACGAGTGCCAAATGCGAAAGACCAAAAATGACAAAACATAGCAGGAAAATGAAATGTCTAAGATCTCATTGCCAAATGGAAAGAAAATCCAACTATCTCAAATCAATATACACCGTGAAAGGAAAATGTATCTTACAACACTCACAACAATTCGTAAAAGTGCAATTCGCATGGCTTTGGCGACATAGAGTTTGTGCACAAATGAATAATGCCTGATAAAAAGTCACAAATTATAAAATGAAGTATGGCTTCCTAAAACTCGAATGGAAAGATCGGAAACGAGAGATGTTGGATTGCTGAAAAAATTGAGAGAACCGGTCTTACAAAAAATTATTCGATGTCGTCTTTAAATATCGGAGGCTCGTCTGAAAGATTGGATGTGTGCAACATTATAAATTTCTCCCAATTCCAATCGGGACTTTGCACGCGATGGGTGAGTTGATATGATTGATAGGGTCACACCTTGGAACAACGATAAATATCGTGAACACAGATGATAAAATATAGATAGTCAATGAAATAAAATATAAATGAGTACCTTTAATTTAGTATAATTCACAATCTCGCCCTGCTGAGTGAAATCGTCTCTAACGGTGTCACTCATCCATCACGAAGGTTGGTTTCTGGTTCTTATTAATGACAGTATGGCTCTCACTTATAAATTTACATTTAGAATAGAACGAACATTTGTCAAGTTAGGATCGAAACAAAAACTAAATCTTGTCTTCGCAAGGGACAGTTCAAAAAACTAAATTACTATCTTGAATTTCACAAATCTTGCTCTACTGCATCAAATCGTCCTGAATATAGTCACTCGTCAACCACGAAAGTTGATTTCCGGTTTCTTAATAAATCATTCTAGCGTTCTCATTTATAAAACAATCGATAATTAAAACTGAAATATATTATAATGCATTCAATGTTTACTTTCTTACAACATTCCATGGTTATTTTATTGTGGGAGCACAGCATTGTGACACTTTGATATTTGCGACGCATTTGACTGCGCCTTCTTTATTCCTCGATGCAAATCATCTAGTTTAAAAATGTAAACATTCCAATACCAAAATTAGATTAATTATTTAATTGATACATCCTTTATATTTTTATTTGATTACGTTTTGAATATCATTAACAATAATCCGTTGTTTGACCCTTGGAAACGCAAGAAATATTTCCGTGAATATATTGTTTCTATAAGTACAAAACTAATATGTTACTAATTATAGATTTTCTGAATATTTCGCATAATTTGGTCACATCTGCTCTGTCTTATTTTTTTCTAAATAATTAAACGTTGAAAAGTACCCTAGTACAATGCACTAATTGAAAAATGACATTTACGTTAAAATAGTATTATATTTCTATGTAATCCTAATCCTTTAAATTATATATAAGTTTCGATTTACAATTTGAGTCTCATAAAATGCACTAAAATGCTCATGAAAAGCTTCACGTTTTTTGACCTCTTGTGATGACAGACATAATGCGACCCGAAAGCCTTAATATTTTTTACCAAATGGCATTTTAAAAGCATAAGGACATATGCCCCTCCCTAAATATCGGTTCAAATGTCGTTATGCATATATGGTGCCACGGGTTTGTAATATCTATGAGCCATACCATGGACTAACACTCTGCACGCAGGGTAAACAAAATTAAAAAGGCCTTGTATTTATCAGTTTGACTGCACTTGCTCGCCATCTTTCTTTCAACGCAAAAGTTTTATTTTAATATGACTCTTCTAGAGACAGATTTGCTACACCCCCCCATAATTTGCTTAGAATAAAATTTCATGTTTTAACCCAAAGCAACCCCTTTCTCTTTATCACCCTACCAAGGTGAGTTACATTATCTTAAGTGAGTGTGATTCAACTGATATAAAACAAACACAAATATTTTGATGTGAGGTTTATTATTAATTCATACGCACAAGCGGCTGATATAGAATACTCTCTTGATATCATTCGAATGTGTAGGCATATTTGATAAACAATTTGAGAAACATCTATTAATACAGACTATCATGATCAGATTATTTTAAGTGATAACCGAGTCTGCGAGCCAATGAGTGTTTATATTTGGAATCTACGAGGTAATAAAAAATGTTATCACTAGAAATGATCTGATAGTGGGCTTGTCCCACGATTAGAATCTAAGATTCAAAATTTCAAATTCGTGATAAAGAATATCAGCCGTATGACGGGCTCATAAATGACTCTCTGAAAAATATCAGAAGGATTTCCATAATATCAGAAATATCACTGGGTGTTGTTGTATAAATAGTAACATAATAATCGTGAGTTAGTATAAGATATATCACAGAGAAAAACAATATGGGTTAACAACAATTATTTTAATATTGCTGTTAATCGAATATTAATCACGTGATAACGTGTTATTATCAAAACTTGCAAAGCACTTTGTACGAGCAATATAAACGTTAGGTCAGTTTACCTCGATTATCCTCGTAAAGTAATCTGCACGACGGCCTGTGTATTGGAAATTGCATTCATAAACATTTGTAGGCCTATAAATTCATTCGAGTCATTCCTGGTGAAGGATATTTCAAGTATTGTTGCAATCAAGAAGACTAGATAAAGTATTTGGCAGCAACGAGTAGTAACAAAGGGAGAATATAGAAAACAGAAAATTGAATTAGAATTTAATTTTAGAATGTATTTTATCATTAACAGCTACTGACATCTGGTATATTATTGATTCAATTAAAATAAGTAATACATTCTGAATAATTAAAAACAAACTTAATCATATGTTGGATATATCCGTTATTCATTTGAAATTATAATCGAAATGATAATTGCCATTCAGTGAGCAATCGATGTAGCAAAATTAATCAACATTTCATTAGTTTCAGAGCATACGACAACGCTTAAGCTGAACTGTACGTAAATACATATTTGCAAAGTAATTTAAGGCGCTTTGCCTTAGACTAACCTTCTCTGATTACACAAGCTCATCAGGCAGTCGATGTAAAACTCAAGAAGGGATAGAGCCATGGCTTGGAACTGGAGGCTGGGATTTGTGCTCCAGTTAATGGCGGTGGCTGTATACGGAGAAGTGGATGTAACGAAGATCAAACGATGCAATCCCGTGTCATCAATCAAGGGATCCGTGTATAAGTTTTCATTACCTGAGCTACAGGATGATGACGAAGAGAAACGGAACTTTTCTTTGAGTAGATACAGAGGGAAGACGCTCCTTCTGCTGAACGTCGCATCTTTCTGAGGTACAGTAAACAATTGTGCACATATTCATTGACTGCCCCTGGTTTGTATATAAATTATATTATATAGCAAAAAATGGCAGGGGTGTAGGCTAATTCTACCCCATCACTGAGCATATGGCGAGATATGTCGTTTTTGTGACAAGGGGTTCCACCTTTGGCGCTTGACATCTGGAACACATTACCGTACGTTTCTAACGTCATGTAAACCATATGCTGACATTTTCCCTGTGTGTTATTTTGTTGTTATTTGCATTTGTCGCTTGAGTAGTATTAGTAATAACGCATGAGCTATATCAATTGCAAGTCACTAATAGTAAAATAAACGGGTTATATGTAAGATGCCAACAATACATTGATGCTGTGCAATTGATATGGTTTAGACTGCCTTGACCTTCATAGGATATGGATGTCTGAGTGGCAAACTTCATAGAAAACTTATGATATTGGTACTCTCTAAATTAAGACATACTTTCAGCCGTTATCCAATAGATGTAATAAGAATAACGTTGAATCACGAACCTAAACTTTCAACCTGTTTCATTTTCCATTTCACTTTCGGTATTGTTTTGTATGGCCGTATTGCAGTAAATGGCATCGTATTGTATAGCATTGTATTGTATATATTTATATTATATTGTACTGTATTGTATTGTATTGCATTGTATTGTATGGTATACACTTATATCTAAATGGAGATGCAAGTTATGTTTTGCAGAATAAGATATAGAATAAGTGTGCAATTTACAACGAATATATAATACATTTAAGAACTGTTGTCAGCAAATGTGGTGAACCCGTAGCATTACGTGACTTGATGCATGGAGCCCACATCTTTCATATTGTGATCAGAGATCGAGAATACACCCATATTCTCGACTGACTGCTGTTGCAATACATAGCAAACATAACGGTATTCTTTGCTTTCGTTCGACTTTGCTTCTTAACGTCTTCAACTAGACTCGGCGCTATGGTGGTAACACAACGGTTTATAACATAATCAAGTATCGTGCATTACATTTAGTACAATAGTCTTTGTGTGTTAATCCGAATGTAGACGACCCTTCCTTTCTCATAATATGAACACAGTAAGAGAGGAGAGAGGTCATATTAGGCCCATTTTGATAATTTAAAACCAAAGCGACAATTGAAATAAAATAAATGACACGATTGTATGTCGTGTCTACAAGTAATTGTCTTAGTGGGTTAACAGTTGTCCACAGCTGTCTAATAATGTGCGAATTAGGGAATACTATTCCGAAAGAGGCCATTTCATCAGTTGATGTACTATACCATGAAAGCTCGCATTTCAGTGGCTCGTGTTAGGCGTAACATTGCTGGAAGGAAGGGGCTAAATGTGGGAAGGGGCCCACTGAAAATAATCCCAATCCGTCTTCACATGCAACACAATTAATTGTTGAAACTGTTGTTGCACCTGTCTAATGAAAGATGCTCTTATTACAAGAAATCATACATGAATATTCTATATTGTATTGGTTATTTTAAAAACAATTCCATTCAACACAATATAATTGAATACTAGTATAACACGATGCATACTGGTCAGTCAAGTGCCTATCATACACACTGGAAATGCCTTGTAACAGGCTTAAACGTGATCCAAAACGGGGGATTCGCGGTTGCCATAGTTATGGAGGGGAGTGTAACAAATAGCATTCAATCAGCTGCTGTTGCAACCTGTTGATTGGATTTCATATGTTAACTTTCCTTGACCGAAGCACGTGTTTCCATATAATATTGATTCTAATTGATCGAAGAACTGTAGTCTCACAGTTTATATGAGTACAAGGGTCGAACTGTTGTCTCACAGTTTATATGATTACAAGGGGCGAACTGTAGTCTCACAGTTTATATGAGTACAAGGGGCGAGAATGTGTGTATCCACCTGACAATGACAATTGGGTGGGACTACTATATCGATGGAACCGTACACCCATATGCATTCTCCAATTGATGCTAACGTCGACAAACCCCTCCCTTTAGCGGTTACCTTTGAAAGAAAATTGACGATAAAAACATCCAATGAAGCCTGTATATCTGAAAACCTCTCAAATCCCAGGAGCTCTCGATGTTAGCATCTTTCTTTGTCCCGATTTCGTTATCTCTCAAAGACTCACACATTAAAAAAAACTTAAAATGTGAACACCTCCTGTACTTTTAGTAATGCTCTTCAGGACCTTCTCCTTCGGGAGCCTAAAATTGTAAAATGATAAATCGATTTCTGTTTGCAGGTTTCACCTACCAGTATTACGAGCTGAATGCACTGCTAGCCGAATATACTGCACTATTAGAGAAACACCCTGATCATTCCTTAGAAATTGTGGGCGTTCCTTGTAACCAATTCGCTCGACAGGAGCCAGGCGCAAACAGATCTGAGATATTGAATTCGCTTCGCTATGCTCGACCCGGAAATGGCTTCATTCCTTTATTCAGTCTTTCCGGAAAAGTCGAAGTAAATGGTCCAAATGAAACGCCTCTGTACAGCTTTTTGAAGGTATTTGAGAATAGCTTTATGTGTTAAAAAGTATCAGATCTAACGAGCTACCGTAACAACGTTTAGTTTATAACAGTCCTTGTCATTCAAAATTTCACCAAAGTGAATAATTCATTTCAGGAAACAATAATGTATCATTTTTTATGCCACCAGAACAAGTAGTGACATATAATTATAGCCTCCAACTTTTTTTGTGGACGGTGTTCGGTGTTTGTAATAAATGGCGTCTGTTGTTACGCGGAATATGGCATATATTCATGGTTGCGCGGTATTTGTGTTACTGGTGAATATGCCATACTCACCTGCGGTATATGGCATATTCTGCAGGTATATATGGGATATTCTGCATTGAATATACGATACATTAATTTCAGTGAATACCCGATACTCACCTGCGAAATATGTCACACTCACTTGCGGAATATGCCATATATACAGGGGGTGAGTATGACATATACCGAAGGTGAAAACGTGATACAGAAAGCCTTAATTTTATTGGGTGCCAGAACCAACTCTAAATATATATTCTGCCTTATTTTAGGAAAGGTCGAGTGGACTAGGTCTAAGTAATATAAATGGCGTGGACGATTTCAACGATTTTCAAACGTGTTTATTTCTTAAAATTTGTTTTTGAATTTTAGGAATCCTGTCCCGAAGCGCCTGATACAAATATTGGCGATCCACACGATCTTTTCTGGACTCCCCTCGCCTCAACTGATATCAGATGGAACTTTGAGAAGTTCATCATAGACTCTCATGGTAAACCAAGATATAGAATCGACAGATCTGTCGGTCCAACTGAAATCCATGGGTTCTTGAATGAAGTGATACAAGCACCTGGTGACACTAATTACCTCGACGACTTGCTCAACGAAGTTTTTGGATCTTAGATAAATGATACCGGAAAGACAAATAACATTTACATATTGAAAACTTTGAACATCTATACATATAGTAATAATTATTGCACCTATCAAATGATTACTTTACTAACAGATAATCATTTGTCCAAATCTCAAAAATGAAACACTCTGGATGACATTTCCTGGAATCAAAAGTGACTACTCAGTTTCGCATTAATTGATGACACAATATTATAGAGCTGCTCAGCTCATGTCCGTCACAAAGTGTATTTATCATACATTTTTGACTTCCAGACTTCTCAGTCTCACTAAGATCACCAAACATAGACATAGTATACTATTAAAGTTGACATTTTCAACATTTGGATTTGATTACAGTATGTTTTTCTCAGTACATCCCCACGTTTTCTTCTCCTGTGTCAGTCGTCTTTATGAAAACTTGGCGACAAACTCTCGAAGGAGTGGGCCAAGTCTGAGGACATGTTTTTCAGGATAACTTTGTGCATTCAGTTTTCCTGGTCAGACATGTGACGCTAAAATAGGAGAAGGAAATATCGGGATTTCGGGTCAATATGAAATCAGAATTTAAACATTTGAGTAAACCTCTACATTCTTGTATTAGAATTAAATATGCTCGATAGTGTAGCAAAAGAATAAATTCATATCTAAAGTCGATAAAAATATTTTCGTATACTCATTGAAAATAACTTGCAGATAAACGCAAGGACTTTCACTCTCCTACAAAAGTTTGGCAATCGGCAATTTGGGCTGGACAACCAGTTGTTAAAACACAATTGAATATAGCCCAACACACACCGATAGGTCAAGGCGAAACTTACTCTATTGGGTCCTATATACAAGCTGACTTCTTTGCCACACGGAGTCCAATCTAGTCCCAGTAACAGTTAGTAACCTTACACGTCACGTGATCAAAGGTTCCACGATGCCCAATGGAAACAACCAACATGCTCATTCTTGATGGGACTTGATGGAACTTTCCCCGATGAAGAAGTCCCATAAGACTCGATTGGACTCCACGAGGCAAGGTTCAACGGTGGCTAACCGGGAAGTCATGTAACATTGCTAAGAAATTAATGCGATTGATTAATGTGCATTCAAAATCTGATCTAAATATATAGGTATTTTTATCAGCTCACCCAAATACACAAGTATAATTATTCACATCCAATCACTCGAAATCAAATAACAAAAAAACATTGATGAGTTTGCTCAGTTGACAATTAACATTAATCTGACTTGAGGTTGATCTCACAAACAAAATTGAGTAGGTAGGTGCATTCAAAGTCAGCCCATCCGTAGAACTGTTCCCAAACCATGATACACTTCTCGCGACCACGATGGTTGTCGGGCTGTGGGGGATTACCTCGGGTGCTCCAGTGTGTGTATTTCAGGGGTGACTGGTAAAAGCAGCCACCCTGTTGCCATTTGTACACGTTATTGCTCAGCATGTTTCCCCCGGTCCAATACCCAATCCTTCGTTTGGTTTTCAGAAAGTTCATTTCCTCCTGTGTTTCGATCGCTAGAAGATGGGCGCCCTTACTCTGACATATCGCATTAGCCTCATACCAGGTGACCTTTTTGGTGTTTTCGAAGAAATAACACGAATTTAACTTGTTGTTCTTTTCGAAGCCGCTTGGACATCTTATCGGGCTTTCACAGCATTCTCGTGCGTAGCTGGCCAAGCATTGGTTGACAGCCACCACCAACAAAAGCAGGGAAACAGGTACTGAACGTGCAGCCATGTTTACGCTCTATTGTACATACACCGCAACACCTGAATTAAAACATATCGAACTGGGATATATAAATTATAAACTCCTACACCGTGACGTTTGTGATACTCAATACATAACTGGCCTTAGATTAGAGACTTATATTTTGTAACGTGTTGATACTTTCGAAAAATGAAATTAAGACATATGAAGCTGTAATTTTTGAAAATCTGATTGGTTAGGACAATTTGCCGTTTACAAATCTTTGGTACAAAATCGCACGTTGACTTTAAACTAAGTTGAATGAATTTAGTAATGCCTTTATTTCACCTATCTTTTGTTTTCCTGAGAAGATGTTTAGCATAGACCTATACCTAAAACTTACTGATAAACATTAATAAATATAAAAGCATAAAAGCTAATAAAAATAATAAAATGTTTGCGTAAAATTACTTTCAAAAGTTACTTACTTAAACTTCCTTTTTTGGTACAACAGCAGTCGAGTCAGCAATGATACTGTCAACTTTGTGAGGTTTTTATTCTGTTGCAATAAATTAAAGGTTTGTGTTTCATCCAATGAGTGATGCTCTCGTGTTCGTTTCGTCGTAAAGTGATCTACCGCGGTTTCAACCACCATGTTTAACTGAGTATATGTGGTTAATGATTTTTATCAATTTAGAAACGGATCTTGGTAAACGGAATTCATCATTTTATTTTACCAACGATAAAACTAAAATAAAAGATTGTATTGTAGTTATACCACAATTTTATTGTGCTTTAGTTTTTTGTATCTTTATCAACCGGGATTCTGCCTTTAACTTTCTTGTGCCATACCTTTTACTTACATATGTGGATTGTGGAAATATATAATTGATATATATAATTTGGAAGGAATATAAATTTGGAAGTTGAATCGACCAGTGAATATTATAATATATAATGTATTATTCTGTTTCTTATGAAATAAGCGTCAAACTCGACTATGCCTAACTGTACATTTTTGTTAACTCAAAAATGAACACGTAACGTAAAATTTTCATTTGTACATTTATTTGATGCCCTTGAACTGATGAAAATGGGTCAAATCATTAAATAGGTAACCTCTCAAAATGTGTCTTACATCGATGACAATATGGCGTTTAAGCTTGCTTATGAAACAGTGGCAAAGATCAGTATAAATTTCAGAAAGTAAGAAAATTCGAGTATAAAGCACACACGTCAATATTTAGCAAGTCATTAAGCTCTGAGCAGTAATAAAATCGAAGGCAATGATAATGGTTAATGTTTTTTTACAACAAAAATAATTGTAATCAATTGTAATTTCATTTTATCGAGACCATAAAATGTAAGTTTTACAGTTTAATGGATACATACTTTGTGGTCACACGCTTTGACATCTGCTTTTGGATCAGCCCATTTGTGTTAATTATAGAATCAATAGAAAAATTTAGGTTAGGATTTTATGATGAGACGATTCTACTTCACCGAACACAAAGCATTTGAAATGGAAATAATTTAAAGAACAAATCTAAAACAGTTATGGGGTATTACTAAAGGGTGATAGAAAGAAGTCTTAAAAATAAAGAGTGCATGCTAGTCAATATGTGTTTATTTTGAACGGTATAAGTCGGTATTATTACGATATGCAAACATGTACATGTTATACGTATTATACAATACCCAATTCAAACCCAAAATTAGAAATCTGTTTCGTCGTGGAACGGGGCAAAGTTTAACAAAATGTCATTTTTTGACCAGTGGTTCTGTCCGAGTCCGAGTTCTGTCCACCCATGTAGCTCAGTGGTAGCGCAGGTACCTCTTACGCAATAGGTCCCGGATTCGATCCCCGGTTCAGGCAAGACTAAATTTGCTTGTTTGCGTGAAGTACTTCAGGGTGTTTGACTGAGTGGTCCGCAACTCGTACAAAAGTCTGTGGTGTGTACTTGTATGTCTATGTATAAGTGCACATAAAAGAACACAGGGCTCCTTCAAGGAGGGGTTTCTGGGTCTATCTTCCATGTTAATTACGTAAATTACGACCGTATATATACGGGAAATACCCAAAAGGTATTGCTCACCTTCATTGGTGGTAAACAAAATACAATACAATACATAGGGATCTTTTCCAACATTTTCAATAAAACTTTGAATATGTTCATTAATGATGGTTTACCAAATATAAAACTATTATTGTTTGTGGTTATTCATGATATTGTGGATTTGACCACAGAAAAAACAATTCCTCGAAAAATGCATTTATTTTTTCTGATCATCACGGGACTTAGAAACAATGGCACGCCTTATACGTGTATGCTCATTTAATTAGCTACCTGTAACTGCCATATATAACAGAGTATTGAAACACACGTCCACTTGTTGGTGTTAATGAAAGAAGGAAAAACGTGTAAGTAAACATGATATTATATTTGGCACAACTTTTATTCAAGCTGCTTTACAATCTTTAATGTAATATTAGTGAAAGTTGCGATGTACATCAACTCTGCTATAAATGATGTTTTATATAAATGAAATTTGAGAAAGACAGTTAGTTTTTATATAAAAAAGTATGTGATTTACTTACATGCAATTTACATCATGTAAAAAGTGTCACAAACTTACCTTCACTATTTATAAGGTTAATTTTTTTAAGACGACTGCATTTCTCGACGCCCTTAAATGTTACCAGCATCTATTCAGATAATTAAACGCATTTAACGCAAAAGAAGGAATCATCAGGAGGTTAAACAGTGATTTAAGATGCGCTTGCATTTCCGTTGCTCTAAAAGAACTGGGAAGTAGTCCAGACGATGTCACCTTGTAGTGTATTCTTATAGATAAACATTAAGCTGTTCATCAATAATTACATCAATCAGGTAGCAGGTTTGATATAGTCCTCAATGTATTTAAAAAAGTGTAAACTGTCGTCTACCTTTGTAGGGTTATATCTAGGCAGAGGCGTACGTAAACATAGAACAATGAGAAGTATCGGAGTGACTGCGCTACTTTTTGGGTTGGTGTGTCTATATGTTGATGAAGCAATGGCACAAAGAACGTGTTGCGGCAGACCGAAGGAATGTCCGCCTGGCTGGGTGCGCAATTATGACTCTTGCTATCAATATGCGTCGGGCAATACAAAAGTCACGTGGTACGAAGCAAACGCCATCTGTCAAATGAAACATTCTCATCTCCTTGCAATCGAATCTCCTGCCGAAATGGACTTCATCAAATCGCAATACAGAATCGCTCTCTGGACCGGAGGAAACATACTGAGTGGTGGGGGAAAATTCAAATGGGCCGAGGGTGGCTGTTACAAATCGAGGGAAGTAGGCTACTCGAACTGGAGTCCAAATGGTCCACAACCAGATAACCACTTGGGGAAGGAGTCTTGTCTCATGATATGGGATCAACAGTTCCGATGGGCTGATTTTGATTGCAACTACAAACTTAGTTATGTCTGTGAAATAAATTTGTAATAAAAAGTATTAGATAGTACACGATCGTACTAAATAGAACATATATAAGTAATATAATAGCTTTTTATTAGTTTCTATATTATCTCAAATATTAATTGTATTTTTGATTGTTCCTTAAAAAGCAAGCAAATATATATTAACAATTCTGATGCTTTTTAACCCCAAAATGTTTTTTATTTTACTAGTACTGCACTCTTCAAAACCGAAACGGATCCGCTTCGGTAAAAAATCCGGTGTGACAGTTCCACATGTCCAGGCTAAAGTATGTCCAATGAACTTATTTTCTTAGAAATGCAGGTCCGTCGGACACTTCGTCCTAGGAAAATAAGTCCAGGGACTTGCATCCTGGAAATTAGTCCATCGGACATGTTTTCCTCAGGACTGTATGTCCTATGCCTAGGATGAGTAGTCCGAGGCGGACTTGTATTCCTGGATGCATGTCAGAAATTTAAGACAATATGTAAACCATGTTAACTCTTTAAGTGTCAACATTTCAATTCAAGTTTTCACATAATTAATAAAACATCCAACACAAAAATATTACATGTCCTATTTTCATTCAAAATATTACAATACAATTTGCATTGGTTTACATATGAAATGTTTGAAAATATCCGGGAATTCCAATATGATACGGGCACTAAATGAGTTTCAAGAAGTCATGTCGGCAGAACTCTCCTTACTTTTTGTACCATTGGAATGCATGTTAAATTGACAAAGTTCGAATTAGAATTTCTCAAATCGCAGCCCATTGATTTGCAAAGAATTTCAGAAAAATACAGCAAAGCATCTCACCTCCATGTCAAAAAAAATTCTAAGAGAACTACTCTCCTCATACAACGAGACAAACAAACCGAGTAAGGATAGTACACTCTAATAGGGCCATGGTTGACTGAATAGCCATGCTGTCCGATGTTCATTTAAATGTTGGGGGTTTTCTGAAAGGATTTCCAAACTTTCAGTCCAATCCCTTCAGCATTTTTGATTTTATAGGGTTCGTCTGACCCCCAGGGTCATTATATTTTGTTTCAAGACTGAAAGTGGATATTTTCTCATAAATATAACATATTGGAGAAATGTTCAGTACAATTTGCGTTATCCACAAGACTTCCATTCTGTGCAATGGTAAATGCAGCCATACACGCGAAATCAGTCAGCCGTGAACTTGCAAATTCAATTATCTGAACAATCTTTAGGTAATTTTGGGGGATTTTGAGCCCTAGTGATGCTAGTAGATTTAAAAAAACTGGTTAAAATTGTTGCAATAGCAAAAATAATTCATTTACTCTCGTAAGTATGACTATTTGTTTATTTGGAAAATAGAAAACCATTAAATGTTCGTTTTTTCACAAAATGTTGATGACTAGACCAACTAGCATTGTCTTTCATGTAAGTGAAATGAATCTGCCCCTTTGAAAATGGGGTTTTGGTGCGTATAAAGTTGTCAAAATGTTAATTTTTCGCATAGTGTGGTGTCGCATGTTTGAGGTATGTACCTTTTAATTGAGCAAGGACTGCACCAAATCCTCTTTTGAATTAGCACTTGTGTAGTCATTTAGGCCAAAAACTACGATTTTCAGTAAAAAAACGAAAATTGCTGAATCAGCAGAATTTAGATAGTCGTCTCCAGGAGTTAAGGGGTTGATTTGCAAAACTTCAAATAATCACACAGAAAGACATGCGTAATGAGACTAAATTCAATATTTTTTCGAAATTCATTGACAAATGTAGTTTCTAATAGGTAGAACTCTCCTTACTTTTTGTACCATTGGAATGCATGTTAAATCGACAAAGTTCGAATTTTAATTTTTCAAATCGCAGCCCATCTATTTGCAAAAAATTTCAGAGAAATACAGCAATCACCTCCATGTCAAAAAAATGTCAACAAAAATATCCCAAGAAAATCAAAAGTTCTGCTCTCTTACATAACACGAGTACCAAAACCATCATATCTATGTACATTGACCAATTCACCACTACCAAGGTCATCATTCCGCAGAAAATAATTCCAAATATTTTACCGTTCACTGTTATGATCACATGTTTTCCAGTTATTCTGGGCATTATATGCCAGCGAATGAGAGTATTCTATCCAAAGATGGTGCTGTAGTATACCATTGAAGTCCTACTTTCCTCATAACACGAGATAAACAAACCGAGTAAGGATAGTACACTCGTCTAAAATTCTTCAGACACCCCACGTCAGAGGTGGTACTGCTATCATCGTCCTTTTGAGCTTCTCCAGCTGGTTTTCGGTATAGCTTGAGATTGCCAGCTGCTACTCGAGCCAACGTTTTTTCCCCTAAAATGCCTAAGGTAATACACTAGCCCCCTTGGCTGCAAGTTGTGATAACGTCCGTCTGGCCCAAAGCCACTTATCTGCCGTTTCCCCCCTTCCCATGGTGAAGTTTGCGGAGGATATTTGAGCTAGCATAGGGAGTTTGAGCTAGCATATAAGATCGAAACGCCAACCTATGCGTATGACCAATCCAAGGGTAAGATCTAAAACCCCGCTATGAGCGGTCGTTCTGTGGTTCTTTTGATAATAAATTACAGCTGAGAAATGGTTTGAAATGTGTAATACATTTAATTTAAAACTAAAAATACATCTTGATTCATATGATACATACTATTTCGTGAAGTTCATCAGTATGGGTTCAAATCGGTCTTGCACCATGTATGCATATAGACTTGAGAAGCTACCGAGAGAGTTAGGAACAAAGTGGGGGTGGCAGCGCATTGGCATTTTATCTTACATATTTTTACCGGGATTTCGGTAACGGTACGGTTATTAGTGTGACGGTGACCGGTACTGGTTTTCAGTACCGTTGCGACCTCTAACACAAACTATTTGTTAATTGTCTTCGAAAATTTATGATAAGTAAATTACACTACTTAGCGATAAATAAGGTTGTTATGGAATGGGGGAATTATGGAATAGCATATTTTATATGTTTGACAAATATGTGAAGATGTTTTAGCTGCAATTTTTAGCAATCTAAAATTGTTGTATTTTATGTAAGCCTAAACGTTTTTTGAGCTTAATATACAATATGATATGTGGATTTTAAATACTGACGCAACTAGTATCGCTGTTAAAAACGTATGTCAAAATAAATAGATAGAATCAAATTAAATAAATGGCATAAGATTAACTTTACATATGTCGTTTGAAATACTGGGGATTTATTTTTTGCATAATTGGTTTTGCCAAGTAGAGTTTTAGGGAGATTACCCTACTATCACACCAAACTAGTTCTCACTACGTTCTCGAAAACGGGCTTCAACTGTGTACGAACGGACTGGACGTACTAAGAACCGTTTGGGATCTATTTACAAACTTCATCGAACGTACTCGAACGGGTAGGTCCTCTAGAACTTAGACAATGCTCAAAATGTTCTCGTGGTCGTCACGTTCTACAATTAGAACGAGTGACAACGTACTAACGACGAGCTGGACGTACTACGAACGGAACCGTCGTACTTCAATCCTACTAGGGACGTTTTAACAACGAGTTGAACTGTCTGAGGACGTATTGAGAACGAGGTAGAACTCATTGCAAACGGGTTTAAACTGATTAAGAACGTATTTAACACTGCTTATGAACGAGTTAGCAAAAATATAGCTATCACACCAAACAAGTTGCCACTGCGTTCTTAACTGGTTCTAAACTATGTGCGAACGGAATGAACGTAGCTGCAACTTTCTAAGGTCTATTTACGAACTTTATGAACGTTCTCAGACGGGAATGTGATTTTAGAATTTTGAATCGATTCAAAATTCGATTGCGACCATACCGTTCTGTTATCAGGTCATGATGACCTTCTAGACTAAGGGACACGTTCTACGGCGTTGCACACCGACGTGGTGCGACCTGAACGAACTGCGAACGAGATGGACGTATTGAAGACTGTTTAAGAACGAAGAAGCTAATTATTTCAGACATATTTCCCGACCACAGCCAGATTGAGCCCGTTTTACGACGTTTTCGTAGGACTGGCAAGAACGGGTAAGAACGAGTTTGGTGTGATAGGGGGGTAAGGAGGTAAGATATATCCCGTATCTTGATTTTGAGGTTTCCATATCCAGAACCTCCATATCTCCCGCCATATCTCCCGCTTCGGTGCATATCTACCCGCTTCCGGTAATTTCACTTCAAAATTATTTTTTCAAAATTGTTTTTTCAAATTTTTTTTCAATTTAAAAAAAAAAATATTTTTTTAAAATGTTTTTTTTATTTTTTTCAAAATTTCTCTTTTTCAAATTGTTGGATACATTTATCCTTTTGTTATATTGTTAAACAACACTTTTGTATATCAAAAAGTTATCAATATATTTAAATTTAAAAGTGGAAATGCAATAAAATGACTATGCCCCTGAAAACTCTACTTGGTATAGGATAAAGCAGTTATGTACGGTCGGTTTGGATATTGGGTTCATCCCTCGTGAGATATGCACATCTACCTTCGGTTCTACGGTCCCTCAGGTAGATATGCATATCTCCCTCTGGATAAACCCCATATCCAAAACCTCCCAGTACATAACCCTTATTTATTCTCGTTGTGAGACTCACAGTATATCCCTCTTGGAAGTTTTCCTCGTAATTGGTTTTACTCTCGATGTGACTTAAACCCCATGGCATATACCATTTTGGATTACAATAAGGTATTACAAATCATAATCAACCGAAACAGAGCAACAGCTTGATAATTCGCAATTTGACCTGTACGTCTTAAAATGTATACGTTCAGTAGTCAGGGTCAATACATGTTTTACTCATTAAAAACTTCATTAAATCCACTGGTCCGAAGAGGAAAAATAATATTCCCTTCTGTTTTTAATAAATTTGAAGTTATCCAACAGTGGGAAAAATGGGAAACTATGTACCTGCATGGGAAGTAGCAATAAAGGCTAAGCCAAAATTGCGCACTTATATAACCTTTAAAAAGTGAATAAAGTAGATAAGTCAGTTTCTAAGATTGAATTTTTCAGAATTTGAGCGAAGTCTAGCAGCTCAGTTTAGACTAGGTATTTTGCTACTTAGGCTAGAGACAGGCAGATTTAAGGGCGAAAATGTGGAAGAAAGATTATGTACATTATGTAACGGCAACTCATTTGAAACAGAAATACATTTTTTATTCCATTGCAATAGATATGATGATCTGAGAAAAACATATTTAGATGAGGTCGATTTTACAGATTTGGATAATGAAGGTAGCAAAATTGAATTTCTTTTAGGGAACATACCTAAAAAATTGTTAAATTTATTAAGATGGCTTTTGTGCGGAGAAGGCAATTCATTTACAACCTGTGATATTGATTTTCGTGTATTAATTTTGTATTTTCTATTGTTAACAGTGGTTAATAAGCCCAATGTGGGCTGGGTAAATTTGTAATTAATTTTTTATATTTTATAATTGAATTGTAAGACTGACCACTATAAATAAATAAACTAAACTAAACATTAACAGTAGACATGATTACACAATGCAGCTGTTTTTATTAATATTCTATCCATTATACAAATTAATAGGATAAAACACGAATAGCATATTGGAATAAAAGGGGATACATCCCCAGTGTACCACACTATCACTGTTCCACAACTAGTTACTTTGACGGAACGTCAATGTAACAAAATGAATGAACAGTTTTTTTTGTTTTCTTGATATAAATTACGTATAAGCCATGTTGCGAATTATCATTTGGCACAAAGTTAGACAATATAGTCTAGCTTTTAGAAATGCTCTTGGTTTGGAA
The DNA here is from genome assembly GCA_903813345.2 of Owenia fusiformis. Taxonomy (NCBI): domain Eukaryota; kingdom Metazoa; phylum Annelida; class Polychaeta; order Sabellida; family Oweniidae; genus Owenia; species Owenia fusiformis. The sequence continues at coordinate 1,904,610 of CAIIXF020000009.1, forward strand.
TTTGATTTTGAATAAAGCTGTAATTTATGCATTTACACCATCCCCTTTGTTACATTGACGGAAGTCGTCAAAGTAACATACATTGGTTATATAACGGATTTCGTTAATGTAACAAAAGTGAGGGGCTAAATATATGATATGCAACTTAATTTACAAAATAAATTCCAAATCGAAGAACCTTATTAAAACTAGACTATATTTTCTAGCTCGGCGCAAAATTATAATCTGTAACTTGACTCATAAGTAGGTTTAATTCGAGAATAGTAGTATTCAGATAACAGACGGTGAACGTTTTGCAACAATTGATGGTGGTATGCAAAAGAGGTAATTGCTACTTAAACTATGAATTGTAGGTAATCTCCTCCTCCTAAAGGCGTTTCGAGGAAGAACGGAACCTTGGAAGGTGAACAAACAATGTAAAATAAACATTATTGATGCATATAACATTTACGCATTTGATAATATTACTTTGAAGTAAATGCATCCATTTTCAATGGCTCGAGGAAATTGTGTAAACGTTGCTCTAATTACACTGTGGTTGATATCAGGTAAGTTAAAAACCTTGTTTTTTAGTATAAATATTTAGTATGACATATATGAATTAAGACATCCTTCCTATTTTAGGAGTGATACATTGCCAAACCTGCAACCCTGAGTCTACGCTGTGTAAGAAACGTGATATTTTAAAATTGGAAGATCGCATATCTGGAGAACTTGAATCATTGCGGTCGGACGTGAAACATGACATTTCTCAATTGATAGATGAATTAGAGAAGATAAATACAATCGGTGATAAGCCAAGTGTGAGCGCTGAGAAAGGTGCGTGTATGTGTTTATTGTATTTCATGATCAGAACCGAATGGAGCCCATAAATGAGCTTGTAATTTTTCAGAGTCAATTTTCAATATTCACTCATACCAAAATGAGTTGATAACAAGAAAATTCTAAAGGTTTTGAGTTCTGCCACTTAAATGGTCAAAGACACTCCTAAATGTTGCTCTCCATGTTATCAATTAAAGGTCGAGTGCCCGGAAATATTACACAATTAAACACGTTGAACAACTAATATACATACTTTTTGTGGCTTGGTTGAATGGCTATTGATCCAAAGTTCCGATTTGTCTCATCAAGAAGACGATAGAGTGACAAAGATTACGTCTAGCGGATTTAATCATTTTTGTGCAAATTTTCTTCTTGGATCGAAAAATCTAATTTTAATTCGATTAACTTACGATAAGTGACAAAAGGTCTTAATGTAGGTCACCTGACACAAAACAACGAATCATATGACACGAAAACAATGATTCATTCGCCAGATGGCGTAGTTAAATGGGGCCAATTTTACGACAAACGAAAACTGTTTAGCTCGGCTTCAATTTTGCTCTTGCAGTCGAACAAAACTGAAACTTCTTTCGTCGATATCTAGGTAATTTATTTCTGGTATTTTGACAAAAGTAAGTTCAGGTCGTAGCCATTCTTCGGGGCAGGTTTGAGGCACCAACGAGTTTTTCTAAGGAATTATTCCCGATTTCCGGCTATTGCACAGGAATCACCCTGATCTTTGCAACGATTTCTGTTTTCGGGGGTCTAATTGTTTGGTGGTAGATTTCAAGTAAATGGTCATTCAGATAACATCACATATGGAAAAGTGGGCATTCGAGCTGGGTGAGTGTGGGTCAAAACGTTAAATCTCTTACTGATAAGTCGATTCTTAAACCATTGCCGCAGCCACTCCAGCGCTTGGTTTGAAGTATGTTGGGTGACCCGTCCTAATGGAATCATTACTTCTCAAAAATAATGCCTGTGCATTCCTAATGCTGTAAAAAACGTCCTCATAATCACAAGATTTGTTCTACTGATCAGTCGATGTGACTCTGAGTGGGCCATACACTCACATGACTTGAACACTTAAGAGTAATGTCTGTAGGGCTATATAACTGAATGACTATTGTTTATGAAAACTGCCCTCATGCAATCCAACATCTGGAAACAGAGATGACAGCAAAGATCAGAGCTATCCCAAAACAGGAGTGTGTCAACTAAATTGATAACTTGGAGGCCCACATCCAGGAGAGGCCATTTATTAAAAAATCGTTTATGAATATTGTTTGCTGTGAAATTACCAAACGAAACTTTATAATATTACAATCCTTTGTAGGCTACATGTTCCATGAGAATGATCTTATCTTTAGTATCACATTTAGCAAAATTAATTTATCACTTATGCAAAAAGTTGGATGAACATTGTGTCAATGATAGATCACACTGATGCTTTTTACATTTTCTTATGCTGTATTTTAAACTTGACTCTATGACTTATGTTTTTGTATTTGTCAAGTTGTATATATTTTATTGTTTTCTAGTTAGTCTAGTCTAAGTCATTTTTGTACACTGCACTGACTAAATATAATATGTCATTCTGATGACATCAAACAGTCAATAAAACATATGCATTGTATAGGCTTAGCGACTTCTTGAATAAGACTTTTTCTGGTGATTGTAAGTGAAATGTTCATAATTGTTCATATTGTAGTTCATTATTTACAGTGAACAAAGATATAATTTGTGATCGTCAGTCCAAAACTTTGAAGTGTTCTGAAAAGAAATCGACTATTACTATTCTTAATGGAGACTATGGTAGAAAAGATACACAAACCTGCGCAAAACCAGGGTTGGTATAACTCGCTTTGTAAAGTCAAATCAAGTTTTGTATACTAGAAACTTTAATATATCCGTATTTGATTTCGCTTAAGTGTCCTAGTCCTGATCATGGCCCACTTGTAAAATCATGTGGGGACATATTATATCATATCATACGCATGCTTCTCTATTTTGCATTTTATTTACTATTTATAGAGCAAATCTAAGTTACTAATCCTTGCCGTGCCCCCTTTGTAAATCAAGTCTGAAAAAAGGTTTCACTCATACTTCTCTATCAAATCTTGTCTTTTTATTTAAAGAGCTAATCCCAGTTACTATGCAGACACATCCTGTAGTAGTAAAAAGAAAACATTGATGTATCTGAAGAGCATGTGTGATGGAAAGCAAGCATGCTTTGTAGACATAGTAACGTTTAACAGAAATGTCGGAGATCCATGTCCAAATATAGATAAATATGTTGACGTTCAGTGGATATGCAAAGGTAAAAATGAGCATTCAGTTTTTAAACATTGACTTGAAACAATGTCATCGTAGCAGCTATTTACACAGCTAAGTGAGTTAAATGTGTAGTCCTACTGAAGCTTCGAGCTTTGTTGTTTAAATAGCTCTGTGGGTTCTTCATAAAATAATATGGATTGGTCTTGTAATGTAAAAAGACAAGATTAACACAGAATTAATATACTCATAAAACTATACTTTATTCCAAGTAAAAGACTAACATGTACAATTACACTCTTCAGTATAAAATAAAACTGTTCAAAGATAAAGAAAGAATGAAAATGAGATTAATAAGATGAAAAGAAATGATGTGTGATGTTCCCCCCGATCTAACTCTCTATGAATGAAGCCCAAAATTTCTCTTAAATACCCCCAAGTTATAGAAAATGAAAGGCAATCCCTTACCCTACAAAACCTATAAGAAACCCATTTAAAGATGGCAGCACAATACGGTGAATCAACATGAAAAATGCTATACAACCCCCACCCAAATAAAATGACAATTCTCCTGACATTGTACGTACTAAAAAAAAACTGAAAATATGCAAAATCTAAATAAATGTATATGATATTTTAACAATGTCCTATATGAATGTTTACTAACACAGTGCCGCATACATAGTTTGTGTATAATCCATATCCATATCCAATATCCATATGAAATATCCACGCAGAGTTCGTGCAAATATCCTTGCTTCATACGTAGTTCCTGTTGATAAACGTCGTTATAATAAACCATAATAAGTTCCGATTTTATAATCCGCGTATCTAGTCCTGGATCCAATGCGATGCTGTAATACGTGCATCTAGTCCACGATGTAATATTTTACCAATCCAAAATATGCACCGTCTTAGTAGTCGAAATAATATCCATAATCCGTATATCACATGCACGTCCGCATCGTGTCCATTATCGAATATGTCTGTATCCTCGCTGAAGAATCCATAATAAAATATCCATTTCCTTGTAGCAGTGTTCATAATAAACGTTTTCGTTGGAGAAAAGAATTGTTTATAATAACAGGAGATCGTACATCTTCAGCTCCTTCATCAGTTGTCGAAATCCTCTGTGGCTCCACTCCATCCGAAATCCGCGTCGTCTGCATCTCCATAAGACATAGGCATCGCCTTCACAGGTCATCTCCATCGCTTCTTCACGGTTAGGTAGTCGTCATCTACTTCAGGTCGTCATAGGAAATCGCTTACTGGGATCCCGGGCAATCAATTTTTAATTCTCAAAAAGTTCTCCAAAAGTGTCTTTAAAAAACATTTTTTATTAACATGTCTTTAACTTGCTTTTCTATGTGACATAAACAAGTCTTCTTCGTGTTCTAAACTCTTCATGAATTTAATTTTCTTCAAGACATCAATTTCTATTCATTGACTAGTAACTAGTCTTTCTATCTCTTCAACATACAAACTTTTCACTTGACTTGTCTTTCATGACTGAGCGTTTTTCAACTCTTCAACTCTTCTAGCAACTCTTCAACTTCAACTCTTCATGAAATTATTTACATTTTCTCTCTATTCTTCAAAATGATCTCTGATTGTTACTTGTGAAACTTGTCTTTATCTTTAAAATGCACTGAGTGGTTAGTCTTTTAAAATAAAAGATGCAAATTGCTTACGAACAGTAAGAAAGAATATAAATATGGCTTAACATGTTTTCCATAATAGGCAGGACAAATTCCAAAAAGTAATAACACAATTATACATATCTAGCGATTTAACATTAACATCAATAATGCAACATGGGTTTCAGACTCTGCCAAGATTACTAAAACCTTTTCATCAGGTCGCCCCCTCTTGCTAGGACTTTGTTTCCGAAAGTAAATCAGTAACACCTCAGTGCACAATAGCATTTTACTTTGGATTTTCCAAAGAATTCTATATTTTCATACTTAGCGCTATGTATTGCACAAATACAAACAAATTGCTATATTCAAATATAAATGACTAATCTCTCATGTATTCATTTCACTAAACCTGATGATTGATGGCTGTCATAACAAAATCTCGTTGTAGGATCCACAGTTTGTACTTTCTTACAAAACTGAGAAAACCACTTGCCTGGGCTTCAATTCAATTCTCTATTGAACCCTAAATTTGACAATTTATGATCGTCATCATAACATTATCCAGTTGCCGCTCGGGAAATAACCATTTATTTCGAGCATGTACATGGCAAAATCTCATAACAAATAGTGTGGAATAAAACATTAAAAAACAAAATCAGAAACCTTAAAGACAAGATATCCCAAAGATAACATTATCCCGTCCAGCAGGAATATGTTTCTTGATAGACTAAAATCATCATAATCTTATGATGCAATTTCCACAATACACAAACAGAAAAACATGCGATATACTTTTATGCTTTTCGCATCCTCAAAAGATACAACTTGCTCATTGTAAGTAATATTTAAAATTATTAGCCATTTGATTCCTCTTTAAGTCATAGCAAAATTATTCTCCAACCCTGGTTTATGAGGCCGAGTCTTAAAACAAAACTGCACTAATTCTACATAATACCGAGTAATTCCAACTAATGTTACTGTCAGTGCACGTGGGCTAACTGATACCTATGATTCAACTTAGATGCGATATCCAAGGATAAATACCAGTTATTCTACCCCACTGCTTTACATGTGGATCATTTGTTACCTATGATTCAACTTAGATGCGATATCCAAGAATAAGTAACAACCACACAACCTCGATTTAAAACAACATTGAACTCTTCTTCTAGCTAACTTATCAACTTAGATGCAATATCCAAGAACACATGACAAGAAGCCTAGTTCAAATCTCATAACTTAACAACAATGAATTCTCTTCGTCTAGCTAACTTATCAACTTAGATGCAATATCCAAGAACGCATGACAAGAAACCGACTTCACTTTTCATCATTTAAGTACCATATAACTGCCAGGCCTTACTACACGAATGGAATATGAAATTCCATCATAATTTCGCATCACAAACTACCCCCTCCATTTTTATGGAATTTCATATCTCTTAATAAAACCAGATAAAACGATATATGTGTATTTTCGACAAGCACACGTTTAATTACTGTAAAACATAAATTGCCTTCAGAAATCTCATTTTACAAGTTACTCTTCAGTCTTTTTAAATTTGTTATTTGTTTACTTCTAATTTTTTTAATTTTAATTGTTTACTCTTTATTGTTACTTCTAATTACTTATTTCTAATTGTTTACTTCTTATTGTTACTTCTAATTGCCCGGGCAACCACATATTACAAAAATGACAAATCTCATTCATCCATTCAGCGAAACAAAACAAACATGCATTCTTGCCAAATACGGATGTTTGACCCTTTCTATGCATAATTAATAAAGAAAAATGTTCTTCAATACTACAAAATGGTCCTGTTTTCATACTTGAAAGGCTTTACCTCCCCTTAACAATTCCTCTTGCAAGTTATGTTTTCATCCACTAGCCATTAAAATATACCTATATGCAATTCCATTGAGAGTTTGAAATAAAAGATCTTTTAAGGTATGCATTGATGACTTTTACTTAACTCTGTATTATGTACTTTTTCCCTTTTGAATAATCACGAGATAAACAATGCCCATGCAGCAAACATTTAACTAACTTACTACTAACCGACTATCTACCTAACTACCTAACTAGCTAACTAAATATGTTCCCTTTATATTTCCTTATACCAGAGACATATAAAATGTTTTATAGGTCTCTGCTTATACACACTATATACATTCTTTGACTAAACAATCAATTAATCCCATCCATATCTTGTAGGCGCTCTTCTATTTCTTGCATTTCAATATTGAAGCAAGACTACGCCTTAATAACCATCCGACGATTTCTTTTCTTCATTTTGATTTTCAGGTGAAACCGTGATTTTGCCATCTGTGTCTTTCTCGTCATGGAGACTTACATTTTTATCTGACCAAATCAAATCAAAGTTTTCATTATTTTCGTCTTTCTCATCTTCATCTTCCCCGACGGCACCTAACACGACAGAACACCCATTTTCACATTGATCCTTCCCCTCCATATTCACAAGGTATCAACTTCTATTTAATGAATGAGCTATAATCTATACGTAATATCAAAACACAAACAGAATCAAGTACGCTTTTATCATCAATACAGGGATTTTTACAAAATACAAAGACCAAAAACTAGATCTCGAACATTCAAATCAAATATTCTCAATTCATAATTTCGTCTAACACCAATTCGGGACAATCCTAACACTATAGCCACAGCCAAACAAATAGATGCGCGCTCGATTTTGCCAATTTTAAAGCAATGCGTCTTAGCATGCACAATTGTAGAAATAAAGGATAGAAAGAAAGTAAAAGAAAGTGTTTTTGAAGTAACTAAAACAGGAGCCTGTTACATGAGCTTCTTGTTGATAGCAAATACAGAAATTAGTACAACGCTGAAATGCAAGCGTTTTCGTATTTCAATTTTAAAAGTAACTACAACGGGAGCCCGTCTTCATTACTAAATGATGATTCCCTTAACAATAGCACGTGTAAACATCAAATATTCTTGACATCAAATATTCTTGACTCTTTGTCTTCTTTTTGTTCACAAGATCAAGGTAAAGTTACGCATAAATTAACTGAGCGTACACAAACGCAAGATCATTATCAGTCTTTTAAGTGAAGACCGTCAACTTAAATGCATGCATAAACAAACATTGTGCATAAAGACAAAGTTAATACTTAATAGTACAGTGAAGACGAATACTCTTCATTCAAAGTAAACTGAATATGAAGACAAAATCCTAAAGAAAGAGTTGAAGAGAACTAATCTTCACTCTTCAGTATAGAATGAACCTAACTTAAAAGAAAGAAACGAAGAGAACTAATCTCCGCTCTTTTGTAAGAGTAAAGCTAAATTGAAGATGCGAAGAGAACTAATCTCCACTCTTCAGTGAAAGTTAATCAAATTTAAAGATGTGAAGAGAACTAATCTCCACTCTTTAATGAAAATAAAAACACTAAAACTGCGAAAAGAATCTCTTTACAAGACAAAAACCAATCCCACCGCTGCCACCAATGAAGCTTCGAGCTTTGTTGTTTAAATAGCTCTGTGGGTTCTTCATAAAATAATATGGATTGGTCTTGTAATGTAAAAAGACAAGATTAACACAGAATTAATATACTCATAAAACTATACTTTATTCCAAGTAAAAGACTAACATGTACAATTACACTCTTCAGTATAAAATAAAACTGTTCAAAGATAAAGAAAGAATGAAAATGAGATTAATAAGATGAAAAGAAATGATGTGTGATGTTCCCCCCGATCTAACTCTCTACTGAATGAAGCCCAAAATTTCTCTTAAATACCCCCAAGTTATAGAAAATGAAAGGCAATCCCTTACCCTACAAAACCTATAAGAAACCCATTTAAAGATGGCAGCACAATACGGTGAATCAACATGAAAAATGCTATACTACATTCGGAATTGACTTTGCAGCAAAATTGTACAATACACTATTCACGTGAAAGGTCGAACCATCGCATCATCATATGTAAAAATTGCAAATGTTGTAAGCGAAATTCGCATCATCATATGCGCTTTTCAATCCATCTTATGTCATCAGTTCATGTTCTTACATAACCATTTTTATCCTCACATGCACTGGTATCAACTATCACACAAATCACACTCGAATCATTTTGCACTTTAACATACAACAGAAATGTTGAGATATTACACAGATTGTGGTGCAACAAATAACATCAATAGCAGAGATAATCGGTGTAATATTTTTTCAGTGGTTGCAAATGAAGAATGCTTTAGCAAGCCAATGGAATGCCCAAATGGTTTCGAGCGTCATTATGATTCTTGCTATCACTATGCACATGGAGACAAAAAGGTATCATGGTTTGAAGCGAACGATAACTGCAAAGGTATGAAATCTCATCTCCTTGCAATCGAATCCCCTGCCGAAATGGAATTCATCAAATCCAAGCATAGAATCGCTCTCTGGACCGGAGGAAACATACTGAGTGGTGGGAGAAAATTCAAATGGGCCGAGGGTGGCTGTTATAAAGCTAGAGAAGTAGGCTACTCGAACTGGAGTCCAAATGGTCCACAGCCAGATAACCACTTGGGGAAAGAGTCTTGTCTCATGATATGGGATCAACATTTCCGATGGGCTGATTTTGATTGCAACAACAAACTCAGTTATGTCTGTGAAATAAATTTGTAATAAAAAGTATTAGATAGTACACGATCGTACTATATAGAACATAAGTAATATAATACATTTTTATTAGTTTCTATATTATCTCAAATATTAATTGTACTTTTGATTGTTCCCTAAAAAGCAAGCAAATATATATTAACAATTCTGATCCTTTTTAACCCCAAAATGTTTTTTTTACTAGTACTGCACTCTTCAAAACCGAAACGGATCCGCTTCGGTAAAAAATTCCGGTGTGACAGTTCCACATGTTCATGCTAAAGTATGTCCAATGAACTTATTGTGAATTTATTTATTTCATCCCATAGCTTGTTCACGATCACAGCTCTAGCTCAGTGAAAGAGTTCACAGTGTTTATTAGAGTCTTGTCTAGCTGGCCATTACAAGATAATGATATCGTGACCACACGGACTTTGAGATAAATTGAACGGGAGAGAGTTACCATCGCAAAGCTACCTGTTTCAGAAATGATCTTGCTCTACAAAGTCTCGAAAATAACTCCGCCATCTTTACAAATTCTGTTTCTAACCAAACTTGGAAATGTCTCCTGATAGAATAATACCCAGATCGGGAATAAACCTCGATTCCTTTATCAAACACTAGATGGCGTTGCGACGAGCCAGAAAAGGAGGAAAAATATTTTTATGCAGGACACCAAATCACTCAGAACTATATTCACAGTCGATACAATTAAACTCAATGTTACTAGATATGTTCAAGAGCAAACCTTAACATGAGTATCATATTAGCAAGTGACGATAAAATAGGAAATTTGTAGTAGATAGATAGTAAGAATTACTTATTGTAGATGTAAAAAGATAGCGCCAGTGCATCAGTATAACACTCATACCGAGTCTTATTAAGACAGCAGGACGCGTTTCAATTTATCTCGTCAGATAATTTGATTTTGGCCAATGATATAATTAGAGTTGAACACGTCAAACATATGAAAGCATTGAAATCAATATCGCAAATCAACTGTCATTTAGTGACCAATTATATTATGTAGTGTATGGAATTTTCGATATTACAAGGAACCGTTCTTGCATATTGAACAGAGCAGATGGTCCTGTAACATAAATGCAGTCATTTTACGAACGCAACGTTGCTTAGTGTCAAATCGTAAGCGATGCTTCCATCTTGATCCACAGTGTTTACGTTTATTCCTTTGATTCAATGTGCAATACTTCTTGGATACGCACTTTTATAGGTGATCACTGACGGACAGACTCATAGTGCTCTCCTGGGAAAGTCTTCTGACTTCTTCATTGTGAAGCAACACATCACGTAACATAAGGAACACAAGGCCTCTTTATACCAGTTGAAACCCCTCAAATACGCAGCACACGTGCGTTTATAAATGGAATTGACTCTGAAGTATCAATGCTCCCCTTATTCCGATGTCAAGACGCACCATGAAGATCAGAACCCGGTACATGAGGTAGACGAAGCTATCTTTTAAGAAAAAAATCAAATCAATTATTGGTTTAGACGGTAAATATATAAATTGACATTTCTTAATTTTGGATTTACGTGTATTTAGCGATTCTAGTGTACGAAATAAGCACTAGTGATTAAATCCTTGGTCCCTTTCCCAAAACAGATTATCAATTAAGTAAATGAAAATCATTATATGTTTCGATATGTTTCTTAAGCTATCATACTCCTCTGTCTTGATAGCTAATCTTAAAACAACCTTAAGCTTGAGTGTATCGACTATATAGAACCAAGTACCGACCGAAAATTACAAAATGTTAATGGGATAACAATGTCTTATGGCTACCTTCAAACAAAAATCCTTCATTAAATTCTCGCGAAGCACACAGACTGCAGCAGAGATGAATAACTGAGGAAAGTGTGTGTGCGCTTGGAGACTCCGAGCTATATTTCTCGTTAACGAATTTACATCGACGACTACATCAGAGCTGAGAGGGGAATAAATGGAAAAGACTGTGGATATCGTGGAATATTTTTGAGGGATGCGTCATCTTTGGAAAGGCAATTAGGTTGAAGATGGCGGACACGGGCTAAGAAGCTAAGATTGCAATTGCTGCTATTGATTTATATCATTGCGAGATTGATTAGGATAATTGTCATCTTATGCTATGAGATAGAGTTTCAGTTTTATGCCATTTTATTAGGATATTTCATAATATATAGACATAATATAACATCTAAGCAAGGATACTGGCATTGAGATATGTTAATCAAAGAAAAGTACAAATACCAATCACATTGATAAACCCAAAACTGAAAAGGGAATTTGGATAGAGTAACGCATACATTTTTAGTAAGATCTTAGACATGACTGGATGATCTTCAGGGCTGATATTTCTTATATTTCCGTAGAAGATGAGTTAACTAATAATTGCCTATGGGAAAGATGTGTATTAAAAGCGGAATTGGATGCGTTCTTGCGTTGATCTACCGTGTTGGTCTGATATTGGAATAGAGGTTTCGAGGAATTCATTTTCTTATGAATGTTACAGTGACCTCATGGATTCGAAAATATGGCTATCTGACTCTGTTTCTTTGTATTTAGCCTGAAAAAGCAGGGTTTTACATGCGATGTCTGAAACACCGACAAGTTTTTGGGAATCCGTGGAACCTTAACATCGGCAGTACATACACCAGCGGAGTGATTTAATTTCGAGCATTGGATTTACATAAATTTCATTTCCCACATGATTAGGATTTTGCATGCTTTTTATACAGATGTATTTGACAATGTGTTATTGTGGAAAGCGTAAACTGTTAATGATCACAACAAGTGCGGCGTCTTGTGGTGCCTTTGTCCTGCTTTCAATAGCATTAGCGACGGACTACTGGATTAACACAGAAGAACGCATCAAGGATTCAAACGTCACTGATGCATACCGACACACCCACGCCGGACTCTGGAAGCTCTGCTTCACAGACAGTACGTATAATAGATGTTGTGCTTTGTAGTCTTGTTCCAAGTGTACTCTCCTCCTTTTCCATTTAATGGACTTTCCAGAGAGCTAGACAAGATCGAATGGAGGAGAATAAGTATAGTACAGGCCCGTGGCCAGCTTTTGTCAAGGGAGGGGGGGTCGATTTTCAGAACATTTCAAGGGATGGTTCACATTTGGAAACTTGGCCCGAAACCACTTGAAAATGATCAAAATGGTGAAAACTGTCGAATTTTTGATCCCCTTATAATGAAATGGAGGACATTCACTTGGTGCAAGACTCCGTTATTTTGTATGACTCGATATAGTATCACCCTCTGCCGTGCTAGGAAACAGCCTCGTCAATTGCACATGCATAGCCACTTTTCTTAACGTTTCATGACATCGGTGTAAATTAGATTCTAGAATTTCGTTCCATAATTTAGTAACATGGCAAAATTACTAAATTATATAATATGAGAGGTTGATATATTTATTGAATCTTAACATATATAAATTGGTAGTATTTCTAGAAAGATGAGGCTGAGTCCTGTTCTCTAAGTAATGGCGGAGAACTGATCTTACGTTGAATTGAAAGCTTGGTGTTTCTATAATTATCAAGTCACATCAATGTCTAGTTATCACAAATATCTGCTTTGCTTTGGATTATATTTTGCCTCATTCCTCCATTTTCGCGTCCTTAGCATGGGAATATACGCTTCCATATGCATACACAGCTCACTATTGTACATGAATGTCATTTCTTCAGCGTATTGTATACGATAAGTTGAATTATGGTATATGAACCTCACTATTGTATACGATATGGTGACTTCAAGGTATATGTGTCTATCGTATCGTATCGTATGGCTTCTTACAGGATATAATATATCCACGACATTGTACGTGTAGCTCATTGTCGTATACAATATGATTTTCAATATATGTACATGTAGCTAAGTATCGATAGGATATGGCCACTTAAAGAGCTATAATTTGAGCTCATTACTATTCAAAACATTTATATGCAGCTTATTCTTGTACAAGTTATATGCAGCTTAATATACAATTTATATACAGCTTATTATGGTACATAATATGACGACGTTAATCTAATTATTGCATCTCTAATTTTCGTATACAATATTGCTGCTTCAAAGTAACTGTACTCAATATCGTCCATAACATTGTGAGGCTTATTATCGTATACAATATTGCTGCTTCAAAGTAACTGTACTCAATATCGTCCATAACATTGTGAGGCTTATTATCGTATACAATATTGCTGCTTCAAAGTAACTGTACTCAGTATCGTCCATAACATTGTGAGGTTTATTATCGTATACAATATTGCTGCTTCAAAGTAACTGTACTCAGTATCGTCCATAACATTGTGAAGTTTATTATCGTATACAATATTGCTGCTTCAAAGTAACTGTACTCAGTATCGTCCATAACATTGTGAGGTTTATTATCGTATACAATATTGCTGCTTCAAAGTAACTGTACTCAATATCGTCCATAACATTCTGAGGTTTATTATCGTATACAATATTGCTGCTTCAAAGTTACTGTACTCAATATCGTCTATAACATTGTGAGGTTTATTATCGTATACAATATTGCTGCTTCAAAGTAACTGTACTCAATATCGTCCATAACATTGTGAGGCTTGTTATCGTATACAATATGACACTTAATGTATTGTACCAGACTCTGAAACCACTACTGTTATATTGGCATGATAAATCTTTAAGTTTATATGTCCTAAATTCCCAGAGGTCGCGTTAGCTTATTTTAAGTTATCAATATGGAGATTCATCCTTTGAAACGCAACAAAAGAGTTATGAATTCTACGCCATGGGATAAAGAGTGTTAATCACGAAAAAACTCCAAAGTTAATGATAATTCCAGACTTCGTAAAACAGTGCTCTAGAATCGAATACAGCAAAATACAATGCTTTATATGCTACATGTAGACTACTTCTCGGATTTTCTTTAGAAAATATGCTACCTGTAGACTATTGCTCGGATTTTCTTTAGAAAATATTGATGAGACTCATTTTCTATTTTCTAAAGAAAAAGTTTTAAACTTGAACTACATTTCCTATCATCACATGCATTAATTTGATCCGTCAAACTTGAAATACATTTCCTATCTTCACATGCAACAATTTGACCTGTCAAATTTGAACTACATTTCCTATCATCACATGCAATAATTTGATCAGTCAAACTTGAACTCCATGTCCTATCTTCACTTGCAACAATTTGACCTGTCAAACTTGAACTACATTTCTACCCTCACATGCAACAATTTGACCTGTCATACTTGAACTACATTTCCTATCATCACATGCAATAATTTGATCCATCAAACTTGAACTACATTTCCTATCTTCACATGCAACAATTTGACCTGTCAAACTTGAACTACATTTCCTATCATCACATGCAATAATTTGATCCGTCAAACTTGAACTACATTTCCTATCTTCACGTGCAACAATTTGACCTGTCAAACTTGAACTACATTTCCTATCATCACATGCAACAATTTGACCTGTCATACTTGAACTACATTTCCTATCATCACATGCAATAATTTGATCCGTCATACTTGAACTACATTTCCTATCATCACATGCAACAATTTGACCTGTCATACTTGAACTACATTTCCTATCATCACATGCAACAATTTGACCTGTCATACTTGAACTACATTTCCTATCATCACATGCAATAATTTGATCCGGCAAACTTGAACTACATTTCCTATCATCACATGCAACAATTTGACCTGTCATACTTGAACTACATTTCCTATCATCACATGCAATAATTTGATCCGTCAAACTTGAACTACATGTCCTATGTTCCCATGCAATAATTTGATCCATCAATCCTGAACTACATTTCCTATCTTCACATGCAACAATTTGACCTGTCAAACTTGAACTACATTTCCTATCATCACATGCAATAATTTGATCCGTCAAACTTGAACTACATGTCCTATGTTCCCATGCAATAATTTGATCCGTCAATCCTGAACTACATTTCCTATCTTCACATGCAACAATTTGACCTGTCAAACTTGAACTACATTTCCTATCATCACATGCAATAATTTGATCCGTCAAACTTGAACTACATTTCCTATCTTCACATGCAACAATTTGACCTGTTATACTTGAACTACATTTCCTATCATCATATGCAATAATCTGATCCGTCAAACTTGATTTACATTTCCTATCTTCACATGCAACAATTTGACCTGTCATACTTGAACTACATTTCCTATCATCACATGCAATAATTTGATCCGTCAAACTTGAACTACATTTCCTATCATCACATACAATAATTTGATCCGTCAAACTTGAACTCCTATCCTAACATGCGACAATTTGACCTGTTAAAGTCGAACTACATTAAAGATACATGTAGTTGATTATATGCTATTTGGACCATGAACACTTTTAGCGCACTTTAGTTTTGAGGATGACTTCCGGAAGTTAATTCAATCATCAATCATCACTCAACGTTAATTTGAGCGTGAAAAGACCAGAATATAGGGAATTCGAAAGTGATGTATTGAATCAGAAATAAACATTGATAAGGGGTAGGAAGGAGATCTGTTTATAAATAAGGAAGCTAGGGACTGAGTTGAGGTTATCTAAGTTCACTGACTGGACCTTTGGGAGGATATAAAACAGTTTTCAATGGTAAAGAATGGATAAAACATGTTCAGAATCCCAATTGCATAACAAACAATCGAAACCTATCCATGTAATTAATTTCACAATGGTCCATGATTAACTTAATTTTTGATGTATCACAATGAGAATGCTGAATACGATAAGTCGTGTTCGAATTATGCAAAACAAGGGTATACAAGGCAATGGCCAGACCGGGATAATTGGTCCTGCGATAGTCAACGATTACTTTTCGGTTTGGCCGAACTATTAATGAAAGGGGGGAGTGTGATAGTTTATTTGGTTGATATAAACGGTTTTAAATCCTGCTAGAATTAAGCGAGACAAGACGTATTAGATATTAATTCAAACAACATGCAACAGACGCTCCCCACAGTAACAAATGTTAGAGAACACATTACTCCCTAATAAATTGCAGCTGAAGCTCGGTCTTAACAGTGTTACCTTTTCGTAGTGACATTATCATAACATGGTAAAATCAGACCTTAGATTTTGATAGAGAGGTATGAACGTGATGCCCAAACATATCGACATTCTAATTCCTGTAAAATGTTATTGAATTCCAATGAGTTAACCATGGTACTTTATCTAGGGGCAACTCTTAGCCTAATTTCAAAGAGATATGTTTATGTAAGGCATGGGCATGGTTGGAATAATTGAATAAGCAAGCTCAACCTTCACGTCGCCTTACTTCTAACATTTATTAATAAGGTGAACAGAAGCTTGGGGTAACAGAGGCGAATAATACTCAAGGCAAATAAGGCAAGAATTCTACCCGTAAGCTAGGATATATAGGTAATTGCGAAATTGTTAATATATCATTCTGAATTATAACAGGTCTCTCAGGATATGCAAATGTGTCTTTTTCATGGACATTTTCTGAACTATTCAATTGACACTTAATGCAATGCAATCTCATGCAACTAAGTTTTTTTAGTTAATTTTATTGCCTTAATTTTCTTTTCGAGTAGCTTACTTTATTCTACTATATTAAACTTAACTACAGACATACTGCTTTTTCAGTATTTGGGTATGAACAACAACATTGTAAAGTGAATGGAAATGTTATTACCCATATTCCCCCGGTCTTTCTTGTGTAGACATTTGCTCATTTAAAATCAAAATGGCAACTAAACAACTCAAAACGAAATAATAAAACTAGATCCTAACACGTAGGAGTTGATCAGATGCTTTACATTTTGCATGACACCAGTATTTTGTTATCTCGGCGAGTTAAAGTCAAAGAGCATTTCATTTTCGCACTCAAGAGTGTCTCACAGTATCTCAATATTTACTTATTCAAAATTATTAAATTATTCCAACTGGTTCGTTTATTAGATTAGAGGAAGTGATCTGTTGCATTTTATTTATCCGTGACAGGAGTATTTTGTTATCTCGACGGGATCGAGCCAAAGGGCAACTCTTTCATCCTAATATTTACTACTTCCAAAATTATGGATTCAAACTAGTTCTTTTATTAGACGAAGTGAGCTGTTGCATTTCATTTTAACATGACACGAGTATTTTGTTATCTTGACAGGATCGAGTGAAAGTGCATTTTTCCATCACTATATGTCATCTACATCCCATGTGGATAATGAATACGTCCTGGATAATATTGTGAAGCGTCCAAATTAGAAAGTAACGTATCCAACCATCGATGCATTAAACAGCATTTGATCTAACCCCCTCCACTGTATTAAGTCTATTGTTTTCAGAGTGTCATAATGCTTCCTAGATGGTTACTAGGTCTAGGGTAGGGTAGGGGGTAGACATCGTTGCTTTGTAGGTTAGGTCACCAGGGGTCTCCTTTCCTCGTGACTCCTTTTGCTCTTAGACATTTTTTCATGCTAGGTTCTTGGATACCTTTTTGCTCCACACGTTTTAACACAGGTACCTGTGTTAATAGTATCTAGAATTTTGGCTTCCCTTTTTATGAATTCTGATTAGGAATACTTTAATTCAGGTAAATATCTCAAGATAATATTATATATTTCCCTCTGACAAATGGTCCTTTAACTGATACGATGTGGTGCAACGAGGGAGCCAAAGAGGTATGATGTACATGGCATCGATAGTGTAAAAATACGATTTAAAGAAGAACGGGTAGATTAGATCAATCTCTCAAGCAACATTTGTACATGACGGTTATCATTCCATTTGGATAAGTTAATAGCAAAACAAATAATGGAAGATCGCCTTTCAAAACATGGACGAGTTTTGGAGTCATTGCTATTCTGGTATTATTATTTAGTAGAACCAGTGGCTCTTGATATTGTCTTACAAGAAAGAGGAAAAGAATGATCGTAAAATATATGTCTTAACAATATTGCTTGATTTAATCCACCACTTTAGATCGTGATAAGATACCATTGACATATTCGACATTATTCACAAGTATCTTGTTACTCATTTAGTACTCAGGCAAGACAAGAACCAGAAGTATTAGAGTCTTGAGGTTTGGAAGTACAGGGCACCAAGTGTAAACTTCAGGCCAGGATGGTGAATGAACAATCAATAGATGTAACGATATGAGTTATAGTGCTATTCTATGAATAACAGAACTCAAGTTAAATGATTAATATGCAATGCTTGGATTTTGATCAAGTTCAAATAAATATACTATTTTTAAAGGTGCTATATAACCCTCAGTCCTTAAGCCATAAATCAGTCATTCAATATATAATGTGTGGACCAAAAGAAGGTCTGCAGTTATCCGACTATCTCTTTCTGTGAACTAAAGACCTACTTCTGGGCCACCTTTCATTTTGGATTTCCCTCACTCCATTTCACACAGGGTGATATATGCATGCGCATATATATTAACCTACTTATACTATGTAGCCTGCAAAGCATCTAGAGGCGCCGTAGTTAATACACGATGATTTTGAGATCAGATACCAGGCTTGATGCTGCAATCGTGCAATTTGTTACAATATAGCTAATATTCTCATTCACCAAGGATGATCTGTATATTAATGAGTAACACATTGTCTTGGGGAATCATTGTCAGCTTTGGTATTCATCACTACAGCATCCCAATCCAATATTAGTGACTGTGTTAAAACTCCGAGAGTCTAACCTCCGACATTGATGCTAAAGGGCGAGCAACATGCAGAACGCCAACCTTTAATATATATCTCCCTTCAATTTCAGTTCGGGCTGGAATTATTAATTTGTTAGCAACCAAAGAACAGTACTATCTAGTACTTAATATATCAGGAATGCAATACAGTTTATGAAAACACGCAATATAATATTGAGATAATATTGTGTGACTCGTGTGATAAAAGTGAGTCCATCCAAGCGGGTATTGACCCATGTCGATGAACAAAGGTGGTGGATCTAGATTGAGCGTCTGTAATGTCATTTTATGACTCCGCTACAGGACATCAATTTAGCGGTCTTTGGAGGATTTGGGTTCCCCTCATCACTTTCATTTTCAAATGTGAATGATATAATAATGTATTCATAGCAAGTGATCCTAAAAAAACTATCGACATATTATAATAAGCGTCGAATGGTTAATGTTCCTCTTGTGTGCTGATCTCTCAATATGGTTGTAATTTAATGTTACCGTTTGTCAATATAAGGTAAAAATTAAATTATTTAACGCGAAAAAGTTATTCATATGCACTACCCCATTATTTGTGGGGAAGATTGTTCAGCCCTGGTTTATATCCTTTCGCCTTTACATCAAATATTGATAATTTGGATAGTTTGATTTATCATTCTCCAAAATTGTGTCGTCTTTATTTCTTTTCCCCTCCACTCAAGAAATGTATCATGAGAAACGATGGTAATTCACCTGATTAACTATCTACGATTGCAATTCAATTGATTAACCATGTTATTTCACCTGATTTAATGGTGGTAATTTCCCTGATTAACAATGGTATTTCATCTGATTAACGATGGTAATTCTCAAATCAGCCTAAAGAACATAATCAGTAAAACTATAGGCAAAGGACAAATTGTTACCTCAATTAAACCACCTTCTAAAAAGCATGTCCTTCAAATTGAATATTCGTATTTTACTAACCTGAGGAACAGGGTGTTATATTTACGTTTTTTGACCCCTTGTGATGAAAGTCATTTTTCGACCCGAAAGCCCGAAGTTTTTTCAGCAAATGGTAAATCAAGACACAGGCACCTCCATAAATATTGCTTAAAATGTTGCTGCGCTAGAGTGTGCTACGGATCCTTCATATTCGGAAGTCATTCCATGGACTATACCATATATTTTTTATCCAAGCGAACAGATCCCAGTAGGATATATTGAAGCCGTTTGTCTGTCCACCCGGCCTTACGTACGCGTGTCTGGGTCAATGCTCAATTACCCGTTGACGAATTTAAGTCAAATGTCATAAGCGTATGCCTTATAGATACTGGGCCATTTGTTGGGATTTTCAAAAAGGCCTCAAAATTCAAAATGGCCGCTTAAATGGCCGCAAAATATGACTCAAATACAAGTTGGTTCAAATTTTATATGCTGATACCCAAAGTACATAGAAGCAGTGCTTAAGAAGAAATGGCGTCCATTTTGTATAAAGAAAACGTATTTTTGATTCAAATTCTATCATCTGATGCTTGAAGGACACGGGACTGTGCTTAAGTTTATGCTCAATTCATGAACACATTTTAATAATTTAAATACCGGTAACCGTTATAAGAATTGGTCCAAATCTTACAGGCTAAGGTCCAAAGACCCCTGCTCAAGAAGTTTCCAATATTCCCAAAACCCATGCTGTATCCTGGCCTATACTAATTGATTGTTATTTCTATCATGTAAAATAACTAGGGTTTAAACAAAATATATTCGATGGGATTTGCAAATCCGTAGAGTTGCTGTTTTTCAATTTATTTTCGTAATTCTGTGCTTACTTTTTGAATCTGTTTTTGGTGAACGTCTTCAGGTTGGACAGGTTGGTCATTTGGTAATTCGACGTTGTCCTTCTTTGGATTCTTGGCATTTCGTTTTTAACAAATGCCTTTTTAACGGTGTCAGACCGTGTTCGATTTTTTTAGCTGGTTTTACAATAGGGTTGAGAGAGAGCAAAATAATAAATGTAAATGGTTTGCTTCCGAAATGATTTACAATCCCATGTCAGTCGTTGGATGCTACTTTGAAAACCATTGGGCCAAAATAGTGTCATAAAACCTCTTATTCCGTGCGTAAGATATATTGATGAGCGAACAGTATACACGGGCCTGCCACAGTGATATCCACTTTTCTCCTTGTTACAATTTTTAGTTTAACCAAGCATGATGACCCGTTCACTGGCATCGATTTGAAGACAGTGCAATACAGGATATATTCTGCTCGAGAAATTCCGTATTGGAACGAGACGAGGTCGAGTGCCAATACAGAATATCGAGACAATAAAATACGTTTCTTCCTTACTTCATATGGCCTAGACAAAATGGTATAATGTCGCTCACGTTTTACTATCAATATTTGTATTTTACCCTTCAGTGGCATTATACATGCATATGCAGACTAATTTTGAAGCACATATCTTTCCAATTGCTTCCAGTATAGATCTAATATGCAGTTGGGGTTTCATATTGTCAATCAGATATCTCTGATCTCTTGAGTCACCATAACCTTATTGTGCCGTATTGGCTTTTAGGCTGTAGACTATAGTAACATGGGCAAGTAAAATATGTGTAGTGATACCTTATTACACCTTACGTTCACGTGATCGTATGCCTTACCTTATTTGGCGGGACATCTGATTTTGACATCACACTTTTATATTCATGCCTTGTTGTTGAAGTATCTCTTTATCAGTAATGCTTCAGTTAGATTTAAATGTTACCATTATGTGTGTGTGTAAGATTGTTCTTCTCCACCCAGTCAATTCAATATACTTCGGCCCAAACTGAAACTAATGACAAGGAGAGTCATTTTTAGACAGGGACACTTTCTCAAAATACTTATTAGATTAGAAACATTGCGTATTATTACGAGACAATCTCAGCTCTTTAGCCTTTAACGGTCTCTGGTCTCTGGTGCTCTCTAATTTTATAATCAGTAGAATTGTTCAGGACGTGTCATACGTCTAGAATATTACTTGTCACGTGTGTCAAGAATCTGTAAAAAGGAGGTCATCTAGTCTATAGTGTCAATGCCTGTTCAAATAGTGCTCTTAATTTCAATAACAGATTCACAATTCGATCTTTCTCTGCAAGCAATAAACATCTTGGTAAAAATGTAGGTCATTTTCGCATTCAATCTGTTACTGTGCCGATACCCTTTGTTTACTCAATTTCCCAAAAAGGTGAGTAGATATTGTATCAAGAACTGTAAGATACCATGTGATATTGGGTTCAAGGAGTGAAAATGAATGGGTCTAAATATATTTACTGGATGACTTAATGTTATGTGTTTGGCTTAATACCGATACACCTTCACCGTACTATTATAGCTGCAAGGCGAATATGTGGATGCCTTAATGTTATGTGTTTGGCTTCATACCGATACACCTTCACCTTACTATTATATCTGCAAGGCGAATATGTGGATGCCTTAATTTTATGTGTTTGGCTTCATACCGATACACCTTCACCTTACTATTATACCTGCGAGGCGAATATGTGGATGCCTTAATTCTATGTGTTTGGCTTCATACCGATACACCTTCACCGTAGTATTATAGCTGCAAGGCGAATATGTGGATGCCTTAATGTTATGTGTTTGGCTTCATACCAATACACCTTCACCTTACTATTATAGCTGCAAGGCGAATATGTGGATGCCTTAATAGTATGTGTTTAGCTTAATACCGATACAACTTCACCGTACTATTATAGCTGCAAGGCGAATATGTGGATGCCTTAATGTTATGTGTTTGGCTTCATACCGATACACCTTCGCCTTACTATTATAGCTGCAAGGCGAATATGTGGATGCCTTAATGTAATGTGTTTGGCTTCATACCGATACACCTTCGCCTTACTATTATAGCTGCGAGGCGAATATGTCGATGCCTTAATGTTATGTGTTTGACTTCATACCGATACACCTTCACCTTACTATTATAGCTGCAAGGCGAATATGTGGATGCCTTAATGGTATGTGTTTGGCTTAATACCGATACAACTTCACCTTACTATTACAGCTGCAAGGCAAATATGTATGGTTAGCGGCAGAAGGTTTAATACTATGGCTTACACATTCCCTAATTCAAAATGCCACTTGTCTCAATCTTGAAGAAAAACGAGTTAGTTCGACTTAGAAGTGTATTCAATCCATCATTTGCTCGCTGGCTGTGATAAATGAGCCAGTTGATCTCGTAACCATTAATAACGATCGAGTTTGACTTGTGAGGAGGATCTCTCTAAAGAAAGTGTAACTATTGCAGGTGTTGTTTCGAAATGAGAGTCGCATTTTAGAATTTTAATGTGTTACGATGCTCTCATCATTTTTTCCTGCGTATTTTCCAAAAGGTACAACAGTCCTGACTTTTTCATAATAATCCTTCGATATGTTAATATATTTAAATCGGGGTCGTCTTTTCTTTTGTTTTTAAAGAATTGACACTTGACAAGCTATCCAAAACCAACGTGGCACAAAATACGATTTGACTGTCACATTATTGAACCAATTACACCCTACTCCCTTATTCAATAGTTGAATAGTAAACACAAACGTATTTTCAACTATACCTGGTCTGTTACATGCAGTGCACTAAAACTGAGCTAATTGCACCCATTTACCTTTCATAAGATTCAATATGGGGTTAAGTTAGGTAAACCATTCGAACTTGGTCTTAGTAGCACTAATAGCCTCAGGCCAAGCCCTTGGCTATTCTTCCCCCTAAAACCCAGTATTCATAGTTTATCCGTAACTTAATGACAAATAGTGCTGATAATTTTATCATACAATTTTTCTTAAATATTAGATTATTTAGATATAATTCTCAGTACATTTTCTGTTGTATGGCCTCTCTATGTAATATGTGTTTAATTGTCAGTATAATTTAAGAAACGGATAATAAAAAGACTCTGCATCGATCGCTGTAACATATTACTCCTAAGATGTCATTGACGCATTCGACAGTTGTACGGGTATGTGTCATAGTTAATATAACTATTGCAAGAAGAATCGCTTTATAAAACGATGCGCGATTCGTTTTATCTTTGGGTCGAATAATTGCTGAATGATATCTGTCAACATTGATCCAATAAATCTAAGCCAATTATTCTTATTGAGGATTAAGCCTTGAGAGTGCATATCTATCAGCTCTTGCTCAGTTAATGCAAACACTCGAATTTCTAAGTGTGTAGAACACCATTTTAATCACTCCGGAGCATCAAGTGTTATCAATGCTAAAAAATCGCATCAACTTGAAATCACGCAAAGCACCATCCATGGGCTTCTCTTAAAAGCCCATGCAATCATTGAGCATTTTCAAACTAAATTGATTCCTAACTAGGTTAGGAACGGTTGCTAGTTAGATTCCATATCCCGTGGTGATTTAAAGGGGTGGTATTCTTGACGGTACATATATCGGTATTTTGTCATTTATTATTATACAAATATTTAATTCTACTGAGGTGAATACCTGTGCATCTTTCACAAGTGATATTCCACGAAGCCCGAAGGGCTAGTGGAATATCATCTTGTGAAAGTGTCACAGGTATTCATCGGAAATATAATTAAATATTTGTTTTATTATATCACTGTCATAACATCTACTATAATTAAATAAGTCATATGTTAAAATTAAAATACATTTATATTTCTTCTAACAATATAACAATAAAAACAATAAATATCAACTACCAAATTGTATAGTCAATAAATATCAACTCCTAAATTGTAGTATTTTAATTTAAGGTTTCATGTTAACATTATAATTAATTGTAACATTGCAATGGGTCAATGAAAATGGAACCATTGTGTTCATACTCATAGTATTGGCCATGTGGGAAACAAGGTTGGGAATGTTTTTCAAATGTCCATTCATGACCGTTGAATATCATTTGATATTCACCGGAAGTCACGTGACTTCCGTTGAATATCGCTAGTTATTTTTTAGTCACGTGTAGGACATGGAGCAATAAGAGAGTGAGGAATATGACAGTGATATAATAATGTCAAATATTTTTTGCTGATCGAATGATGATTTGTCACTAAAGAGGATTTGAAAAAAAAGTTTTATATTTGTCATGTTAAAATAACAATTGTTAGAGGCCATGTATAAAATACATAATATGGTCTTCTTGTTTCTGTATATTTCATGAGATGGCCCCGTACAAATTTTATTTGATACGGTGTGGCATTCTAGCTAATACTTTAATAGGATTTGGTTCCAGCTAAAATATGCAGTAATACTCAGCGGTGAATGAACTCCTTACCACGCTTAATTGAATGGAGTTGCAGAATGATACAAATTCCTTGAATAACTGGAATCTGAAATCCACAATCAATTGGAAAAAGAAGATTCGAGATTAATGGATAGTCAATCCTTCAAATTGCAATGTATATAACATTCGATAAAAATTCATGTTGCGTATTTTGATGGGAAAAACATATGTATTCAAGAAGCAATTAATAGTTTAAAAGGGAGATCAATTTAGAAATAGCACTGTGCAAAATGTGCGATATCTCCTGTTTTATTTCAAGAGATTTGCATAAATAGTTTGCAAATCTGCTTAGAATCCCCTAACATATAGTCAGATATCAAATGTTTAATACGGACAAATTTGAGTATCATACCACCTATATCAAATTATTTGATGGTATGTCAAAGAATAGGTCCCACATTATACTAATTTAAATGGAGATATGATCAGGAGATTTGCAATCTATATTAAATATCTTCTGTCTATACTCTTAAAAAACTGACTATATCTTACTATTCATACAGTACTGGATATACAGAACAGGAGATATGCAGCCTATCCTGTGCTAGAGACAGCTTATTTCAGCTTATATCAGGAGATACTCCCAAATCAGACCCCCAAAACAGGAGATACTCTAACTATACGAAATGACGTCATCAGGTCTCATTGCTTGCAGCGCTAATAAAGTAAAATCACTTATCTAGCTTATTAACCACAAGTTAAATATTTTAGCTATTAGATAAACAAATTGGAGAAGCTTATCCCCTCTCTGTTGTCTATTAATAAAGTGAATTGTCATTAAGATAAATAACTTTGTGATTTTAACATTCAGTGAGGTAAAATGTATGTACAAAAGTTAATAAGTATTAGTTACATTCCATTGTTCAAAACTGTTTTCTATAATTTTATATCATAGTACCCCACACAAGTACCATGAGATTAATCCATAAATTATAACAAACGGATTAATGTAAACTTGTCACGTGGATTTCTAAATAGAAACTACTTCATCAAAGGGACTATAATCTGGTGGTTTTTCAGATTTTATAAACACATTGTTTGAGATAACTAAATTGTTTTTAACACTTATAATACATAGATAACAGAAAACATGAATTGTGAAATATAAGAGAATACACGTTGTTTAACAAAGGGCATACAGATTGTAGGTTGTATCTGTGTAATATGGAGCCTCTGTTCTCTAATGTAAACTCAATCTGAAGGTGAAACAATGTAGTAAAACCGAGTGGAAAACTCATTCATTAAAATAGTATCTTTCCACAGAATTGATGGATTTAATTCAAAATTTGACACAATGTTTATCATAGTGTTGGGGACATTATGCCATCAAATTTATTTAAAATAATTCATATGCAAATTATATTTATTGGAACTTTGAACCGTCAGTCATGACGGTTCTAAGTTCCAATCCATTAACTTCAATAAACGGATCAGTTTTCAAAACTCATTACACTGAAATTTGATAACTAGGGATTAAACATTTATGTTAGCATTTTGCTCTGACATGTCTCAAGATGTTATTTACATCAATTCCCAATACTACTCAATATTACAGAATATATGACATTTACATGCATCATTCTCCAATAATATGATTGATTCAATATCCCGAATCCCAATTACTGCTCTGTAACTTGACATTTACAATGGTGTGCATCATTTTAACAATAGTATGCATTGATTGAATATCCCAATTATTACTCAATATTATTGTATAAAATGACATTTTAATGGTATGCATCATTCTACAATAGTGTGCATTAATTGATTTTCCCAATTACTGCTCAATATTACAGTATAAAATGACATTTGCAATGGTATGCATCATTCTACAATAATATGCATTAATGGAATTTCCCAATTACTGATCAATATTACAATGTAAAATAAAAACAATTGTATTACTGAGACCAATCTGATGTTTATCTCAGACAATCTAGATAACATAGAATATGAAGTATGAAGTATTATGTTTCATGCGCTTGTTCTTGTATCTCTAAATGTGACATTAAATTAATGCATAAACTCTAACAAATGGATTAATATAAAACTCAATGTGAAAGAGAAACAATGTAGTACATGTAAAACCGAGAGGAAAACTTATTAAAATTAAAACAGTAACTTTCCACAGAGTTGATGGATTTATTTCAAAATTTAACACAATGTTTATCATAGCATTTGGGACATTAGGCCATCAAATTTATTTTAAAGAATTCATTTGCAAATTATTTTTATTGGAACTTAGAACCGTCAGTTGTGTAGAAATTAATCCATTAACTTAAGTAAACGGATTAGTTTTCAACGGATTAGTTTTTCTAATTCCACTGAAATTGAATAATTAGGGATTAAACATTTATTTTAGCATTTTGCCCTGACATGTCTCAAGATGTTATTTACATCATTTCCCGATTACTGCTTAATATTACAGAATATATGACATTTACAATGGTATGCATCATTCTACAATAGTATGTATTGATTCAATATCCCGAATCCCAATTACTGCTCAATATTCAGTGTAACTTGACATTTACAATGGTGTGCATCATTTCAACAATAGTATGCATTGATTGAATATCCCAATTATTACTCAATATTATTGTATAAAATGACATTTTAATGGTATGCATCATTCTACAATAGTTTGCATTAATTGATTTTCCCAATTACTGCTCAATATTACAGTATAAAATGACATTTACGATGGTATGCATCATTCTACAATAATATGCATTAATGGAATTTCCCAATTACTGATCAATATTACAGTGTAAAATAAAAACAAATGTATTACTGAGACCAATCTGATGTTTATCTCAGATAATCTAGATAACATAGAACATGAATTATGAAGTATTAAGTTCCATGCAATTTACTTGCATCTCTAAATGCGCCAATGAGATGTGTTATAAACTCTAACAAACGGATTAATTATCAATGTAAATTTGTCATGGTGAAATTCTAAATAGAAACAGGTTTATCGCAAAGACTAATCTAGTGTTTACCTCTGATATTTTAAACAAATTGTTTGAGATTACTAAACTGTTTTTAACATTAAATATCTTTTCTTGTCAGGTGTCAACAATCTGCAGAGTAAAACCGATCGAGAGGAAAACTCAATAATTAAAAAATAACTTTCCATGGAGTTGATCAATTAAATTCAAAATTTAACACAATGTTAATCATAGCATTAGGGACATTATACAATTAAATGTATATAAAAAAATGAACTCAAAAATTATTATTAAGGAAATAAGAACCCTCGGTTGTAGAAAATTAATCAAATTATCAATGTAAACAAGTCATCAATCATTAATAAGCCAGATAAGTTACAGAAATAAGATGTGATGACGTCATTTCGTATAGTTAGCGTATCTCTTGTTTTTGGACCTCTGATTTAATAGTATATCCTGATATATGCTAGAAGAAGCTGTTGTTCATAGAATCGGCTAGTATATCCTTTCTGTAGATATGATAGAGTGGTAGACAAACTATATGTTAGCCTTGATATATAACACAGCTTATATTAGTTCATATTTAGTAGAGTGGCAAATAGTACTAACTATACTAGTTGTCCGCCAAATATCTGGATATAGCATGTGTCTATACAACACGGGAGATACGGGAGATATTTCACACTATGACAGTTGATATTAGAGCATAGTTAACAGGATATTCTATTACTATATAGCCTTTTTTGCACAGTGTAGTCCAACACAACTAAACTGTATCAGTCAAAGTTTGAACTGATAATCGAAAGTTGGTCCGAAAGATCATTCATCATTTTTGATTCTATCAAATTATTCATTCGTTTATTGTTATTCTTCAGAATATGATGATTTATATGATTTATGATCTAAACTTTTGATATTTTTGTTTAAACTTTTGAAAAATAATGTTAGTGAGAGTTCATACCATATAGCAATTATGATCTTAACGGTGCTGTTTGGTTCAATAGCATTTTCAACAGATATTTGATGAATTAGGGAACTAAGGGAAGTAGAAATGCTGATGGGTTACTTTATGATTCATCATTGGTTTGTTTAGATTTTTGTTCCTCATAATCAATTATTCTTCCTGCAATGTTATGAAGCTGTGACGGTTTATCCGTTTCTATAGTTCGTAGTCCTGGGCTCTTTGATTCTGTTAGTTTGTGAGTTAATGGATATTAGTTCTGTTGGGTGTCTTTAAAACACAGACAATGGTTCTCGAAGAGTTAAACTATTTGGTCGCATGGTGTCTCAATCACTTTGTTTCGAATTACTAGTTATTATTTGATAAGAGTTATTTAAAAGAAAGACGGTCTCCAAGCTTCACGATAATTTCATCTGGTTCGAAATCACGTTCGGCCTGTGTTTACTTGACATTGAGTTAGACGGTATGATAGTTTGACTCTGCTGTTTTAGAAACAAGATAATAGGAACACACTACTGACATTGATTAATCACGGAGTTTAAGAAACTGGCACATTGACGGGTCTCAACGAATATTAGATTTCGATCCTGATTCAAAGCTATTCAAAGTCATATTACGGGTTTCTAAAATTTGTTATACAACTGCTCATTATACAATTTTTTACACGAAAATTACGTGACTTGTACATGGATATACGCAACGGTCCAATGAAATGCAACATAGTCGTTCATTAATCAGCTGAGTGATTTGACATATTTACAATGGCCTCATTTCAATTAATTGATGTGTTACGTTTGAAAATTATGCAAAAATTCAATTTATTCGTCATTTTTCACTTATTTCAACAGTTTAAGGACAAGGGTAAAAAAATTATTATACAAAGATGAAGTGTATGGACATCTTATAGTCTTTATATGGGTTAAGGTTGCTCAAATAAATGAAAACTTAAATTGAAAATCTTTGCTATGGTAAAATATTTGTTAGACACATATGTAGTGCGCTGACATTATATAGTCTAAAGTATATATGAACTAAATTTGCTGAAATAAGTGAAAATGAAAATGAAAATTGAATATTTTTGCATGGGTAAAAAATTGTTCAAAGAAAAAAACGGGTTGAAAAAATTGTGTTCTGATGTCATCGTCTTCAGGTCAAAGTTCGTGCCTGATTGGTGCCTAAAATGTCATTTTCATTTACTCGATCTATTAATACTCAAGTTGATCGAGTCTTAACAAGAGGATATATGTTGCAACGAGCAGACGCGGTTGACACACGCGAGCAGCCGACACAATTTATTTTTATGAAGGGAGACAATGCGCTTACAGTGTGCTATGCAAAATGTGGTAAATTGCCGAACGGTAATTGGTTTAGCTTCCCACTGGAGAATTTTGTACTCCTATACAAGTAACATGAGTATTTTCCAGCGATTATATATTGGTATGATAGAGCTATGGTGTAAGACAAATACTTATTTTAGATTATTTTCTTGCTCATTCATAATCCATATAGGAGGCTACTGTAATAGGGATTCTCGTAAACCCTTTTGGTGGTCTTATTTCATCATAATTAAGTGTTTGGTTTCTCAATAGGATCCATGAAATTATTAGAGTTATTATTTAATGGTCTAAACGTTTAAGTCGCCTGCCTCTTGGCTGACCCATATACTACTTTTAAATGATGTAGGGCCGGGGACAATGGGTTATCAAAAGAGTACACTAAGCTAGCGACAAACGACAAAACAGATCCGCCTGTTGTTGAAGAAATACATTGAATCCAGTGTGACAACTCAAACGATTCGAGAAATAATGGCAGATGATCAATTCAAGTCATTGTAATCTGTAAACAGCCTGATTGTAGCTGTTGCGAGATCAGATGTCAAAGTGTCCGATATAATCAAATACAGTAGAACGCAATGAGCAAAATGTAATTACCCCATGGCCATCAAAGGGAAGAGGAATTGCCATGCTAAGAACTAGTAAACAACATTAATACGTATATATGGAATCACAAGAAATGTGTTATTATAACGAAATGAAATTGGCATTACAATATGATGCCATATTCTCGATGACGTTTTAACTTATTCATATTTCTGTTTTGTTATATTTGAGGTATTTTTCATACCTTCTAACAGAGCGTCAAAAACCCGAAGGGCAATACAGAACAAAATGTCTAATGTTGTTCATTATAATGGATGATTTGACATTATGTATATTTCTAATTAATTACAATGCATATAAATAACGATTTTAACAGTAGACACCACATTTTAATGTGTATATATTAAATTTACAATTACACATATACTGTATGAGTATTTAATGGTATCTTACAATTTATCCAGAATCAAAGTGTAAGCAATTTTTGGAGCACCTGGCTTATACTAGGGTTATCATATAATGTGTAGCTTGGCGACATCTGATACTAGGGTTATCATATAATGTGTAGCTTGGCGACATCTGATACTAGGGTTATCATATAATGTGTAGCTTGGCGACATCTGATGCTAAGGTTATCATATAATGTGTAGCTTGGCGATATCTGACACTAGGGTTAACATATAATGTGTAGCTTGGCGACATCTGATACTAGGGTTATCATATAATGTGTAGCTTGGCGACATCTGATACTAGGGTTATCATATAATGTGTAGCTTAGCGACATCTGCTAATGATACTGATAAGTGGAATTAACAAAGGGAGGTATGAAACCCAAAACTATTGTGCTAATTATTAACGATTATTTGGAATAAGGATTCTTTAGTCTTGGTTTAAAAAACTCAGACACGGGCTGTTTTATTGAAAACAATTTGATACTAGTTTTAAACATCTGTCCATGCAGCTCTTTGCAAATTGTTTTGTCCAGTAAGATAATTATGCATTTTGTCAGTGCGATTATAATAGTCACCGAAAGGTTGTGGATAAAATTGTCAGGTTGTATCAATTATATACAAATTAAACAATGTTATATTCAAAGATACTCGCAATTTGATGTGAATCATTCATCAAAAGTGACTAGTTCCTGGTTAAGCTTCTCTACTAGAGGATCAATACTAGAATCATTTGCCAAACATTTGTATCATAACGGAGTTTAGAGTAGTCACTGCAAAGTATGCCACGTACATATCAGTCATGTGGATAATGAAATAAGGAGGACCGAAGAGAGGGCCTTGTGGAAAACAATATAACAGTCAATTTCTGTGAAACATCGTTATAAAAACCTTTTTGTTTTCTGTTTCCTGAATAATAATTTTAGAAAAAATTTAGGGAATATCCCTTATTCCATAAATATTTATCCTTTCAAAATGAGCATCATGATTAAACTTGTCAAATGCTTTTAAAAGATCAGGAAACAGTCCAAGTGAGTACTTCTAATCAAAATGTTTTTTTCTGAAACGTAAGTGTTTTAGTTTTAGAATCTGATGACGCTCAATAAAAGCATAGAGTCGCATAAGTATTAACTATCAAGTAATTTCGAAAAAATAACAAAACAGAAATTAGACGATAATTTGTGAAAAAGTTTCTTGGCTTTAAAGAGGAAAATCACTTATAATTGCATTAGCTTTAGAAAATTAAGAAAACACCCCTCACTCATAGATTTATTGTAAATAAACAATAACGGATCACTGATTTCCTGGTTTGATTGTTTTATTATCGCTCGTTTGATCTAGCCATTCTCTTTTAAAGATGATTTGTGGGGCAAACGTTCTTCTTTGCTATATTTCCAAAGATGACAATGAATTGACGAGGTAGAAATTTTCCAACATATAATGTGTTATTGTTTGTCAGATCTTAGGTATATCATTGAGGAAATCTTTGGCTGAGTTATATGGCAATGGTCTTGTTTATGAGAATTGATCTCTTTATGATTTGAAGTTCAAATGTTGTCAACGTTTGATTTGTTAGAGTGTTCGTGTACTTCAATCTTCTTGCGCTCTATGATTTAAAGTTTGACTGTTGTCAACGTTTTCATCACGTCTCTTAAAAGTATATGTGTTTGTGTACTTCAACATCTCTTGTATGCTTTGAACTTCGAATATTGTCAACGTTTGGTTTGATTTGAGTGTTCGTGTACTTCAATCTTCTTGCGCTCTATGATTTAAAGTTTGAATGTTGTCAACGATTTCATCACGTCTCTTAAAAGTATATGTGTTTGTGTACTTCAACATCTCTTGTATGCTTTGAACTTCGAATATTGTCAACGTTTGGTTTGTTAGAGTGTTCGTGTACTTCAATCTTCTTGCGCTCTGTGATTTAAAGTTTGAATGTTGTCAACGTTTTCATCACGTCTCTTAAAAGTATATGTGTTTGTGTACTTCAACATCTCTTGTATGCTTTGAACTTCGAATATTGTCAACGTTTGATTTGTTAGAGTGTTCGTGGACTTCAATCTTCTTGCGCTCTACTATTTAAAGTTTGAATGTTGTCAACATTTTCATCACGTCTCTTAAAAGTATATGTGTTTGTGTACTTCAACATCTCTTGTATTCCTTGAACTTCGAATATTGTCAACGTTTGGTTTGTTAGAGTGTTCGTGTACTTCAAGGCCTCTTCTTGCGCTCTATGATTTTAAGTTTGAATGTTGTCAACGTTTTCATTGCGTCCTTTAGATTTATATATGTTTATGTATTTCATCTCTCATCTGACGTTCAAATGTTGTCAACGTTTGATATGTTAGGGTGTTTGTGTACTTCAAGGTCTCTTCTTTCGCTTTTTGATTTGACGTTTGGATGTTGTCAACGTTTTCATTGTGTCCTTTAGAGTTTCATGTATTTTTGTCCTCCAAAATCTCTTCCATGATTTGAAGTTCGAATGTTGTCAGCGTTCGATTTGTAAAAAGTTTCTTATTTTGCTCTATGGTTTGACGTTTGGATGTTGTCAATATTTTCATTACGTCCTTTGGAGTAATATGTGTTTTCGTCCTCCGACATCAGATCAATGATTTTAAGTTCAAATGTTGTGAACGTTTGTTTTGTGCACTTCAGTGTCGACCTCTTCTTTTGCTCAATAATTTGAAGTTTGAATGTTTCATTACGTCCTTCTTAGTTATATATGTTTGTGTACTTCAACACATCTCCTATGGCTTAAAGTTTGAACTCTACGAACGCTTTCATTTGGCATATCACTCGGAGATCTTTTCTCACCTGACTCTTTGAAATAGCACTCGAATGAGACAACTGATAACACCTTTCTGTATTACTTGAACCATTTGTATTCATTTAGCATTTTTGCAATGACGTTTATTCAATCAATGATCGTGGGAATTCATTAAGGGATGATAGTAAGTAATGACGCTACTTGAAACAAGGACATATGAATGCTTTATAAACGGAGAAATAATGTACATTTAGTGATACCTTTGCGGATGGATATGGGCTTTTTTGACACTCTTGTGAACTATGCTTCGCCTGTTTTGTATCACTCGCCGAGTGCTCTATGTTGGATGAGCATTTGTGTTTGGACTGAACATCCAAAAGTCCAGTTCTAGTTTGTTGCTTTACATTGTTCTTAAAAGGTGATGATGGGTGTTTGGCACTGTTCCCTTGTGTTTATATTATATTACTGGATATCAATGATTTATTATTTTATGACTGACTATGTTGTTATTCATCTTTATTGCATATTTCTTTGCAATATGTCTTGATTTTCCCTTTATGGCATTTTTTCTGGGGCTATACAGGGTGTCAAATAAATATGTTCTCATCCTCTTAGCTTAAAAATCTACACGATGTTTTATTACTTTTCTTGTCTGCATGATATCTGAATTGTTCTGTGGTACCTCAAAACTAGTTTTCATAGAGGAACTCCACAATAATTTTCAGATGGCTAGCTCAACTAGATGCATTTCTATGCACAAAAGTGTTCATTCTTCTGAAATTAAGAGGGAAGAACATATTTATTTGACACCCTGTACAAGTCAAGATGGTATAGACATAGATCTGGTCTGGTGGTCATCTTGAAACCATATTACCGAATTATCTGGCTTGAACTTTATACACTATTTCCTCACGTAATTCTAGATAATACCTTCAACATATGATAGAATCGATCGATCTTTTTGCATATATCATAATATTTTGCTTATACTAATGTAACCTTTCGTACGACCCATCACACTTATTTCTATTTCTTATGATTAGCTGAGGGAATGTTGTCATTTTGTCGGCCATGGTTTTACAAATAAGAGTACTTGGTATACAATAATCCGATGATATATAGAATAGATACACTAGGTATACGTCTATCATTGTCTAATTACATTAAAGGAAGTGTTTTGATTTTCCCAATGGATTTGTAGCTTATTTACTTCTCAGAATGACGTAGGTAAACCTATTTTCGGCGTATGAGTTACTGCTATGTTCATTCCAAATTAGGACAGTACCAATGAGCGGATTTTATATCGATCTGGACAAAACTGGATTTTTTTCAACATCAGAGGTACTGGCTGTGTCGTTTTAGTCTATGTTATGTTGTGATAATAGATATTTGATAGAAAATAAAGTCCATTGGGACGAACCGATGAATCAAAAATGTTTTGATTTTAAAAGATGAACTGCTAATGATGTGCCTTTATTATTTGATCATATCCAAACAGCGAGTACAAGAGTAATTTATAACAATACTTAAAAATATCTTAATCATTCAATATATTTAATCTATATTTACTGAATCAGATGCGGATCATTTGACAGAGCAGGGATTATATTTGGAAAAAGACGTTTTAATTTAATTCGAATTTCCTTCTTGATATGTCCTTTGTATTCGTTCGACTTCACTCCTTGAGTGTAGTTTAACTAGACTCTGCGCGCATGGTATTCTTGTGACAAAGAGACTATCGAATACATATATTTAATATACATGCATTACAATTGTTTTTGCTTGCTCGATTGTATGTGTTTTGATATCCCATGAGTCACATGGATCAAGAACACATTTCTTTTTGTGTCATTTAATTAAACAGATTTGCTTTGGTCTATGTTTTTCAAGTGGTTCACTTTTTATGTTTTCTTCACAAATATGCACCTTAAACGCAGACACAATACGAATAGAAAAAATTATATTTTGTATCTGTACGTGTGTAGCTCTGAGAAGGACATGTTTGAATTGGAAGGAATGTTGTCCCCCGGGGATATATCGCCCTCCTCCCACGCTAGACCTTTCTGTCCCTGATATTTATTGATTTTAATTTGAAGAGGCAAATATGCAAATGACTAGCTCATCTTATTCACCAATGGAGAAAAGGGGTATTTCGAGTGACAAGTATATATACCCCATCTACATAGGTGTAGCAGGGATCGTCATCCCCTGTTGAACGAGTTCCTCATTCATTTGGTTCACTTAGATCAGGGACAGTAAGTGTCACAAAGGATGGTACTCGTAGACTCAGGGGCTAAAACCAACTCAAATTGCGATACTGTCTGTCATGCATGTGAAATCACGTCTAACCTGCGATGTTGTTTGTACTGTAATTGTATCTGTCTTTGCAGAGATTATCCCAACAAGCCACCCCTTAACGATGGACATGAAGCCACTAGAAGGAACAGGTTTGAAAAACATGACATCTAATTTAGTAACTTGGTTGTTGATGCACAGGCATGTCAAGAAACTAATACAAACAATTAATAATATGTTCCAAAATTAATTTGGCAGTCTGTCCTAAATTAGCATTTGATAAATATTGGTGATCTTGAGGACGTTTCATATTTACAAATTACATCCTTCAAGATTAACATTGAAGAGAATAAATTGGTTATTGGAGAAATGCACTCATTCGGGTACAGAATTAACGAACACTTATTTGAAATTTGACAGAACTTTAGTTGGAACGTACCGAGTGTTCGTGTTTTTGATGCATCGTCCTCCATTTGGCATCTACTCAGATACCTTGTGGGTTGCCATGATCAAATCATACATAAAGTTCATCAAATATAGAACTATGACTCCTCCAGTATCACCATCGTTTACACAAAGTGAGCAGCATTTATAGTGAAACATAATATCAATGAAAGATAGTTTGTTCTAAAACGTTTTAAATGAGTTATCCTAATAAAACCATCAAGATGGAATGCTAAAAAACATTATATTAACAACTATTCAAACACCAAATCACCTCGAATATAATGTTTCTTTCAGAAATTGGTGACTCAAGCCTTCGACAATCACAATGCAAATACATCAGTTATTTTTCATCAGGCGACAGGGAGGATAAGACCACCACAGAATTAGTAATTGGTAAATATATTTTTCAATATAATAAAAGCACCGCTGAATTGGTGATTTGTAAATATCGTGTCCAATACAATACGACCTCCTCTGAATCGGTAATTAGTAAAAGTAGCTTTCAAGACAATACGACCACCACTGAATAAGAAATTCATAGATATAGCTTTCAATACAATGAATTGTAATTGATAATGGGTTAATAAAGTTTCCAAGATAGTTAAACAATCTTTATACTAGAATACGACTACCGTTGAATTAGTAATCTAAAAATATGAAGTAACTTCCACAAGGATAAAACCAGGTCTGAATTGATAATTTGTAAATATAAATACAAGGATATGACCACTGGCCGGTGAACTAGTATTTATAAAATATACACCAATAACTTCCACACGAGAATACGGCCGCCTCTCAATTGATAATTTGTAAATATAAATACAAGGATACGACCACTGATGAATTAGTAATTTGAAAATATCGAGTGTCCCAAAAAATTGGATCGCTTTTTTGTTTTCCCAGCAATTGATTACTCAAATTCATTGAAACTTTTTATTAGGTAGCCTCGAGATATCATCAGTAAGTTGTAAGAATATGAAACAGATCGGGTACATGTTATGTGAGAATTGTCAAATTCAAAAATGCATGACAAATTCAAAAAATCCAATATCAATGGAAAGGCTACTTATTTCAGTCTTAAAGAACCTGTGTTTCCAAGCAGAAATGCTTTTAAGTATTTTTCCATCGATAATGGATAGGTTTAATTTCAGTAAAATGACAATGAATCGCCCGTAATTCCTCTATGATTGATCCCCAACCCAAACCTTTCACCTTGAAACTATTTTCAATCACTGAGAAAACACTTGTTAAAATGCGATTTATTTTTTGGGACACCCGATATGCACAAATAACTTCCACACAAGAATAAGACCGCAACTGAATCGATACTTTTTAAATATCAATACAAGGATACGACCACTAATGAACTAGTTATTTGAGAAAATACACCAATAACTTCCACTCTAAATATAAATACAAGGACACAACATCTGATGAATTAGTAATTTGAAAATATTAACTCCACAACGATATGGATAAGTATTTGATAAATACAGTTTTCACTTTGATAAGATTACTTTGAATTAGTATTTGATAAATGCAGTTTCCACTTTGATAAGATCACTTTGAATTAGTATTTGATGAATACAGTTCCACTATGATAAGATCACTTTGAATTGGTATTTAATAAATAAAATTTCCACTTTGATAAGATCACTTTGAATTAGTATTTGATAAATAAAGTTTCCACTTTGATAAAATCACTTTGAATTAGTATTTGATAAATGCAGTTTCCACTGTAAGATCACTTTGAATTAGTATTTGATGAATACAGTTTCCACTATGATAAGATCACTTTGAATCAGTATTTGATAAATTTAGTTTCCACAATGATAAGATCACTATGAATTAGTATTTGTCAAAATACAGTTTCCACTTTGATAATATCACTTTGAATTAGTATTTGATAAATACAGTTTCCACTTTGATAAGATCACTTTGAATTAGTATTTGATAAAATACAGTTTCCACTATGATAAGATCACTTTGAATTAGTATTTGATAAATATAGTTTCAACTATGATAAGATCACTTTGAATTAGTATTTGATGAATACAGTTTCCACTGTGATAAGATCACTTTGAATTAGTATTTGGTAAATATAGTTTCCACTATGATAAGATCACTTTGAATTAGTATTTGATAAATACAGTTGCCACTTTGATAAGATCACTTTGAATTAGTATTCGATAGATACAGTTTCCACTATGATAAGATCACTTTGAATTAGTATTTGATAAATACAGTTTCCACTATGATAAGATCATTTTGAATTAGTAATTGGTGAATATAGTTTTCAATAAGCTAAATTAGTATGTGTTGATACGGTTTTCATTTGGATAAGACCACCTTTGAATTAGTAATTAGTAATACAGTATCCAAAAGAATATAACCACTGATAATAATTTAGTAATTCTTGAATACAGTATCTACAAGGACAATAGTGCCAAATTAATCATACGTATTTTTAAAGCTACTAAAGTTTCCATTGGAATAAGACCCCTGCTAATTTGCTAAATAACATATTATAGAGTCTCGGATAAATGTCTCCAATAAGAAAATATCAAAAATCAATGCTTGTGCTTTTCATAAGTAAGTTATAATTGTACAGTTGGTGTAAAAACTCTTTAAATCCACCATTGCGATTAATGACTTTCCATTACTTAGAGAAATGGTGTTTATTGAGAAACAGTTGCCCTACATTATAATATAAATAAATATAATCATTGTGGCACTATACTTATAAAGTCTAAATTATGTAAATACTCATATTTTTAGAGCGCTGAAACGTGGATTCCACTGGGATATGTTAGAAAGAGCATCTATGACTTAAAAATATGATATATGGTCTATTTCTGAATGAATTCTTTCAGGAAATGTTTTAGATGAAATATGACCATGCTTATCGCGAGACTGAGACTAACTTCCGGTGCATAAATTGCAACTTCGAGCATATTTTCCTTGTAAATTTTCACAAAGACATGACTAAATCGTACTTTTAGATTTCTTTATCGACACTGCTATTCTTTCCTTCTTTCGGGACATAATTAACTTTATTTTCCAATTTTATAAGAGGAATACCTTACGCTTAACCATCAGGAGGATAGCTAGGGCCTGTATGCGGATAGTCTGATAAATTGATTATTAGTATAAAATACCACTATTGGGGATTTTAAGCATATGGTTTCCTCAATAGCCACACCACGATTAGTATGCGATGGTCATAAAGTGTCCCAGCTTATAATTTGTAACTAACACCATCGTCCATCTGGGCTAATACAAATTAAAACGAAGAAAGGCAATTCTCACTTCTCTAAGAAAAGCAATATCCATTCGATATGTCAGTTTTTAATTAGAACTGTTTCACTTTAATGTTTATACTTACCCCAATTAAACTCTACATACAATTATATTATTCCGATTAGTGAATTTATTATACAGATCATGCATTAGTGATTTTAAAACTGCAATATAGTTTTGCAATTTATTCTTAGGCACAGCGTTACACTATATTTCCTATAACAGAACCATATTGGACTATAATTATACAAATAAATATATGTATATGTCGAAATCAGACAATGACCATATATATAGTACTATATATAAGGAATACGCCACCACAGAATCTCAAATGCTTGCTAGCTAGACAAATTGATTTTAAGTTTTGTACCATTGTTTCTAAAGAACGTAAAGTAATGTCCCCTTGGGAAATCAACCTAAAGAACATGCATTTTCTTCTCGCTTTGGATCAATTCTTTCCCCAGTAGCGAATTTGGCCTTCGTGTTTGACCTGATATGATGTTGTAAAATGAAAAAACGAAAGTCGAGGTTGCTGAGCTTGTATTCGCGAATGCAACTAACGGCTAGCGGCTACCGGATTAACTTACTATTTTATGATCAACTCATTTAAATATAAATAGAATAGTGGCAGCTAATATTCATATTTGAATGAGTTGGACATAAAATAGTAGTTTAATCCGGTAGCCGACGGGCGTTAGTTGCATTTGCGAATACAAGCTGGGTTTTAGACGCGAATTGAAGAATCTTCAAATATGAAATCCATGAATGCCCTTTACAACATAAGGGGAACGAATCTCCCATTCTATGAATTGGTGGCATGTGTGAACGCTGGTATATGTTATACAATTGAAGATAGGTGTACTCGAAAAGAATATGACATGAGAGACTCTTTCCAAAAAATGATTTAATAAGTGAACAATCCAACTGAATGATTTAAGAATTGTATTTAACTTTTAAAATTTTCCAAATCGGTTTAAGCAACTTATGACATGCCTCGGTACCCTGAATTATCGATAGTAAATAATGATAGAGCACGATGTAATGGTGTTGATTGTCAGTTCTGTCGATTATTGTTTGTTATCCTAAATACCAATCAGCTAACCACACTAATTCACATCAGATCACCACACTAGTTCATATCGTTTAACCACACTACTTTTCTATCTAAGATGAAGAAGCGTTTATATTTTACATTTTCTAAATTGAAAGATCTTAACAATATTTGTTATTTGAGATTAATTTGGGCAATGGGAGCTGAGGATTTCAATTCAAATAAGACCTGAAACTACTGTTTGATCTCATCCTTGAACAAATGTAGATTTTCTCACAATGTCATGTACGTTTCAGCACAATATTATTATTCCCTTATCTTGCATTCATCCTCCATCAATGTCACTTATAGTCCCCAGATTTACTCAACAGCCAAAGTGGATCACATCAAAGGCCAATTTACCAAACCAGACGAAGAGGAAGATCAAGCTTCCGGCCTGGAGCAACTGAAGATGAAAGTCTACCGCCGACTCCCAGACTGTTAGATACCAATTAGGCCAAAGGCAGAATTGTATTATTAAATTCAGTTGTGGTACACAAATTATCGTAAAATCGTGAAATCTTGAGATCGTGAAATAAGATTAAAGACACTAACAAGATATGAATTTGTTTTGTATACTTTCCGTTTCATACTAAAATGCTTTTGGAAAAAAGTAAGGGGGATTGTGTGGTCATTGCATGATTGATATAAAAGCCTTGAGTTTCAACAGAGAGACATCGATGATGTCAATGTGGCAAATGGCATCTTGCGTCTTGGGAAGAACGTAGAGTCAACAAAATTTTTGTTTGCCCAGGACATCGCGTTTTTATATTAATTACAATCGTAATTGCTCTGTACACCCCGGACGATCATCTGTATGTTTAGGGTAATCATTTTCAACTTATCTATTACCTCAAACGTGCTTAAGATTGATTACTCCTTTGCTTTGGCGAGATAGTTGCTTCAATGGACACGATGTATTATATCTGTCCGGGTGAATAGCACTTGTGTTGTTCAGTGAAGCGGAGTACCTTTTTTAAGTGGCACTTAAGTAAACCTCACTGCTCCCAATGAACGTCAGATTAATATCTCTCATATCAGAGTTATTGCTCTGAAATTAGGTGTCCATAAGTCTTCCGAATCAAAATAGTGAATTATATCTCATACTTCAAAAGCTATTTGGAAACTGTACTATAAGATCACCCATATATCGGGCCATATATAACCAAGGAATAAGATAACGTGTAAGATTTGGAGCTCTGATTAAATGATGTAAAAAGGTCCAGCCATTGTTAATAACCTAATAAGTCGCCATGAGTGTTGGCATAAAGTTTAATAAATAATTGCATTAACCTTGATGTCAAATGTGATTGTGTGATGATTGGAATCGGTAATTATGCACTTAATGGTGGTGTCTCTTTGTATTATTCTTTTCATATGTTAAAATTATTTCATTGATTACCCGATCTTTTACGCGTCTTTTTTTTGAAAGCGGGCAAATCGTCAGCCTGAAATTGAATGATTGAATTCGTTAGGATTGACTTAATTACAGGATGAGTTTTGTATAGGATACTATACTGTTGCAAAACCAGACTAAATATGGAATTGTATATTACCTCATGAATGGTTTTAGATTTAACCAATTGTGAACTGTAACAAGTTTACTCATGTGCACAACTGTTTTCCTACAACCCTGACGGGTACGATTGATTTCATGCCCCCCCCCCCACCCTCCTACATCATATCCAAGGACCCTAACCATTGCAAAGTACAAAAAATGAATGATCTCCTTTTTAGCATGATCATCAGAGTAACCAATATGAGAAACACCAATGCCCTTACCATCGGATTCCTCCTGTATATACTGCTCATTGATCGTTTCTCGATGGATAAAAGTCAAATAAATATTGAAATGAAGACATAAATACTCTTAATTATAACAGCTGAAAAAATCCAACGAAGTAAAACGCAAAAATTGTAGACTTGACAAAACAAACTAGAAAACACCAAGTGTATCCCCTTGTTAAATTGTTATTGCATTTATAATGGTGTGGGTGCACACAACATCCACAGTGGGAT
Organism: Owenia fusiformis; assembly: GCA_903813345.2. Taxonomy (NCBI): domain Eukaryota; kingdom Metazoa; phylum Annelida; class Polychaeta; order Sabellida; family Oweniidae; genus Owenia; species Owenia fusiformis. The sequence continues at coordinate 1,948,170 of CAIIXF020000009.1, forward strand.
GGAGTGGTTGAATATGTCAATGCAATGCCTATGGTAACATTAAATTATCGCAACATCTATAGGAAAAGTAGTTAGTTTTGAAGAGTGAAACGCCATCTTAACCCGAATACATGGCAAATATTGTAAATCATTTAAAAAATTCTTTATTCCAGTTTAACACATTTAAATATACAATACATATAGACTACCAATGTTAAAAACATTGCTGGCAGTTTTCATTAAAATAAGAAAAGCTGAAATTTTAAAAACCTCTATGATCATAGACATCTGTGATTTAATGTTAATAATTGAGTAGATAAACATTCATTCCACAGTTGAACGGATTTGTAAAATATTCAAACATGACCGTGCTCTATTCAAATTTCTCAACCAATCAGAATGCAGCATAGCCAATATAGAACGTTCTCTAATTCTCCATAGATGCACGACCATGCTCTATTCAATCTGCAATTTGCATTGTTTTGAGCGACGTCACATCTCAGCTGCACATCTGGGGCTCTGTCCGGGGATAGTTGTTTTTTTTTACTCCCTCCGTAACTAGATATTTATTTTTATTTTATCAACACCCCATGTTTGCATACACCGTATAAAATCTAAAACGGGGAGTAAAATAGAACAGCCCAAACAAATTCTAAAATTTTTCCGGCCGACTTCAGAATCTTGACAGCATGCGTATTCTTCCTTCATGCCCGTTCCACAGACACGGCTTTTACTAATTTTTATGTTTGAATCGGAATAAATAATGATAGGCCATTCAATATGGTGAAATTCAGCACTCGTTGGACAGAATGTTAGTACAAATGCACTCACCTTCGGTTCGTGCTTTGTACAACATTCTGTCCAACTCGTGCTGAATTTCACCATATTGAATGGCCTATCATTATTTATTCCTTAAGTATGCCATAACAGCTTGGCATTTAAACATGATACCAGCTCCTCTCTGTTCTGTTTATCACGTCACGTTCACGTTCCAAAAACACATCAAATCCTTAATTTGAAAAAAATGTTCCTGATTTGATCAAAATAGTGAAATGATTACAATATGATGGTTGCAATAGCACATGCCATTACCTATAATATACCAGACGTTACATATTGACTGTACGCAATGTTGACGAAATCATACATACAGCTACGGAGACCTTCCAATATACCGATAGTATCTCAACATTGATACACAATTTTGTCTCTCGTTGGCTGTCACGATTTGCAGAAATCTTTAATCAGGCAAAATGGCATTGGCTTCCCTGGTTTGAAATAGAAGGAGATACAATGGTTAATCATGAATTACATTATAGATAGCCTAGTGAAACATCAACATGTAAAGTTCTCATAAAAAGCAAATGGGACAATACACAAACAACACAAAAAATCATTGGTATCAATTGAATTAAGCGATCGAAGCATATTTTCCCTCCAAGAGATTCTAGTGAATATTCCACAAATTATAAGTACTATTTATGTTCCAAAAATCCTTATGAATATTCCACTAGCGGATCATCATAGGCGTATCTTTTACAAACATTCATTTTGGTTCATCTAATTTCTTGCGCTGTGCTAGTGCTTTAGTCAAATCGATACAATATAGGGATTGTAACAGAACTCTCAGTGTGAATCAGGTCTATGCTAAAAATGATTAAAATCTTTACGTCTAATTTTCTTTTAAGCCACTTGGGAATGGTTTTAAATCGATTACCAGTCTCTGATAAATTTAAATTTCGTCTAAGAAGTGCCGGTTGTGACGCGGTTTCGACGTATGAATGATGTACGCAGACACATCATTGATTTCATCCCGGGCCGACACTCTCTGGTTGCCATTTGACTACATTTAGAACTTTGCATAGAGAAAGCCAAAAATAAAAATAAAATGTCAAGGATGCACTGGGCAAAATCGGTAATATTGTAGGTTTCTGCACGCCTCTTATTTGCCCCTATAAGAGGTTTTAAACGGGTGTAACCTAATATAATATTAGCCGAATAACAGGAGTAGATACGGGTATCTTATTCGGAAAAAAAATATATTCTACTATATCCTGTTATCTTCGGCAAATAATAATATTATACGCCAAATAATAAACCTAGCTCAGCGAATAAAATAAATTATTCTTCAAGAAATGTTCAATCAAAAGCGGATATACGCGGATATTCTTGGCCCAAAGTCTTATGTAAACAGATAAACAAAGTCTAGATCTGCCCTGTGTTTATGATTGGCGCGACGATATAATTGCCTCTGTGTGTATATAACATGACATGCCTCTGCCTAGTACATTCACATTATTGTTAATTCATATTTATAAAATTTATTTTCGATTTTTTTTAAAGGAATGTTTGTTTTGCTGAAATTATAGCACAACTGTAGAGGGTTAATGGGGATGAATGAACGATTTGCAAAACATAAATGTAAAATTGCTCATCGCATAATTAAAATAAAACGATCGAATATCCTTTGGCAAACACTCGATTTTACAACGTAGGGAAATTGAATGTGTATAATGGAAAGTTGCGATTTTTTATTTTATTACTTTCAATATTCGGGAATCACGGTCTTGGCAAAATCAGTTATGCTGGTTGTTCATCCTATTATCCATTTCATATCTGCTTTAAATAGAAAAAATAAAACAAATGTGAATGAAATAAAACGAATGTCTTTTTCGTTAACAATGAGTGAACCAGCATCTATTTCATTTAAAAGCACGATAAACCATGCACTTTCATCAAATTGCCGCGTTCAAAACAAATGGCCCAACAATTAGCAATCACAAGATCAAAATATCTATCTACATATCCCATTCAACCATTCAATCAATCAATCCATTTTAACACATTTTAACTACATGTAGATATTCATAATTTAAATTCTCTTTTTAAAGAAAGGGTGGCCCTGAAAAGGGCCGTTTGACAGGCGTGTTGCTTGCGTTCTTAGCTGCTCGGAGAAATAGGATCCACTTGGTGACTACTTGGGGGACTTGTTTTAAAGTCCTGAAAAGGTCTGGTTTAGCCCTGAAAAGGGCTGTGGACGATTCGTTACCCAAAGTATAAGATTATGTGTTTAATGAAAGCAAAAGAAATTGCCGAAAATATATTATAAATTTACAGGAATGCAAAATAGAGTTGTTATTGTCTGATTGACAACTTAAATGCCCTAAGGCGCGGTTAATCCATCAAATGACAATGACGTGTCGCAAAAAGGTCGCGCACGCATTGTTACACATTTTCGCTTTTTAACACCACAAAATGTGACGTTTTTTGAGAAAAATGTACATATATTGAAATCCTTTCGTCCTCCACATTTGCCTCTACATCTCAAAATATTTAAGGCGAATAACTCTGATATCGTATATGTATTAGCAATGGGATAGGAGCATCATAAAACACGAATCAATTGATATTTTAGGTGAAATAAATATACGTGTTGCTGTGCTTGAAAATAGGCGAATGGCGTAAATTAGCCCTATTTTAATGAATTTTGAAAACCTTTCGTCCTCCACTTTTCCACATACAACTGAAAACACATACTTTTGCGAACAAAATCAACTATTTATTAATAAACTTGAGTTTAAGAGCAAAATAATCATGTATGATTTATTAAAAATTGATCTCGTATTTTTTGTTTAATGTACACCTGAAAAGTTGAAGGTAACAAAAAATGAGCAAAAAGGTCGCTGTCAACAGATTCTACGAGATTTACGCATTATGAACTCATCTTAGAATATATTCAAACAAATAGTAGTTTCCCTATAGTTATTTCTCTATAGGCTATCGTCTGACTTTTTATTTGAAAGAACGGAAATTTTGAATATACAAATGATCTCATTTCAAATGGCAACAAAGTAAAATCTTGGCACAAGGGCACAAATGAATTGTTTAAAACATTTAAAACAAGGAAAATCATTAACCTTGAGCATTTGAATCTTATAAAAGCGTTTTAAACGGCCTTAAGATTATACTTTTTGGTTCCCATGATTTGACATCTTTAATCAATTAAATATCTAGAAAAACAATATCAATTGACATTGGACAAAGTCTAACAATTCATGAACAAATCAAACTCAAATTCATTAGAAAACCGGAATCAAATGTTTTAAATTAAATCCAAGTTAAACATGGGTATTTCCAAACATGGGTATTGTCAAACTTATCCCCGATTTAACAATGATGCAAAAAGCCATCCTTTGATCATTAGGTTTATCACAAGATCAGATTATGTGGATTATAAAATTAAAACTCTTAAAGAATAATCCCTTGTCATTGATACTTCTCTTTAAACCAAACTCAATATTTGGAATATACCTCTCTGTATAAAACATATACTTAGGCCCGTAGCCTTAGGGGGGTGAGGGTTGCTCGCACCCATCGTGATTCCTGCTATTTTTGGACCAAAATTGTCACAAGTGAACCCCGCCTGGATTTTTTCAAAAAGTGACCCCCGCCCCTTTGCAAATCCTGGCTACGGAATTGTTACTCTTTGGTTTAAAATAAAGGTTATTGTGCTTAGCGCCTGTTTCGAGATTCGCTTGCAAAATTAAACCCTGATTTAAAAAAGAAGGTACGATGAAAAAATAGCACATTACGCCGAAGGCAAAAATGGCCATTAAACGACCAAGTATGCCCAAAATATACTCAGATGTAATTATTAGTAGGTGATTATGAAATTATTTCATTTTCCAAAATTTAGAGTGAAATGGATTTTTACTTCTTATTATCAAAGAGTAAAAATCTACTTTTTTACATTCTTGTCACTTTTTAAGCTTGCTTAAGGTAGGATTAAGTAATGACACAGGTGAAGTTTCGTGAAATCATCAATTTTGCCGTATAACCCAGACCTATTTTTCTAAAAGTTATTCTTAATTTGGATTTGTCGTGAACAAAATTCTTAAATTTTTTCATTGAAGTGAGGTGACGTTTCTTTCAAAATCAAGCAGTTTTTGCAAAAAAAACTTGTGTAAAGTAAAACGTGCCTTCCTTGTATAACAAAAATGGTCACATATTTTAACTAATTTTTTGAAGAATCGTCATGTTATTAAAAGTAATCTAATAACACGAAATTACCTTTGCATACCTTTGAAATACTCCCTTTGCATTGCGACAAACAACACACATGGATACAATTATAAGAACTGTAAGTTATCGATATAAATTAATTTATTCTTACAAGCAGTAACTGGTGAATTACTTTTTTCTATTGGATTACTTTTTTCTATTGGATTACTTTTTTCCATTGGCATTATGATATTAGAGTAAATACATGTATATTTGATTTTTTGGTCACAACTAAAAATGCCCTTTTATGTATATGACTACATTTTCCCACTTGTTACTAGTAAAATAGAAAATGAATATCTACAAACCAAATTAATCACGTGCAATTTATATCTCATCGACACTGAGTCACAAATAGTTGTAATTTAGATACGTCGATTCTGGCGCAATTTTAGTATTTATATGTTACCAATGACTCGTTTGTCAAACCTGAATTGATTGAACATTTAATGAGTTTCCGGGTGTCAGTGATAGCAAAATACTCTGCCTTTTTACCAGGATATTGATATTAATAAAACGGTCATAGGCAAAGGAATAGTTATGTACTTTTACATAGACTAAGCCATTTATCTAGTATGACATACATTGATAGATGAATATGTAAACGCAATAACCAAAAGTAAAATGCAAAATATGTATTAAGGGAAAACTGTAAAACAAAGAAATATGAACACACCTATCAAGTTTAGCTTATAATTTAAATATTTCATATACTTTGCTGTTTCCTTTTTGATATTTCTTCATGGTTGTTTCCAACAAATGTACATGCAAGAATACCATCACTAGGATCTATCAATAGTTTATAGTAGTATTCTATACTGTGCGAATTTTTGATTAGGTTTTCAAGTGGTTAGCTATATGGACTGATTGAGTTAGTTTTGAAATATCAAAGGGGATAAAAATACTCCCACTCTTAACGTTTATGACGACGAAAAGACTGATTCAATTCAAAGGAAATTACAATATCATTTCGATTCATATTTCCCAAGTGGAGCGCATTTCCTATGTATTCACATTTATCCGAGAATCGACGGTCCATAATATTTGGTATTTTAGGTTAATTTTGTATATTTGTTTAAGTCTATAGCAACGTCAAAATATTACAAAAACATTAAAAATATGGCGTTCATTGTGCTAAATAATGCTAAACTGCCATCGTCATCAAAACCTGACAATATTGTTTGAGCAAGCTAACGTTACAATGTCTAAAACATATTCTTTCCCTGTGTACGCTAATATCAATGTCCAATGTCATAATGTCAAAAACATCCTTCTCTGTGTAAGCTTATGTTAACTTCATAATGTAAAAAACATATAGGTCCCGGTGTAATCTAATGTTTTCAGCTTCAAGCACTTTTAAAAAGTGCTCACTTATTTGATACTGAAAGTAGTTTGACCTTTCTGGTGACAAATGTCGATCTATGTCTGGAAATCATCAAATCTATCTGTATGACATTTAACATTGACATTTAAAAATCAATATTGAGGGACCTTTGTTCAACGATCACTGGTCAATCTAGTATTAATTAAGGATTTAAGTCTTGGACTCAGTGAATTGTGTGCTGAACCATTCCACGAAGATGTTGTTTCAAAATCTTTGCATGACCCGGCAGGGGAATGCGAAGTTTAGGAAACAACATCTGAGTGGAATGAAGCAGTTACAATGCATTGCGTCTTGGGCTTAAATTCTTTTCACACATTGCAAAATATTTTTTATAAAATCACCTAAAACTCAATTTCAATCTCAATCGCTTAGCAACTGTACACAACACATGTGTTATTGATATTTCACACACTGTTCATTATGTGAATACTCTGTTCGGATTGGCTGAATTCGGACACACCTTGCCTATCTATGTGTGAGTTATGGATTTAAGCCTTGGACTCAGTGCACTGTGTGCTGAACCATTCCAAGAAGATGTTGTTTCCAAATTTTTCAATATGTGAATACTCTGTTCGGATTGGCTGGAATCAGACACACCTTGCCAAGCTACGTGTGAATTAAGTATAACATGTTTGCAAATAAGAAAAACTCAAATTTCCCCACGCCATTAGGCGCCACTACATGTCTGACTTTAATTTGCTAATCTAATAGTACTATATATGCCTGGCTTTATTTTTCAGATGCCATGAGGAGGTCCACAATCTTCCCCGTGATCGCCTTACTCGTCATCCTGCTAGCTGTTATATTATGTTTCTTGGGCCATTGTAACCAAAAGAAAAAAGTTCTGACATTTTTGTCAGGCATATTCTTTGTCGTTGGAGGTCAGTACTTTTCATTTCACTAAAATAAGCTATATTTAATCTTTAAATGTGTTCCCTGAAATATTATCTTATATTATATGACTTATATGGAATATGGAAACTCGAAATGGAGCGACCTTACATTTTCATATCATAGCGACACGAGTGGGTAGCGAATGATCACAGTATCATTAGAAGTAGCTTTGTTTTGTCTCTTACTTTTATCTTCCAGCCAAGTTTACTTTTTAATGTCCTCTGGCGATTAAAATCATTACGTTCTGTTTATACTGGAACAAGTGGCTTCGAGGATTTTTTGGAGTCAATTTGATTAAAAAAGGTGAATTTCGTGACCTATTGACCGACTTTAGATTAGTTGAAAATCCAAATCCAAAGATCGGTTTTTAAAAATCTACGGAATTTTTCTCTCCATGGTCACGATGGTTGTTATGAGAAACGTGATGGCTTGAAATAGGTATAAATTTGATGATATTCATGTTGACTCATCATAATCCTTGATCTTGATAATGAAAAAATGCCATTTTATTATGTCTACAGATTCAATCAGTTATATATTTACAAGTCATTCAATTACGCGATTGTATCATACACGAGGCCGGCCGTTGTATGTGACCATTGATCACCACTAGACACAATGCGTGACTAAAATGCAATGATAACCATGCTAGATTCTAATCGAGTTAATTGAAATCTACAAATCTTGTATGATTATTACCGATGCACAAAACTGAATAATCGCACACATTTGTAATCTAAAAAGCTAGCTACATATAGTCTTAACTTGCCCAAAGCGCCTGTGACTTCCCACACACACCTGGAAGTGAAAGGAATCAGGGGTCCAAAGGCTCATTGAAACACTTACGAACTACGACCTTGTGATAATCTGTACAATATAAAAAAATATCATTTTATTATGTCTACGGATTCAATCAGTTATATATTTACATTCAATTACGCGATTGTATCAGACACGAGGTCGGCCGTTGTATGTGACCATTGATCACCACTAGACACAATGCGTGCCTAAAATGCAATGATACCCATGCTAGATTCTAATCGAGTTAATTGAAATCTACAAATCTTGTATGATTATTACCGATGCACAAAACTGAATAATTGCACACATGTTTAATCTAAAAAAGCTACTATAGTCTTGCCCGAAGCGCCTGTAACTTCCCACTTCTCACACACACCTGCAAGTGAAAGGATAGGCTCATTGAAATACTTACGAACTACGACCTTGTGATAATCTGTACAATATAGCATTAGAAACAATTGCGATGGTAGATACATCGTCAGTGAGTAAATGTGGACCAATATTTAAAAAAACCTTGACTTTTGCAATATCTTAACAAGGCCGAAATGCAATTAACCAATGTGTCCAGCGTCCATTATTGGATCAATATCTATTCCACTGTATTCACCATATTTTCTTTTTTGTAGGTTTGCTCGTCTTAATCGGAATTATACTATACATAGGAGCTATAACAGAAGAGTCTGGGACGAAACCTAAGGGGACATTAAACGGTCCCAGATTTAAATATGAATACGGTACTTCTTTTATGCTCTGTGTGGGAGCGTTTGCATTGACAGAACTATCTGGTGTTCTCTCCGTATATCTATACATATCGAAGCATAAACATGCGTATCGTAAGAAGCAAGAACAATTAAAGCATCTTAAACGCTTAACTACTATGATAGACTGCAATAGTACGGAGACGCCGTTGACAAACCATACAGCGGCATTGCCACATGGTCACCAGCGTCTCCGACGTGGATCCCGCTCACGTGGGTCATTATCTCGACGAAATTCGCTAAATTCTCGTTCACGTGATCATTCTCCGACGCATTCCGAGACTTATTATACTTATACACCTGTATCTGATCACAATAGTCGTGAGATGTCAAATTTCACTTTACATAAGGACCCATCTAGAAACACACTTGCTACAACAGTTGATACACACATATCTCGTGAACACTCTAGCCATTCAATGGATACCTTAAGGAGAACAACACCTGTGTAACGATTGTCAGTTTTAGAAGATTCAAATCTACACATTTTAAGATGAATCCTCATTATTATAGTCTCAACCTCTACTTTGATTAAGTTTTGAATAAGCATTTTAACGTAGGTTGTGATTAAGTGAAGAAAGATGAAAACGCTTTTCATGGGTTTTGAACCCAGAGTGTGATGGTTTAGCTACTTCGAACATTGTTTGACGAAAATAATTGAAAAATCATTCTCAAATTTTCATCATAACACTAAATCCTTGTGAATAATAAGGGCTTTACCTTGTTTCACGCATATTATAAACCGTTACAAAGAAGTATTAAGCAACTTAAGCATTATTCTAATATAACCTGTCCGAATGTGTGTTTGCATTTCTGATAATTAAAACAATTGGGGTTAACGATCAATACAGAAAATATTGACATAGGTTTTTGATATGGAAAAATATGGAAAAATCGAATCGTTTGATCGTACCGAGAATGTAAACCCTTATAAACCCTTTTGTACGATCCTTGAAAATATAGAACCATGTTGTTCATTAGATCATTGTATGTAAATATATTGGGGGACAATTTGATGGGGCATTTTTGACTTCAACAGTACTCAACAGAGGAAATCACCACTGTCCCAATTCCTTCCTGGTTCCAGTGAAATACAAGAATCCATTTGAGATCAAGTTGCTCACTTACATACAATTGTAAACATGATATGTTTTACAAGATTTGTAATTGTTTTAAAATGATCGAATTACACACAGGTTTTATGACTCATTGAATGATGAGATGAGACGCATAATCTTCCTAATGAAATACAGATTTACGTACACGTTCCCTTCCATAAGTTTGGCAGACGAAAAATCCTCTTTGGATCACATACAAAAAATGTTTGATGATGTAAGAAGCAATCATCAAAGTCATAATTAAGGAGAAATAAGATATTCAAACATTGACAGGAGAGGCTTTAATGTATAATAGGATTCATTTGTATTGATGCCCTAAAGCCAAACGTACATCAACATTAGGGAGTTTAAGCTTGCAATGTTTTTTTCACAACCTAAACTTGATACATTTGTATGGGTGACTGGTCATACGTATAGGTTGGCGTTTCAATTTTATATGCAAGCTTAAACTCCCATATAAAATAAAAAAAACTATATGTGTTATCCAGTAGAAACTTTACTTCCGATTGCTAAACATATGAAGGGGGGTGTATATTGCCTTTTAATATATATGGAAAGGCACACATATTCCATTGTCGTCATTGTGACCACGAATACTATAAAGTTATCACAAAATGTACAGTTTAAATGTGATGGTTGAATGTTTGTATTTTGAAATTATGCAATTTGTATATAACAGTTATAGGTTCTTCATTTTGATAGGTACAATGTACACCATTTAGATGTCGTGGCGTAGCTGTTTGTATGATTCAAATTAACATGATTAAGTTTATGTAAATTCCTATTTTAATCACCGTTCAATGATAAAGTAAAAATGAATAGCAAAATTGCTCATCAATCAAACGTCTCTAACTTGAGCTAGCGGGGTTCATTAAACGGCTGGTAGTGAACATCTTTAGATTCTAGATTACTATTGATTGAATGGCGTTCAGGAAGAAGATATAGTATACTTAAAATTAGACTGCTATTCAAGAAGCTCTATACACACAATAAGTTAAACTAAGGGGATCTTTCGAGTTAATTTATTGGACTAAAAAGCAATTATACCGAGAGTTGATCACTTATATCCTTTGAAGATCGATGCTCATTTTACAAAGTCCAAAAATTGGAAATAATTTGACGTATTAACAAGTTAATAGCTATGGATACCATTAGTCCTTCATTACAAAAAATAAGTCATTATCAAATACCGAATTTATAATTAGCCACTTACTCACACGAAGATGGCAAATTATCCGAAGGTCGTACGAGAGGCCTGTCACTTTTACGTTTTTTATATGAGTAGCTTTTTGAGTCAATTTAGATGGCACATCAGTATTGGTGTAATATGAAGTACTGTAAATATGTTGTAATATCTGTGATGCGTGGAAAAAAGTTTGCCTATAGTTATTCCGTTAAAATTTACCGTAACTGGGATATTTGCAGTCATGGGATACACCATCGTTTACGCTCTAGTGTGAATGTCATTTATTTTGCTAGATATCTATCGACTAAAAAGCTAATTATCTTAAAACATATGAGCATCTTTAAAATTTGCACTTTAAGGACATCCGTTTATAGAACCTTGGCGTTCGCAATTATAAGGCAACCTGATTTTATGTTCGTGCGTTACTCAAGTTGTCAAGTACCGCCTTGGTACCAATATCCCTGTATGTACATTTGTCACTATGGTAACCACATTGTCATCACCATATTTTAATCACCATGGTGTTCACCCATATAATGAGAATACATGCACGTTCTTCACCAACGTTTTAACGCCGTGCACCATTATGGGTTTTATACTCTTTACTTTGACCTTTACCTTGAAATTCATAGCATCAGGTTTTACATGAGTATATCACCAGGATTTTCAGATATGTATCAAAAGGCTTTATGGGACAATCCCAACTCCGCATTGGATCATTTTTTGGGGATAATTCTCTAAAGCCTTATTATGTTCAAGTTTAGCATTCATTTTTTTAATTTGTCAAGCATAAGCAGGCTTTGGCACACGATCCAAATAGAGGATTTGATGTTGCCAAATATTTTTCGGGGGGTGTATTTGCTACAATAATCACGATATTGTTCACACTAACACGTGGTGGAACTCTTCAAACTGTTTTTGCAATCAGATCCGTTTTCGTAACAAAATGTCGCAGCCTCGAGAGGACGATTTTTCTTTTTCCATGTCGTGTCGTAAACTGTTCGTTCCCAAACGATAAATACTGTATTTTCTTAAACAAATGGTGCTGCCAACTTTTTGGAAAATGGTTCCTTGAGATTCTGCCTACATCTCGTGAAATCATGGAAGAGGAAAATCGCAACTTTGAGGCTGTGACATTTTGTAACGGATTCGTATCCTTAACCAGATTAAATAATTCTGCCATGGTTACTAGGAAGGTTTAACTACCATGCGCTTGTATGTCATAGAATGTAAATACAACATAATTGTAAATGGAATATTGTAATAAATTATGAACGAAAATCCAAGAATTTGGATATTACTGTTTATTTTCCTACTGAGAAATCCCCTTGATTTTGCAATAATGGACAAAAATCTACTGGTGTCAGTTCGTCCAAAACCATTTTATCCCAATAGACCTTTCCCAGTAAACACTGCCACCTTTTGGTAATCAAGGAAGCTACGATGTGTCCTATTTGTGATTGAACAAATTGCGACCTCAACCAATAACAATCATAGCTCCTTTGATTGAATAAAAGGCAGTAGGGTATATTGGAAAGGTCTATCGGAACTTGATCTAAGACGACTGTGGGTTGTTAAAATTTTCCATTTGAAGAATAAAGATGTCAGACACATCCAATACAATAGCTTACAGAAGTATTTTGACGGAAATGGAAATATTTCAGAGGTTTCATAAATGTAAGTATTTTAAAATCGTATCTATATTTTACGCAACATGGGATTTTTCAACTAGATTTTGAAAGAAAGTTACGTCCAATCTTATATAAAATATAAAAATATCTATAGGGTGGGCAAAAATGGAACACTAACATATATTTTATATTAAAGAGCAAGTGAACCAAAGTCATGAAAACTGGGACATATAAAGTTTTATAATTTACCTTTCATATAATACTTTTGGTTCATTCCCCCATCCAACCCCCCCCCCCCCCCGATAGCCAGTCGCGGAATCTGTCATTCGGTAGGCTAGTCCGTAAGAAGCGTCTCGATTAATATATACTGTGCCATGTCGATGAGAAAACTCTTCCATCTATTCGTGAACATATATGTTTGCTCTATACTACGTCTACGAGTATGTTCATTTTTCGCGCTTTTGTAATGTCACATCCAAAACACGGTATATAACCCAAACGCTCTTACATGCATCATCACATCTAAAAGAGACTCGACCTGTCAAATTTAAAGAAAGACTTCCACCACACGCGCCACTTAAAAGAAAAGACATTTACAAGAAGAGAAAAATTGCCGCTTATGTTTTTTAACGGACTAAAAACTCTCTAAATGCGCATTTATGCTCTTTTCTCTCGAGAACGACTGTCTAGGATAAAATAAGCATGCCAAACTTTGTGACAAAGAATTTCATCAGCTATTGCCCCGAACCGGTCCGTCTTCTCGCTGCAAGCAGATTGCCCCGAACCGGTCCGTCTTCTCGCTGCAAGCAGGATGAAATTCTTTGTCACAAAGTTTGACATTTTTTATAAAATCAAATGCGCGTCATTGAAACTCACAAGATGTAAATAGCATGTCATTTACATCATACCTTGATGGGGAAAGATAGATCTTATATGTTAGAAGTACTAAATAAAAGTTATCGTGAAAATGAGACAGTCGTTCACGAGAGAAAAGAGCATAAATGCGCATTTAGAGAGTTTTGGTCCGTTTAAAAATCTGTAAAAAATGGGGGTACTTAAAAGCATCGGGAGGCATCATATATTTCAAATTAGACACGAGGAAGTCAATATTGAGCAAGTTATGGCTATTTTAAATTCAAATAAAACCGTTAACCCGTACCGGTCCAGCTTTTGACCCGTACCGGTCAATTTTCGTTAGCTGCGTATACCAAGGGTGGAATTTAAAAGAGATTAAGAACCTGTTGCGTCTTAAAGGTATCGATTTTAATCTTCCGTCACATATTAAAGGGACTCTCAAAAATGTATCATCTCAAAGGAATATATTTTAATTACCTTTCACATTTAAAAGCCCCTATAACTAAATGTCACTGGTAAAAAGGGTCCCCATTATCTGTCACATATGAAAAGGGACTTCCATTTCATCTAAAATGGACTTTATCTTTCACATTAAAAAGTAACCGGAAGTTCATTTCGCATATAAAAAGGAAGTTTCATCACCTTTCACTTTTGACAAAAGAACGTTAACATCTATTGAGAGACATTTCATAACCTGGTACATACAAAAGAGAGCTTATCTTCCATTATCTATAAAAATTACTTATTTAATTCATATCTGGAAAAAATAGGTTTGTATAATGTATATTCATTCAGGTTTCCATAGTTACCAGTATACAGTATCATTAATGAATTGCTTCCTTTGATAAATACAATTCCCTATTTACTTTTTTTAATAACATAAATAAACATTGATTATTATAATCATAGAAATGAATAAGAATGTCAAATATTGCATCGATTAAACGAACGGAGACACTTATTCATATGAAGTCACGTCTTCGATGACTGATCATGTTCAGAGATGCGATGTTTGAACAGGTGTAAATACAATGCGCAACAGATAACGTTGATCCATGGATGCTTGATCACGCCGTGTGGGAATAAGCGCAGAGGTAATAAGCGCAGATCTCGCTAAATCAACTAGATTAATACGGATTGTTCCCAATGGGCACTAAACCATGGAATGTCACTTAAGAGAGATGTGAGATGATGAAGCTCCATCATAAGCGTAATAAACGATCATATCTCTAATACATGTGGATAATATCAGAGATGAAGAAATATAGATACACTCAGTGGGTGTTTAATATATAGGACACCAGACACCATTCCGTTAGATGTTACTGAAAACTAGCTACATGTACCTACCAACCATGTTTTACCTAGAAAGTACATAATGCTTATTGTACAGACAGTCGACTTCGATCAACACAATGGATATCTAATATTGAAAGCACAATATTTTTTTTAAATATAAAAAACTAATATAACATGAATCCAGCTAGTCTAAATTACACAAGATGCGTCCCGGATTGATTTCGATTATATAGCGACCTGGAAAAGAATATGCGCTTTGCACATGCGCAAGGCCAATCCAATTCAAGTTACCATATTAAGAAATAAATAAGGATTTCATACTATGTGGAACAGTCCGGCGTCGGACAATTTAATTGTACTAATTGCAAAAATGGCCGGCCATCACAATTTATCAAATGAGACATGATGAACCTTCTCATTGTTTTGAATTATCGATAATGAACCATCACCCTGATAAAATAATCTAAGGGGGATAAAAACGTTTTTCATTTCTGAAATTAGCTGTATACAGGGCACATATTTCCCCCTGTTGACCCCGGCCGCTATTGGACTGTCCCAGTCTAATTTTTCAATTTTCATTATTTAGATTATCGGTCTGGTCTGCTCGAAGAAAGAAATATTGTTTGTCAAACAGCTACCAGAGACTAACTCTTGATTTCAAGCCAGATGCTCCAGAATGAATGATAGACATAGGCGGATAATCATTTAATCTCCGTGTACAAAAGCAATCTCAAATAAACATACAGGAACTTGATGCTCTGGTTCTATTTTTAGAGCAATGTGGCAACGCATTTTTATCGTCTCTAGCTTAGTCATTCTCAAATACTAACTCCTTTCAGACATCAAATATGAATTGTGATCCTCGTCGCTTTTAAGGGGCGTGCTGTTGTTCAGTCTCAGATACACATAACAGCACGGTATCACTGAATATCGAAAGGGCTAAAATTACAGTTTTTCTTGTTCTGTATTATCTGTAATCAGGCAGGACGGTATCAAACCTAACCATATGTTATGGGAGAGTTTACCAGGACTAGTACAGCACCAGGAAATATCAACCTATTGTTGGAACTATTCTCATCACATCGTCGTGCAAGTATCCTAATATAATTTTGATGCCGAGTCTCACGATTATCCATTAGCCGGAATTACAGTTTTTCAATTTGCCTTTTTGACGTGATAATGCACTTTGGCCCGCGAGGGAGCTACCGGGTCCGAAGTAACAGTAGCCGACACGGGTGTAAACCGCATAACTTAACGAAATAAGCGCCATGAAAAGAAAGCAAAAATGTAGACATAAACCTGAGGGCAACACAACGTTCCTTGGTTTTAGCTACAAACAGATTTAGAACGCCGCACCAGAAACACAAGCTCTGCTTGTTGAAGCTATCACTCTTGGTTTGTCTATACAGGTAAAGCAGAACATACAAGTTACTTGGGTAGCTGTTAGTCGTACAATGTGATTTTGTATCTTAATTGGACGGATCAAACAAGGATTATCATATCTTAAAATGCAAGTGCCATGACCTGAGACAAGATACCGAAAAAACTAAAAAGGGACCTACTAAAATAACACCAGATGCTGGATTACAAACAGTAGATCATTTCGAAGTACACCAAAAACTCTGCAAAATGAAGTGGCGTAGGGAAAGTAACAAACTGCCTTGGGACAGTGTCAAATTTGATAGGAGATTACTTACTGTGATGACAGGTTTGACCTCGTTCGCCATTCTTATTATGATTATAGCAGTGGGGACAGATTATTGGATAGTACTGACAATCCCGGGGGGAGCGTGGAGGAACTCAACTCAAATGTTCGTGACGGGGACAATCTCTGGTCTCTGGAGAATATGTCGGAAGGAAGTAGACAACTTCAAAAATCCGACAACCTCGCGTAAGTTAAAACACAATCTATTATACTCAATACATAATATCAAATTGCTATGCAAGAGTACATCCCACATAATAACTATATACCATCTCCCTAGTATCCCCTTCCATAAACCACAAGGCCCATTGCGTAATGTTCCCGATTAGAAATAAACATTCCTTCACATAGTATATATTCCCTCGCAAATGATGCACCCCCATTCATAAATAACAAGTTAACAATAACTGTTTCCGGGATGCATGTCTGTCAACCCAATTCAGATTGTCCATCATCCCATTGTCAATATCAGTCAGGTTTATTATCGATCTGGTATTATATTATTATAAAAAGCAAGTACATCTCAACACTGTGCTGAACATCATACGCAATATAATAGAATACACTATCTCTAGTACATGTTTTACCAGCTGTTAGTCAAGACCGTCTGGTTATGATAATCGTTCCTGTGAATCTGGAAACAGGAGTTGAGAGCTCAAGGTTTCAAAATAAGCAGATAGTTGAAATTTGTTTTTTCACCATGTTCACATTCATAAAATGATAGTATGAGTGGGTAACAGAAAATGTTGTGTATGCATTCTAACAATTAAGTAAAGAGTAAATAAAGAAACTATCAAAAACATATACAGAAAAGGGAACATGACGAAAAACACCAACATCCCAGCATTTGATATTTATTTTATTATTTTATATCTATTTTTATATCTATTTTTATTGTTTATTTCTTTGCTTAAAAAGTGTTACCTAAACTACATGACACGCATATTGTGTTCTCGTTGTCCGGATAGAATATACAGATTTTAAACAGGGAGCGAGATATTCTTGTAAGAGGGAGTTAATCCAATTTAAGATTCAATGATCCACCCCTAAATTGCAACAGCACCGTAAAAAATTAGCAGATGCAGAATAACAGAATTACGTCAAAAATACTTAAAATCTGATCTGGATACCAGTAGGAATAACTTGCAAACAGAGAGGTACATGTAGAAAGTACGAAATGAACCTCAGTTAAAAACGTCGAACTTTACTCGCTTCAAATCTCCGATCATACTCCTAAATAACTTTCCCGATCACAAAAACTTAATTGAAAGATGTCGATCAAGCTGCATGAGAGATACATGTTTTAAACATCACCACTCTCTTTCCAATCTCCCTCGGGGGACGTAGGGCTAAAATAGCTATAGCGTGAATATGTCTCTTTGCCTAATGATAAACAATGTACACCTCCCATCAAAAGTTTGGTTATTCCAACACTGATCAATTGGACAACTTGTTTGAGTTTCCTGTTGAAATCCTCAATATTATACAATACGAATATAAAATCAGAGACAAATATTCTTTTTCAAATAAGAAAAACATACGGGACACAAAACACATGATCCAAACGGTTAGTCGGTCCTGGCCTGCTAGATTTTTGGAGGGGAGTACAGTGATAATTCATGTATGCTTGAAGAGAAAACTCAGATTGCAAAATGCGCTCAGATAACCAAGGTCGGCGTGAACAAAACTATTAACTGCTCATAAATTCTATATTACGTAATTGACTGCATATATTTTAAATATGAATCAATAAAAGAGCAATAATAGGATAAAATTAAAATAAAACAGAATGCAGTAGTCGGGAATAAGATAATGGATAGCTAGAAATGATTATACATACACAATTCAAAAAATTCATTGTGTTGAGGGTGAGAGATATTGTTGACAGGTCTAAAATACGGGCAGATACAATAGGCCTAGATTAGAATTAAACCGTTCAAATAAATCCTGGCTCATTTTGATAAAGCATTGAAACTTGGGTATTGGCTGGTTTAGAAATGTGATACATAAGAAGATTCACATTGATCCTATCATAACTGAGATAAATATTCCAAAATTAGAGTGTTGTATTTTTGTGTCATCCTGTACAATCGAAATACCCGAAGTTTCGCAAGAACGTCGTCATAAGATGCTTAATCAGCATTTACCAGTATTAGTTGATATTGATGATTCATTTTTACTTCAAACACTGAATGTTAGTCACACATCGAGTGCTAGAGTTACCTATCACGCATTGTGATTTTGTCAGTAAGTCATGCAAAACGAAGTTTACAAATGTTATTTGACTATGGCAATCATAAAAGTACCTATTGATGACTTGTACAATTTAACAAGAGAGAAAGCCTACATAGGGAATGGTGAGCCACATTCTTCTCCGTTCTTTCCATTACTTCAAAATATCAATTTAAAATAAACAAGCGTTTTGCTATAAATATCAATGCGTATTCTATCAGCACTGTACGATGTGGTCCTTCGATTGCATATTTTTAGAAATTATATACTTTCATCACTTTCACCACTTTTATCACTGCCTGGGGCTGTATGTTCTCTGTATGTGTATGTAAATGGATATTAATTTCGCTTGAAAATGTCAAGCATTATGACTAACCTCAAGGGGGATTGGATTCGACCTTGACCTTGATCGACGACAATATTTCCTGACATATAACTGACTATAAATTCATAATCAGCAATCCAAAATATTTGAACAAATACTTTGATCGATTCATGTGTGTTTTGAATGATTTTGTTTGGAAATAAGACCAAAACTCGCAATTCAAATCCTGAAGTGAAAAAATGGCGGTTGTTCGATTTTAAATTTTGGAATGACGACTTAATGGCAAATATCGAGTTGGAACCCTTAGAGCCATTCCTCGCCTTTACTTCATATATTGGAGGCAACGCAGTGGCAATTGTGAACCCTTTGGAGGGGTTTGATTAAAACTAATGAGCTCATGAACGTTTCGAGGAATGAGATGATTCGATTATTAGGAGCCATTGTTCTGTTTTACTGCCAACTGCCATCTTAATTAAACTATTCTAGACTATACATTATATAATCCATTGTTTATCAATAGGCCGTGATTGACTCTTTGTGGATGCACTAATGCCTTCTCTTCCAATCTCCCATAGAAAATATCACTCGTATTACTTGATGAACGGATATTATAGAACCGGATTTATTGTCCCGCTTCAATACGTGCCTAATTGACCCTAATTGTGTATTAACTAATAATGAACACCGTTTAGATTACGCTACTATGAATGGAGGAAGGCAAAATTCCATCCTTCGAGATCGGGCTTCGCTGATATAGCAGCTCTGGAACATGGAAAGAATTGAAATACCCTTGGACCAAGGACACTGGTGATCCACTCGATTACGCTGGTTACCCAAACGGTTCGTTTTGGTAACAAAATGTCGGAATATCGAAGTGTCCCACGACATTTTTAACACAAACTTGTATCAGTATCATATGTTTAAGAAAATGTACATATTTGCGAACAAATAGTTCAGAAGACAACAGAATCGTCGATTTAATTCCTCACTTGAGTTACATAAACTGTTTTTCGAAAAACGGTTAAGATCTGCACTCTCAACCCAAACCGTTTATGTAATTTAAGTGAGGAATTAAATCAACGATTCTGTTGTCTTCTGAGCTATTTTTCGCAAACATGTACATTTTCTAAAACATATGATGCTGATACACGTTTGTGAGAAAAAAACGTCGTGGGGATTCTGCCTACAACGCGTGAAATAAGGAAAAAAGAAAAATCGTACCTTGGACGTTCCGACATTTTATTACCATAACCAGCGTAATCGAGCGGATCACCAGTGGAGAATGAACATTTCCAATATAGGGCATACATTTTCCATCTCAAATTCCACAAGGAAGAGTATGTGGGCGAAGGATTGGTATCGATATGGAGAACTGAATTCAACAATGTTTTTCTCTTTAACCAATTATTGAAAACAATCTTTAAAAACACGGTCCGTTATGTAATGTTAACTGATTGACAACAATTTGATGCGAAAATAATTTATATATATTTTATATAAGTATTTTGTTAACATTTTTTGTTTTTTAGTGCAATTGCTTTTTGTTCCTTTTCTTTTTTTTACCATTTCTTGAGAATGAAATGAAACATCTTTCCGAAGCTTGTTTGCATAAAATAGCATATACAACATTTCCTTAGACTTCCCAACATTATAGTTATACAAAGGAAATTTTGGTTAAAAATAACAAAAAGCATTCAAAAAAATAAAACAAAAACCCCCGAAATAGATAAAAACTAAGATAAACCTTTAATTTCATTAACAAGATACTTATTTTAAATCAACCAAACTTTCTTTTGTATAATAACAATAGTGTTTATGTCATTTTGTTCCAATGAGGTTCGGATAGATGTTTCATTTCATTCCGAACATTTGATACCAAGAACAAAAGAAGTGTCCGATGTGTTTTCTAAAACAATATAGAGAAAAGTATATATATCTATTTCAAATTATATTGTTACCATTCAAAAGATGACCATTAAATTGACAATGTGTAAAATTTTCAGATTTTTTTGGTGACTTGTTCAAGTGAAACGTGTGTTCAAAAAGTTCGCCATATCGATACCCATCCTTTACGATAATTGATATTTTTGGACCAAAACTCAAGATTTTCGTATAAAAACTCAGACAACATAAAAATAATCATGTGCTTCAATAATTTCTAATTTGTTAATAAAGTATATTTGCAACCAGCTCTTGAAAGGGGGTTGTTTGATATTTCATGCTCGTAAAACAGAAAACATCTTATTATGTCCATATGATTTGTATCCTCCAACACACTTCTTATATAAACGTTGTTGATAGGTTGTTGATGGATAGTTTGTTGAAAGCTTCGCCAGAAAGTGCCTTTAGGGGTTACTTTTTAAATGACAGACAACGAAAACATCAGACGAAATATTGTTATTTTTATGGTGAATTTAGGTTTTGCTGTCCAATATTGTATATCTTCTAAACAGTCAGATTTCAGCTACACACCGATACGATTTCTAAAAATTATTTTGGAAATGAAACTAATCCAATGTAGTATTTAAATGATTATTATATAAATTCTTAATTATATCTAGTTTCTTATAGTAAATTGAATGTGTTGAGTATGTTTTGGAGGATACAAATCATATGGACATGATAAAACGTGTTCTTTCTATGAGTATGAAATATCAAGCAAATCCTTTTTGAGAGCTGGTTACAGACATACTTAATTAACAAGTTGGAGATTATTGGACCACAAGATACATTATTTGAATTTCGTCCAAATTTGTTTTAGCAAACTTTAATTTTTGTCCAAAAAATCATCGTTAAAGCTGTTTTTAAGAATGGTCATGATAGCCAGTCGTGTTGACATTAAAATAGAACACATTAAATGCCGTTGATATCAACACACATGGTCATAGGGCAGGCTATGGTAGAATAACAGAATTTGACTCTATTTGAAAATATCAATTCTCGTTAATTTGCCCACGTGCATAGCCTTGAATGTCTGATTAATATAATCTATTTAATTCACCTGTAGATCTTTGTAGATATAGGGATCCTAGCAAAAAGCACGAGCTCTTGTATCAGTGAATCTGGCATTGAGAAAACCACCCTCTAATATACTTAAGTAGATAGTTCAACGTATAGTACAACGCAATGGGGAGTGGATAATATGCAATGGGGAGTGGACAATATGCAATGGGGAGTGGACTTTATACTCACGAATTATCGCAGCTGGTATGCACAGTTTTATTTCACCATTTCTTGTTTAAAGTCTTTTTGTGGACGGTTCGCCGTTAATGCTTCCAGGGAGAATCGGACCTGCAGGCTTTACTATTTATACATGCCTGAAAATTTTGAAAAAATCCATGGTTCACTAAAAGGTGTTGGGCGGGATGCGTTTTGAGGTCTATATAATAGAGAGTTTAAGCTTCCAAAGTTTGTTTTTTTTACAACCTAAACGCGAACGGAAAATATTTTAGCAATTGCATTTGTATGGGAGATTGGTCATACGTATAGGTTGGCGTTTCGATTATATACGCAAGCTTAAACTCCATATTGACTTTATATAACTTCAAAACACATGACGAGATTATCCTTACCAAGACAATTTCCCATCAACGCGAGGTTTAGTATTTTCAGAATTGGTTTTCCACACGGTAAATGTGATATTCAATGCTATTCGGTGATTCTAGTTTTATTTTATTTCACCAATGAGGATAGTAAATCAAAGGATGTCTTCTCTCGAGACCAATTTGAACATGTTTCGCCAAGTTTTATAACTGCGATATCTCATCAGTGAAACGAATCAGTCTGTTACGTGAAATGACTTTCTGTTGCCATATATTATGGTTGTGCTTCTAGGTCCTATATAGACCCCTTCCCACCCTCAACGACATCCCAATAACTACAAAACTACAATAGGAGGAAAGTAGATTGTATTAGGACCTGGGGGATATATAGAGATTATCCTATATGAGGTTCAGGATATTGGGATTATCCCGAGGCCAATATAATATATCTGCCCGAGGGCCGTAGTTCAGAAACTTTGCAACCAACCGTGGAATATTCTTAAAATATTCATGTCCTGTTTTGTATTCCTGTTTCTTTTCCTATTCAAATCTTTGATTATTAACGCCGGTACACTGCTCCTTCCTTTTTTTAAAGCATCAAACAGGTCGAGATTGTCTGCGTTTTTCTCCATTGTCGTTTACAGTATGCGAACGATACAAAAAAGAACCAATACGGGAACAGCGATTATGACGTAGCGGGCAGATATAGTATATCTGCCCGCTCGGAGCGGGACGTAAAGCTATATCTGCCCGCTAATGAAAATATAAGTTTTTACAAACCGGCCTTATGTACCCGTAACACGTCCAAGTATGGGATAAATTCTGATATTCATCAGATATTTCTGTTTTCAAGCTGTCAACAAAAAGGAACTGAAAAACGGCTGTGATCTCTTTCGATGAGGAGTTTAGGTCAAGAAACCATTGAGGCGAGGGTAAAGGCCCTTAGCCAAGGGGGGGGGGGCAGTTAAGGGGTGCAAGTGACCCTCCCCGCGACCAAAAATTCTTTCAAAACTATGCAGTTTTCTTCCATTCTGAGCACTTTTGAACTTATTTTGATTGGACCACCCCCGGAAATTTTTAATAAGTGACCCTCTTGATAAAAGCTGGCTACGGGTCTGCGAGTATATACAAGAAAAGGTTGCGGGCTAGCCTCCAAACGATTGTTCTGGCGTTATAAGTGCAGCTTGCAAACAGAATTCACCGATCATGGCTCTCAAATTAGAGAAACTGTCTATTAGTATGTATTGCACTTCGCACCTCTTTCTAGGTGATGAAATCCAATTTTCCTATTTGCGGTTCTGTGTTGTTTTGTCGTATATAAATGAGACGAGGTGCGAATCAATTTAGGAAACTACCGTTTGGGATGAAATCTATACATTTTTCGCAATACGTCATCCAATGTCTAGGCGTTATTACAATCATAAATAGTATTAATAGTAGCAGTGGCAGTGGAGATATTAGTATAAAGGAGCTGGATATAGGGTATGAGTACTGGTATGACATGATTGCAAGTGTATCTAAGATTTTCAAACCCAAGTCTTATAGTTCCAAATCTACAGGGCGTCCACAAAAAAAAGTATACCCAACTTCAAAGCCAGGATACTAGAATTCTGAGCAATTTTTTGAAAATTCGAAAATGACAGCGTAAGGCCTAGTTTGTCCTACATCAAATGGTTTCTTGATCGTTATGTAATTGTCATGGATGACTGAGCAATCATGGCTTTTATGAAAGGTAAAATCAGCACTCTGCCAAGTTAGCATTCAAGTAGAATAACGCAGATGCGAGTAGGTGGTTACCAGATTCACCACCAGGTGGCTCGTTCGGGTCAGATAGCATGGCGGGTATAGTAGAAAGTTCCCTTTAACTTAAATTACATCTGTTTTAGTGGTTCAATTTTCATATAGCCCTTATGTATCTAATAGTTATGCAAATTAAAATATGTCCAGTAAAAGAAAATGTTATCTGTCCAATACAAGAAAATATAATTCATTTTTCGTGATTTTGTAACATGGGGTCTATGAGGAATCAACCCGAACAAGAAGTCACATTTTCAAAACAAATTAAATTTTCAAAGTTGATAGACAATTTTCGAAACCGTATTTTTTGATGTAGTTTTACATGCAGATTTCAAATATGACATCACTTTGACTGAATTTTGAATATTTAATGACGTAAATCAAGATTATTTATACTCGCATCTAGTCTATTGACACAGTGTATGTTCCTTGTGTACAAAACATTATTAATGTTCAAATTCAAACTTGTTCCATGTTATTCACCCTTTTTACATATTTTTACATAACTTTTTTTGCTACCTCCCTCTCGGGAATTGGATCAAAAGAGCCTCTTGAACAGCAATGAAACTTCTACATGATGATATGCAGCCTTGAAGTCAATTGTATCCCCCATTTAAGTCAATACACCCTTGCTGAAATCCTCATTTTCTCAGAAGAACTCAAGTTGATTGAGTCTCAACAGGTAGATTCATGTTGGACAGTATTGCTAGAATCAATTTTCAATCGTAAGAATAGGGGTTCTTAAACAGTACACTGGACTTGGTTTTAGACGTTTTTGTTGGCTCCATACTGCCCTGGTGTCATTTGGACCATGTTTGCAGGCCTATTTTAGAAAAAGTTAAGCTTTTTGCCAAACCTTTTTTTACATAAGAGAGCAACTCAACCACCAGTCCAGTGCATATTATGAAAGTCTTGTCCTCGAATATAATCTAACAGAAAAAGAATACTAAGCCAATTACATATCGATTACCACACAGGATGATAACTTGGTACAGCGCTAATTTTGTCACCTATCATAATTTTCATGATTGCTCGGTCAAACATGACATTTGCATAATGACTTAGGTACCACTTTATGGAGGACAAATAAGGCTTTTTGCTGTTACCTTTGTATTTCCAAAAATTAATAAGAATTCTACTAATTGGTTTATAAACTCAGCACTCCCAATCTCTCAAATAATGTCACAAAAATGCACTTGGGCTGTGAATAAATAGAACAGAAAAGTTACAATCAACTCAAACGTTAATTCATGTTAATAGTTTCTAAACACGTTCGAGAAAACGGAAAACATACAAACTGAATGTAAAATCATTTTAGTGATTTCTTGAGCTTCTGAGGTAATCTGTATTCGATCTTGTCTCGCTCAAAGAACTTGTAATGTTAATTAAGCGATTATTGGTGTCCTCGCAAAATGTCAACATTCCGAAGAATCCCGAAGAATTTCCGAAGATAAAACTTCGAAAAAACAGTAGAAATACCTTCTGTTTATGAAACAACCAGGGCGTTTTATTCTGCAAAACGAAAACTGAGAATTATATTTTCTTAATCGGAACGTTCATGTCGCTGTGTGAAACTATTTATCAAGGGAGCGGGGAGTCAAAGATTTCAAGACTCTCGACATCTCTTGACTTTTCCAGTTGATCTCATTTCAACGCGTAATGCTATAAAACATATTGGATATAAATCAAATTTGGCAGATCTTCTACACTTGTACAACTGTAACTTTCTCAGCGGCACATTTAATGACTGGAAATGTTTCGTTCATTACACACCATTTCGTGCAGTGTATTTGGTAGTGGGCTTACGTCATGAGTTTGAAATTATTTTCGAGTAGTGAATCGTTTATTCGGTGTAACCGATTATTTCAAGGTCAAAACGGACCCCCTTTGGAAGGCCCCGAGTGACCAAATAGTTATCAAACCATACAAAGGAGACGAAAAGAAAGGTAACTGAAAGTTCCAGACACGACCAGTCTTCAATAGAACCCCACTTAGGTAGCACCAAAAGAGAATGAGCTGTAGTTTATCTTAAAGAATATACAATTTTAACAAAGAAGAGTACATTTTTTCTATTGTTTTTAAAGAATTTGTACATGACAAGCTATCCAAAACCAGTGTGGCACAAGAGACGATTGATTGTCACATGCAGTGCCCTAAAGCTGAATTAATTTCAAGGCACTCTATAGTAAACACGAAAGAAATCAAATTTCAAACTGTACCTGGCCATGACCTGTTACATGCAGTGCACCGAAGCTGAACTAATTACACCCACTCATTTCTCGCACTTACCCCATATACGTGTATAAAAGAAATCGAACTTTCCCAGTCCATTTACCTTCCATAAGATTCAGTGTGGGATTTAACTTAGATAAACCATTCGCACTTGGTCTAAGGAGAACCAATAGCCTTGGGTTCAGGCCCTAGGCAAGTATTCCTTCCTAACACCGTACTCATAATTTATCTAGACAGAACTCATCTTGGTTTATATATTGTTTGCTTCCTTTACTGTACGGTCTGCCTTTTAAAATATTCGGCGTTTTTCTTGTACCTTAAATCTGCTCTTAGAATGTTCCTTTTATTAATGAATGTGTGATGCTCTTTGGTATTTTACCTTTTGGCACTTGGACTTGCATATATTTACCAGAACATGCAATCTATCATAAAACACGCCAAATATTTCCAATTAATATTCTAATATATTCGCAGGTCTGATAAAACGACCCTATGAATAACGCAATAGGTGGTACTCGTAGCAAAATCCCCGTAGATTTACAAACATAAATGCATTAATCTTAATTGTCGACAGTACTCCTGGGACATCTCAGACGTTATCTGACTATTTGATTTAGTAGAGGATCAGTTATGAATGATTGGAGGTGGCTTAAAACAATCTCCATCGACATCCGGGGTCTTCACCCGACTGTTCAATATCCAAGAACTTGCTCGTAATAGAGAGAGAGAGAGACAGACAGAGAGAGAGAGAGAAAGGAATACCCCAGAATTCATAGATGAATCTAAAATTGACAATGTAAACATGAACGTAATCGTAATTTACCATATACAATAAAAACTGGTCTTTTACATAAGAAAGCGAGTAATTCACAACATTACAAAGTTGTAGAAACACACATCATTAATATGAGAGTTTTCATTCCGTTGTTCAACTCTTCATCCATGGATGTCGTTATGACTAACAGGGACATCGGGCCTTAAATGATCCAGGACTCTGAAAGCATAAAACGGTCGCAAAGCACTCAACCAGACTTGAAATCACAGAAAGACTCAACACCAGACTCTATAATGACAAAAAGACTCTACATAAGATTTAAAATGACAAAAGGCTCTATACCTGACTTTAAATCTGGTTTTAAAATGACACCATGACAACACTTTAAATGATAGACTGGCTCCACATCGCACATGACACAAAGCTAGACTACACCCGACTTTAAAATGAGAGGAAGACTCTTCACTTGACTTAAATGACAGGAAACTTCACCAGACTTTAGAATTACAGAGAGACTCTAATGGCAGAAACCCTAGACCTAGTTTTGATTAGATGTACATTTCGAATAAATCTTACTTATTTCAACTAATAGATCAGCCCAGCTGTTGAAGGATGAAAGCCAATGATGTTTCACTAAGGAATAAGAGGGGTAAATGAGAAAGGTTTTAAGACAACTCTTCCCAAGACAACTCGTCCCAAGACAAATCACCCCTAAGATAACTCGTCCCAAGACAACTCACCCCTAAGACAACTCGTCCCAAGACAACTCACCCCTAAGACAACTCGTCCCAAGACAACTAATCCCTAAGACAACTCATCCCACTTGTAAAATTCGTAAATAAGTTTATCCTGTATCAACATTGTAATATATATTTTGTATTTAAACATTAATTTGAATTCAAAATTAGTCCGAAAAACGAAATTCCTAAAAAATTCATTTTTACAGCGTGGATTGCCAAAATTTCTAAAAATTACTCTGTAAAGCTAGGAAATACGTATACAATATTTACGCAATCTGCTGTAATGAGGGATATAGGGGCAAGGACGTTGTCTCTTACTCAGTGATATGTGTCCCCTTCTAATTGAGTAAAACCCAATAAGGAAATCAATGGCCAGAAATTAATTGTGAAAATGGCAGTAAATATGGTCAGTTAGTAACGAAGTTGGAGGATATATTTGCCTTGTACTCAAATTACGTTAAGACATTGGATAAGCAAATCAGACAATCTTCTATTCTGCTCCGCGTTGTGTAATATCCGTTAGGATATAGATACACATATAAAGCTCATCGAGGCAATTATTTTTCACTGGTAATCGGGTAATATTTAGCTTAAAGTGAAATGTCTATATTTTGTCACTTAAAGTGTTCCCCTTTTAACCAATAAACGTGTTATTAATTTCATTTAAAAAGGCATCTCATTTTAGAGGCGTTCTGTGTCATGTGTAATATGAGTTACGGATTGCACTTGCCATACGTTTGACCAAATATGTATGTTGATGAATTCTTGTAAATTCTACACTCTCCTCCCGGCAACAGCTTTCTGACCATATGTTATATTTTTAGAGATTAAAAATCACCAAACATTTATCTTTCGGACATTATGTAATCGAGGAGAGCATCATAAGAGAAAACTATTTAAAACACTTTAATTGGCTAATGAAGAGTAAAAGTTTAACAAACTTTTTTTGTGGAAGTAACAATTGCAAAAATAGAAAATTACTGCTTATTTCTAATATGCTTCTGGTCTAGTTAGCCAGGTAAGATGCTATCTGAAGCATTTTCCACAGGTGCAGACTTATTTACCTACTTATCTGCTGCATGGTTACGTTCTGGTTTCATTATTTCCATCATGTTATGTGTGGTGAAAATGAACTACTGTTGTGGTTTACCTTGAAAACTTTCCATTTTGTATGGTCATGATTAATTAGGACATGGCGCAAACTGACGAGAATTTAGTCAGGATGCTTTTTCATTTTAGCCAAGATAAGATCTAGCTGCATTGCACACTGAAATTGACTGCATTTCTAGCTATGTCTCATATCTCTGGAAACACTTTGCTTTAACATTTTAGGGAGGTGAAGTGTGTAGAAAAGGGGATGTGAAATACACGTGAAACGTAAACGGAACGAAATTCCCCGCATTGTCTAATATAGCAGAACCAATCTATTTTTAGATAATGAAAGAACTAAGTCGATGGGGATAGTTCTTAATGCTATATGTACTTCTCAAGTATTGCTTTAGAAACGCGAAATGGTTCCGCCTGGCGAATTTCATTAATGTGATTTTGTATCTGATATGAAAACATGCTTATCTAACTCACAAGGCGGATTAAACCGACGCCCTTTACTGATCCAAGAAAACTCTATGACACAAAAATGAATTGTGGTTAAACACGATGGCATTTTTCGAAGGGGACAGCATCTTTTCCAATCAATCGAGGTTGGGCCATGCAGCCGAAGGTAAGCCATACAACCGAAGGTAAGCCATACAACCGAATTTTGCCGATTCAATCTGACGGAGAATGCCGAGCCCCTATTTTTGACCAGTTAGAGACCTCCTCTTCACATTCGTGGTACCCTCGGCCAACTTCGTTTGCAAAGAAAAGCTTCGGCAATCTTCGGCAATCTCCGGCTTTTCTTGAGGCATCTTCGGTTGCTTGCCAAAAGTCGACACCCTTTTTCGAAGACCAGAAAGCAGTAGCACTACGTGGCCCTAGAATAAGAAATGAAATGTTTAAAATGTCACCTAGCGTGGTTTTTATGTGTAGTGTACACTGTCAAGAATTCGATAACTTTATATTTGCACATACCAAGACGTGTCTAGCTACAAGCCTTTGTGACCCCCTCCCATCCCCACTACAACAATTTCTGTGTGAGAATGTGTATAGTCAAGAAGTGGGGGGTCACAGAGGCTTGTAGCTACATGTAGACTAATACCTAGACGTGAGTAAAGCTAAAATGATGAGGACGCCACAAACTTTAAAAGGTGAATTTCAACAATTTTATTAAATCATTCCCATGCCTTTGGAATATACATTAGAGAGTTAAGCTACGCGTTGTTAAGTGAATTTGTACGTGAATGTGTCAAACTATGGTTCATAGAAGATGAGAAAATTATTTGATAGAAGGGCAGTAATCAATTGGGCCAAATTGATACACGTTCACGTATAGGTACGTGGAACTTAATTAGTTACCAGCTGAAAGGTCTATACTAACGTGTTTGCCACATCTTATAATCGTATCCGTTGGAAATCTAAGAATTAAGATTCAAGCCTTGTTATTTAGGTTTGTGTTAATGTCATCCATGACATTCATGGTTGATAGTTAATCGTGTTTTCTTGATTTCGTAATTCATTCAAAAATAGTTACGCGATTGCTTGTATTACTAATCAATAAAATTGAAGATCGAGTTTCCGAGTTGTTGGTTTTCATAAGAGGTTATAGATCATTGCTCCCGTAAACAGTTTAAGGCCTTCACGAATTAATTCTCGGTTTAACATCGGCTACCTGTTCATTCAAAACCTCCCCTCGGCCAATCTGTTTACCGGTTGTTAATCACTTCATTCCATAGTGAAAAATAAGTGAAGCCTTTTGAATGAAGGATGCTTATAAATATCTATTTTATGCCAAGTAGAGTTTAAGGGAGATAAGGAGGTAAAGTATATCCCGTATCCCGATTTGAGGTTTCTCTATCCAGAACCTCCATATCTCCTGCTTTAATTTCGTTTATGCCTACGCCACCGTTCGGAATAAACAACGTATGGGATTTGCCAAGGCTGATTGCTGTGGGCAAAGGGCTGGGGGTCTGTGTTTTAGACTCTGTAGTTCATCTGGTTCTATTTTTCCTATCTTTGACAGTTATTGGTATTTATGGGACATATCATTGCGTGATCATTTAGGAAAGTAGACGAGTTCTGTTCATTTCATTAAATATTCAATCAGTTAGAAGTTATTTAGTCCTACGTATGGCCCCAGCGAGTCTAATGTTGGAGAGCCACTTCACTTTTATATCTCCAGTCGATGGTCTTGATATAAGATTGATGACGATCTTGGAAATTGTCCTTACTACACCATAACAGAATAAAAAATCTGACAGATCCAAGGGCCAATGAAAATGCGTGACAGAAGTAATCAATGGCAAACTGTGGTAAAATACGAAATCAAATATATTATATTTTAGATTTGTAACCTACATAAGCTTCGTTTAACGGCCGAAATATTATACAGAGTGTTCCAAAAAATTGCAACTTTTTTAAAAGGCTAGAAAAGTATCGTCATAAAAAAAGATTTACAGAAACTCAATGATAGGTATAAAAACGGCAAATCTCGGACACATATGGGACCATTTATATTCATAGATATAACTTCAGTCGTTTGTTTTCTGTGATAGTTTGTATGTTTACTCTGTTTTATTCCATGTAATGTCTCGATAAAGACTTGCAATTGCTTGTTATGTAACAATGTCGATTTCTCATTGCGTCTACAGCTCTATCCTATTAGATGATCACAAATCAGGAAGGAACTCGTCCACACCATAACACGCTAGATAAAGCTAACGCAATCTAATGTGTGATTGCTTATTGGATTGCGTTGTTTTATTTCGGCCTCTGGCCAAGGAGGATTGGCCCCAGAATCGAAGAAGATATTTTCCAACAATGAAAACGCCGAAATGTCGTTATTTTCTGAAATCATAACCGATTATAAATTCAAAATAAACAGTTCAAATGATTCAAACCAATATTTCTTGTGAGTTCTCACGATTCAAATGTTGAAGTGAACAAAATGGCGGCTGTTGGAATTCGAATTTTGTAGCACGACATCCCCATATAAGGGACAGGATATCGATGAAAGTCTTTATAGTAACTATAAGGATCTCATCCAGGCGACTTGGGAGCCCTCGCCTCTATAGCCCAATTAGAAGCTGCGCTTCACTTTACGGTGAAATAAACATAATTCTAAATTGAAGTCAGCAAACGAATTTTACTTAACGGTATGAATAAACATATTCATATATAAAAAATAAGGGGTCGGGTTTACAATGAGTTTAGGCTTGACATACACTAGAATAGGAAACGGTAGAGTAAACACGACAACCTGCATGTACATTTGAAGCTTCGAAGATCATCCTGCATAAATATGAGGCCAATCAAAGATTAGCACTGTTGAGCATGGCGTTTACAATGAGTTTAGGCTTGACATACACTAGAATAGGAAACGGCAGAGTAAACACGACGACCTGCATGTACATTTGAAGCTTTGAAGATCATCCTGCATAAATATGAGGCCAATCAAAGATTAGCACTGTTGAGCATGGCGTTTACAATGAGTTTAGGCTTGACATACACTAGAATAGGAAATGGTAAAGTAAACACGACAACCTGCATGTACATTTGAAGCTTTGAAGATCATCCTGCATAAATATGAGGCCAATAAAAGATTAGCACTGTTGAGCATGGCGTTTATAATGAGTTTAGGCTTGACATACACTAGAATAGGAAACGGTAGAGTAAACACGACGACCTGCATGTACATTTTCTATTTCCATGAGTTACCCACAAGATTATTCTTGCTGTTAGTAGATAAGCAGCCAATCATCTTCTATTTACGGGAAATAGATAAGATAAAGTTATCTTCACTTCTCGAATCACTTACATAAAACTCAACCGAAATGTGAAATGAGGAAAATATTGTTCAGATAGTGTTTTGCTATGGATGTTCTCCACGGGGCCCCTTGTACTGAAGAGCATTATTTCGAGCAATTGCACGTCAAATGCAACCACACGATCATCTCTATTACTTTTGTAATTATTTCGACATCTTTAAAGGAACGATAAATAACAATTAGAGACGAATTAGATTTGTCCCTAATTTACAAAATTTCTTACTCACAACATTAATGTTATGTCATGCCTTTTTTCAAAACGATAACTCATTATACATGTATGTTCTAAGTATGGTCGCTAGAATGCTACTTATGAGAGGAATTAGAACATTTTTACATCTTATAACTTTGCTTCTTCTAGAGAGTTTATAACTAGACTCTGCGCGCAGGGTAGTCAACGAACCAAGATGACAATATTTTAGTGTTTCACAATAATTTATGATTGGTCGTGGGAGTGAGTTTCTCTAACTTCAAACTAATACTAATTTGTCCTGGAATTCTTACAAGCGCCTTTCGACACCAAAACCACGCGTAGTATTTCGCGCTAATTGTAACTTTATATAGAAAGAGCTTTACGTCTTAGTGAAGCCTCACCATTGATATCGTTCAACTCTACGGTACGTCTGTTTCTTAATGAGTTCACCCTAATGCCTCGGCCTAAGACATCTTCCGGAGAACCCGTGATCTTTTAGCAGAAGCACATGTCAGAAAAGACAAATTGGGAACTCTTGTAGAGAAGCCTTTGAAAATAGATATGATAACATTTACAATTTACCTCGATGAGAAAAGCGAGTATTTCAAAATAAGTAAAGAATAACAAATAAAACATCTGCTGTCTTGAATTAAAATTACTATGTTTCTAGGAACCCAGAGAATAAAATATATATTTGAATATCGCCTATGTTGCGCTATGGACCCCCCCCCTCCTTTCCTCATACACATATTTAGGCAGGTATATGCATACCTGTTTTTCGGTAAAAAAACAGTTTTTCTACAAAATAATCAGTTGCCTGCCCAGAACAAATCACCGGAAATTAGTCAATTAACCGATATTTCGGAAAAAGTACAAGCAAACTCCAAAGGATATGGACATATCTATAAAGTGAGAAAAGTTGAAATGAGTAGAAACCTGAATAAAACAAAGTATATTGAAATGTCCCCTTCATTATAACGAATGCGCATTTTAGGAGAGTCCTAGGAATGTCATAAAGTGTCCTTGGTAATCGTACTTCACTTGAGTTTTCAAAAGTGATATACCGGTAACTTAACATGCCCACTGTTGGTTGTATTTAGGGTAGTTTCGTTTCGTTTCGTGCAATACAAAAAATGGATTATTTTTATTTTCAGGAGAATCCTGCGAGTATCACAAACTGTTTCCTACAATGAAAGAGGTCAATAGAGATCCAGAAGTAGATAAAATTATAATAGGTAAGAGCTGAGATTGTAAAAATGAATGAAATGAATTTATTTACGGAAGTTAAATATTATGATTTCCTTTTGAAAGCTCAAACACGATATGTTACAGTTTCTACTAACTGTAATTCGATGGATGTTACAGTGCTTGATTGCTATAATTTGTTCACGGCGAAAGGGGTTCAATTTTTGGTGGCTGTTTGTTGTTTATTTTTCGGTGTTGCCACTCGAGTTTTCTGATTGAAAACAGATCTGATGAATTTTAATCAGAGCAGCCACTTAAAACGTTTGAAATACAAATGCCAAATTCGAAATGAAATTATTCCGACGATCCTAGTTATTCATTTTTTATCTTATTAATCGATCTAACTATTCAAAATACACGTTCGAGAATTATAAACAACAGGCTTATCTTCAGTGAAATTCGGTGGTTAGATCCCTTGCATGTGTCAGTTGAACATCATTTACATAAAGATCGTACTTTTCCAGACATGTACACAAACATGATGCGATCGCCGATCGGGAAACATGGAAGAAATGTAATTCGTGCTTTTTGAAGTCAGATTTTGTTCATGGTAGAAACATCATTAGCAAATGCTGAAATAGACATTCCTTGATAATAAGACAGAGTCGTGTATTTTTGTCCACTTAAAGGGTGTATATTTGCTTCATGCGTTGAATATTCGTCGACAGATGGTTCCTATATGGAATATATTCATCGCTGTCTTCCAAATTGATTTAGAATGCTACGATTTATTGCAAAAACTTATGTCGGACAAATGCCTTCTATCAGAGGGTAATTATTCACAGAACCAAGCAAGGGCTATATTATCTTTCAGCTGTGGTCAACTGTTGAAATATTTCCAATGACAGCGATATTACCCATTTTACATCAATATTTTAGACAATCGTAGTCATTGTTCAGGATGTTTCGCATTCAGATATTCCACATATATGATCGTGTATTTTCTATGCTGGTAGCATCTAAAATAACCAAGCAGCTAAAAGGTGTTTACACGAGACCTTGGGATACCCGGATGCATATTCCAGATACAAATCGTTATTCGAAAATTGGCAAATGCCAACGACGATCAGTTACTCTATATTTGGCTGGATGTGCACCTGCCAGAAGAAACATATGTATTCAAAACATTGCTAATTCACTGCCCTGGACTGCAGACACATTGTTGGGGCATTCGGTACCTAGGATTTTTCCAAATGGGGTGCGACTACATCTACAAATATAGTATCCATCATCATACTTCAAGCCTTTTACATCCGGGGGAAAATAACTCACTCAAAAAGCAGGGGGTTGGGGTGGTTGAACCCAACGCACACCCTCCACTTCGGACACCCATATTATTGTGTACTCATATATGATTAACCTCTCGAGTCTTTAGCTCGTGACTAGACTTTAATTGCTCAACCTCTTGAACACCAACCTCTCAAAAGGGTTTGACTTTGAAACCAGGGCATTTTTCATTTTTTGTTAGTTTTGGATATTCACATCTAAAAACACAATGTTTGATATTTGATTTAATAAGAATAGTAAACATAGACCAATTACATACATTTTAAAACATAATTTGTGAAGATCAGATAAAAATTGCCAAAGTTAAAGCAGTTTTAATGTGAAAAATTCTGTGACAGATACATCTGTAGCTCTGGGTTCCAAATGCATTTTATTTGTGACAGATATATCCGTCATTCTTGGTATTTAAGAGGTTAAAAGGGCCTCGATATATCATAAGTTTGATCCAATCTAATATCAATTAAGAAACAAATCAAAGCAAGCAAGACTAAGCTATTTACAGGTAATATGTTTGTGTTGCCGAATTGAGAAAGGGCTGTAACACAAACATTAGGGAGGTTAAGATACACGTTTTTTAAAACTCGTACGTGAACGTGTAGTTAAGGTCCTCTGTAGATAATTAGTTCCTCTCATTTGTACTGTTTACTTGACCTGAGTATAAAGGTACACGGAATTATAATTCGTATTAGGTCCCAAGTGAATTGAGAGCGGGACATTAATCCCCGGGGGTCGAAATATTACACGTACAGGTTCTAATAAAAAATGTGCAACTCAACCTCCCTAATAAAAAGAACATTACTTCGTAAATTATAACCTTATCAAGCAACTTAAGTAGCCTAAACCTACAATAGACAATGGTTAGATGGCATGATTTCTTCTGTTTCTTAATAGTTCAATAAAAGGCAAAGAAGATTTAGGACATTGTAATTTGCAACGTTACGTCGAGCTTTTGTTTTAGAAATACTGAAAATAGCACGTCCTTGGAATATCAAAAAGGCACAATACTGGATTATATCGTGATAGAAAATATTAAAAACTGAACCAGCTAATCAAATTTTGTCACATGAAATTCATTTAGAGATCACTAATTTCGGTCAACATTTGCATGATGTTTTTTTCTCATTATTCAAAGTGTTATATCCACACGAATCCGGGCATCTCATTTTGGTATGAATGCACCCGTTGTTATGACAATAGCATGTCCCTATACAGGCTCACAATAAAGCCAATTATTTTCGTTATTTTTCCAGATTACAGTCGCACTGAGACTGCGTTTGCTGTTATAAGTCTTCTGATTATGCTAGTTGGCAATGGTTTTGCCTTATATACCTTCAAAGAACATCGTTATATGTTTAAGAGGCTCACGGCGTTCACACATTTTGTTGTAGGTAAGTTACTATGGGGATAGCCATACACGTTGCTCAGCTAGTTGAACACGTGTGCGTTATTCATTTACATGTTCTATATATGGTAACTCTTGACATATCTTGTCTTATCTCCAGAACACAAGTGTAAGGGTTTCTATAGCTGCTATTTTTACAAGAAAAGTAATAACTTTAGAAGACCTTAAGAAAGATATAAGAACGTGGATAGATATCACAAGCCAGGTGTAAAAGGGTAGGTGGTCCTATCAAATTTTGGTCCTACTCTCTATTGATTTATATGGTCACTTAACTACAATTATTTTCCTTATTATCTATACACAGTCAGGGGCAGTAAGGGCCGTTAAGAAGGGGGACCATAATTTCTTTCACATCGGCCCTCTTACACTCTGATAGTCTTCACCGGATATTTAGACCCACACTATTTTTTATAAGTTTAAAGAACATTTCTGGTCATTTTTAATAATAGAGGACACATGGGTCGGTCGTCAATAACTTGACTGTGCATCGTGTTAACCTTGAAACTGAGATTTTTTAAAATGTTTTGTTTTTTACATCACATATCACGATGAAATTGTACATCACGAATGATAATTACAATTTCATCTGCAATATTTTTATGTAGCGGACCCCTGGTTCGTCAGCGATACGGTGTAGGTACGGTCGGGTAGTAGTTTATCATTGGAAAGTTAGTCTCATTGAAAAATTCCAAACCGAAAATTCCTTTTGAACCACACTTGTTTATGTTAGACGCACTGAGAATTGGCTCTCAGAGGTCCAACTCGATATTCTGCAAAATATTGGGTCATGTCGTGATTGCAAAATTCAAAATTAAACTACAGCCATTTTCACTTCGGAATTTGAATCGCGAGTTGTTTTATTTCCAAACGAAGATTTCAAAACAAAGAAGTAATCCGAGATATTAGTTCAAATCTTTTTAATCACTGGTTATGCAGTTATAGCGAGTTGTTGTAGTCATTATCGCTATCGGCCATTCTCCTTGCAGTCCATCCGTGCGTTCTTTGTCGTCGAAATCGGTACTGTTAAATTGAACATCAAAACATCATGTTGGAATCATGGGATCCAATCATCTTTTTTTAAATCATCAATGTAAACATTTTCCGACATTTTGTAATTGAGGAACAAAGCATTCTGAGTTAGTTAGGGTCGAACACGTTAACCAGATAAAAAATCGAGTTGGCATCCTGGAGTCCAATTTTCCTTATGTTTGACCTTTTTTAAATCATCAATGTAAACATTTTCCGACATTTTGTGTTTGACGTTTTTATAAATCATCGATGTACACACTTTCCGACATTTTGTAATTGAGGAACAAAGCATTCTGAGTTAGTTAGGGTCGGACACGTTAACCAGATAAAAAATATCGAGTTGGCATCCTGGAGTCCAATTTTCCTTATGTTTGGCCTTTTTTAAATCATCAAAGTAAACATTTTCCGACATTTTGTGTTTGACGTTTTTATAAATCATCGA
Organism: Owenia fusiformis; assembly: GCA_903813345.2. NCBI lineage: Eukaryota > Metazoa > Annelida > Polychaeta > Sabellida > Oweniidae > Owenia > Owenia fusiformis. The sequence continues at coordinate 1,987,004 of CAIIXF020000009.1, forward strand.
TGTAAACATTTTCTGACATTATGTATTTGACAAATTCTTAGATAGTTAGGGTTTAACACGTTAACTAGCGGAGTTTTGGTTGTTAAATTCATGAAAAGTGTTCTTATGCTCGTTAATCTAATATTTATGTTTCAGCTGCACTTGTTCTAGTGGTTCTTGAAGTGTTAATAAACTCTATACACTACGAAGAGAGCAATCTCCCAGCTCGGCACCCCGAGAGGGCCTATCATAGCTTTGGCTTCTCGTTTGCATTCGGCTGGATCGTCTTTATAATATACGTATCGGCTGGGATCGCATTTCTGTTCGCCTCAAGGAAACGAAAGGGAGACCAAGTCCAAACGGAAATTGATCCAACGAGCCAAATTAAAGACGACGAGGCTATTAATCTCGGAAGGGTGTAGCAGTAAGGTTGAGGGTACATGCGGCTGTGTCCTAGTGAAAGGAGACTAAAAAAGGCACCCAAGAATCTCTCTTACATAACTCTGTATAAGCGAGCAAAGGGGAATTCACTGGAATACAACGCCCCGTACCTGATAAAATATGTAATATATAAATAGGACTTACTGTCTGTTAACCTGCTTCATAACCATTTGAACAGAGAAAATAAGAATTCTAAAGACTGTTGTGCAATAAATATGGAAAATATACTCATATTGAAGTTAACAGACTGTAGACCTCGGGTGAGGCACCATTTCGGTCCTGGTGACACCAAGTGTTGGGCCTTATTTGGTGGAACCTCGTGACGAATTCTGTTCACTGATTTCCTATGCACCTATGGAACTTCAGAAATAACGGTTGCTGCAAGCAAAGACAAGCGTTTAATGGCGTTCGATTCAAGTATCGCAGCCTGGATATTTCCGCTAGGTGGCGACACTGCAAACGCAAGGTGAAAAATCGATTGTTTTGTTAAAACATTTTGCCAACCTGCATCCATTAAAAGATGGCGTCAGTGGATGCAATTGTTTCTTCCTTTATTTGATTTTATAACACCTTTTACATGTATATAGGATTTGATGTTTGAATTTTTAGTTATAATTGTTATTAATCGAAACATACTACACACGTTTTCACTCTCTTATTGTATGAGGTTTTTAGACTATTCTGTTTAACGTTTAGAAATGTATTTATCTTAACCATCTGATTTAATGAGATTGAGGAAACCCATAAGAATTTATGAACTATCCAACGGGAGCCAAGGCACTGCCTAACTTTTGAATAACGAGAAGTGTACTTTTTCGGTTAATACGTGTACGACATACTTCTAATTAAGTCAGGTTAAAAAGCACGGCCTCGAGAAGGGAATGAAGTGGACATGCTCATTATAATGCCTTGGTCACATTTGCTCCGATTTTCACTACGGCGCTCGGCCGATTGAGTATTTTGTTCAAAATTGAATACGCCGACCGATGGATCGGGGCATATGTGACCAAGGCATAAGTAGGGATAAAGGAATTTTTCAGATAAGCCTTAATTAAGCTGTTTCCTCCTGTTCATCCTGCAATTGTTTTGATGAGTTCAAATGATGAAACATATATTCCTGCATACGTTTTCACTTGTTGAGCACTTGTCAACATTACCATTTACTTATTATTGAGGTGTTTAACAGGGGTCCACAAAAATTAAAAAATATTAGATTTTGATATTTTTGAAGTTTACAACGGATTATCTACTTATGAATCAGATTTTGGGAAGGTTATTAGCATGACATGCTTTTATCTAGCATGATTGTATCTGTTTAATTGAAAATAAGATCGTCTGTCTGATTATATTTTGCATTCAAAATGATTAAAAATAATTGTTCCATTAAGTTCACTTTCTTTTAACATCATCTTGTTTTTTGTTGATCCGCCAATTGTTTTGATATCTTTAAATGATAAAACATATATTCCTACATACGTTTTCACATGTTGAGCACTTGTCAACATTACCATTTACTTATTATTGAGGGTTTGACAGGGGTCCACAAAAATTAAAAAATATTAGATTTTGATATTCTTGAAGTTTACAACGGATTTTCTACTTATGAATCGGTTTTGGGAAGCTTATTAGCATGACCTATTGATTTTTTCTGTTTAATTGAAAATAAGATTGTTTGTCTGATTATATTTTACATTCAAAATGATTAAAAATAATGGTTCCATTTAGTTCAATTTCTTTTAACATCATCTTGTTTTTGTTGATCCGCCAATTGTTTTGATATGTTTAATTGATAAAACATATATTACTACATACATTTTCACCTGTTGAGGACCTGTCAACATTACCGTTTACTTATTATTGAGGGGTTTAACAGGGGTCAACAAAAATATTAGATTTTGATATTTTTGAAGTTTACAACAGATTATCTACTCATTAATCGGCTTTTGGAAAGTTTATTATCCCATCGAACGAAGTTCAGTAGGGATAGAGTGAAGCCCTCCCTCCGTCCGTCAGTCCGTCAGTCAGTCAGTCAGTCAGTCCATCCGTCCATCTGTCTGGAAGATAACCTGAATACTAGTAGACAGATTTTCTTCATATTTGGTGGAAAGATGTATATTGGTGAATAGTAATACGCAAAAAAAATTCAAGATGGCCGCCAGTTTAAAAATGGCAGGAATTTTACGCAAAAATCTTATGTTTTTCATTTTAAACCAAAATAAGAAACATTATTATTTGAAATATTGGTATTATATTAACGATAGCTATCTATTTCACATATATCCTGGATATTTCACCCTGACCCCCAGGGGCCGTAAATGGGGGGGGAAACACAAATTTGCATTAATTTTGAGATGTTTTTGAAGTGTAGTTTTATTATACTCAAATGAAAGGCAATTTAGAGTAGATTGCAAATATTGTAGCGTTTTTCTGATTCGGGCCTCAAAAAATTCAAAATGGCTGTCTAATGCGGGATTTTGCAATTATTATATTTCTTAAAAGTATGGCTATATTATACTCAAATTGAAGGAATGTCAGAGTAGATCACAATTATGGCAGTGTTTTTCGGATTTATGCCTCTGAAAATTCAAAATATCCGACTAGAGCAGAAATTCGCCATTACTTAGAGTCATCTTTAAAGTATGGTTACAATGATCTAAAATATTTATTGAAGGAAAGAGTAGATGGTAAATATTACATTGTGACTGTACAGATTGATGATTTATATGGTGTTCGTTGGGATTTGCTACTCCGTGAAGTTGCCATTTTCTAATTAGTATGACGTATTGATCTTATCTGTTTAATTGAAAATAAAATTGTCTGTCTGATAATATTGTGCATTCAAAATGATTAAAAACAATGATTCCATTTACAGTTCATTTCCTTTTAACATCATCTTGTTTTTTGTTGATCCGCCAATTGTTTTGATGTTTAAATGATAAAACATATATTCCTATATACATTTTCACCTGTTGAGGACCTGTCAACATTACCATCTCCTTATTATTGAGGGGTTTAACAGGGGTCAACAAAAATATTAGATTTTGATATTTTTGAGGTTTACAACAGATTATCTACTCATTTATCGGCTTTTGGAAAGTTTATTAGTATGACATATTGATTTTAGCTGTTTAATTGAAACTAAGATCGTCTGTCTGACTATATTTTGCATTCAAAATGATAAAAAATAATGGTTCCATTTAGTTTCACTTTATTTTAACATCATCTTGTTTTTCGTTGATCCGCCAATTGTTAAATGATATGTTTATTTGATAAAACATATATTCCTACATACGTTTTCTTCCGTTGAGGACCTGTCAACATTATCGTTTACTTATCATTGAGGGGTTTAACAGAGGTCCATAATAATGAAAAATATTAGATATTGACACTTTTGAAGTCTACAACGAATTATCTACTTATGAATCGGCTTTTGCATTTAAATTATAATCTAAGATGAATTAAGAATTTATTCCCGCTATTTATAAAATTAGATTTTAACATCAATAAAGCATATGATATGATGTGGGGTGAAAGGATATATGATTTTTGCAATACAGGCTATCTCTGCAAGCACATAACTTTAGTAATAGATTATTTTATTTAGTAGAAAATAGACTATCCCATGAGGCAATGCTAGAACCCAAACGCTCTACATTGAAATTAATAAATGCCGCCTCGCCCAATATTTTTTTCTCGAATAGGTATTCTGCCATATCAAGCTCCTGATCATCCAGTATTTGTTTAATATTGCCCGCAGAAATTAGGTTATTAGTATTACCACAGTTAATGCCCAGAGCTGAAATAGCAAAAATTATATGCATTGAAAGATATGTCATTTCCCGGGGAAAATTGCCGGGCGTTAATGCATAATTGGCCCGCAACTATGGCCCGCCCCTATGACGTCACATATTGCTCAGATCGATAAAGTAACATAAATGCCTTCTAAACTAGCACTAATACCCCTATAACACTCCCGGCAAGGTGGTAATAATAGTAATTGATCTGGGTACTATCCACAAAAATATTCATCTTTTTGAATTAGACTTGAATTAAATCTTCAATAAATGAAAATCTGAACCATTTTAAGATATTCGAAAAATTCAGAAACTGCAAATAATTCAATTATTACTATTTAAAACAATTTAGATTGCTAGGATATGATAATAACCTTAAAAGTAAACATTTGATTAGTTATACCAATCATTGTGATTTTAGAGCCCAAATATTATCTCGTTTTACAGTTTCAGTTGTATAAATCTTCTTGCTGTCAACGTATTTATAATATTCTACACTTATTCAGTGCCTGTTTATAATGATACCGACATTATTGTAATATTGAAATCATATGAGTAATAAAGATCCCCAAGTGGAGGCCAATGTCCCCCCCCCCCATTTGTGACATGGCCTCGTACGAATTAGGTTGTAGACATCAGGATGAAACCTGTTTTCATGATTTATACACCTTAATGATGTAATTTAATCGTAACAATGTACTAGCTTTCCATCTAAGAACTATCCGGAAAAATATTTAATTTTCGTAAAATAGACCCCTGCTGAAATCGTTCATAAATGAAGTTCTGTAACCTTGTATGGTGCACAAAAATTCACGAATGGTCAATGATATAATCCTAACTAGCAAAAGCAAATTAAAAACATAAGGCTGTAACAATAAGTTTTAAAAAAATTATACAGTGTTTGATGAGGTATACCCCCCACTGTGAACTTGGATTCCATTTTGATCTAACTTTTCAGTTGAAATTTTACATTATGCTCTTGATATATAATAATTCATACTTTTTGCACTAATTTATTGTCTATTTACAAGAAATCTCTTAAAATGATTATTTCTTTAAAAAATGGACCCCTGCTTAAATCTCAAATAAATGATAAATGGTAATGTTGTGTGGTTCTCAACAAGCAATACCATATTCAATGATATTAAATCTATCAATGTAATCTATAAAAATGATTGCAACTTGAACAGGAGGTAATTTTAAAATTATTGTCAATTCCTTTAACACTAAAGTAACCTCTGCTCTGATATCCTCGCATATTTGCAATTTAACCATTGGCTTTGAGGTGACATCTATATGAAAAAAAATTCAAGTCGAATTATATCACGCCAAAAAAATTGGCGATTGAACGATTGATTGATGGTGATGAACGTGACCTTTAATGTGTAAACTTATTGTTCCAGGCGGACTAGTTTCCCCAACGTGGCATATCCTTGTTCAATTGAGGACTTGTGTAATGATATGAGAAAAATACTTGCAATAAATCAATTGATTGAGACGAGGACGATAATCTTCCGAGTAACATAATAGGGAGGTTAAGTTGCACGTTTTATTAAAACGTGTACGTGAATGTGTAGACTTGGGGTTATCTGGGGATCCTTTCTTCCCTTGGTAGTAATTACTGGTCCAATTGAGTATAAGGTATAAGTAAAAGAAATTGTAATTGGGTCACTAGAAAAAAACAATTGAGGAGAGGACGGTAATCCCCGGGGTAAAAATAGTACACGTTCACGCACAAGCTTTATCAAAAACGAGTAACCTAACCTCCCTAATATTCACGCTCAAATACGTGTGACTAACCTCTCTGTTTGTAAATATGCAAATAGGACATAATAGACTCCGTTGTTTCATTAAGGAACATTGAAAGCTTCACATTGTGCTAGAACATGCCCATCTAGTGATTCTTGTTGGCGTTCCACATATATCCGTCTACTCAAAAAAACACTTTTGAAACTGGAAACATTATTTTAGCTCCTGTATATTGTGATCGCATTCATTGAACAAATCACTTTTTAAAGTTTCTATTTCAGGTTAAGCAGCACAACAATAAAAAGAAGTAAAAATGTAGATGCAAAGAAAATTTAACAAGGTTGTGCATATGAATGTTACTACTAGGTTGCAGATAATATCTGAACAAAAAATATTTCTCGCCTTTTTCTAAACCAGCTGCAGATACGTCCACACTTTTAATGAAATTACAGAGCTAGTTATTTATTCTAATAATATTTTCTAACTCTTGGAAACAGTGATTAGTTTCTAACTTAGATTCATTTGGTTCATTTGGTTCATTTGGTTCTAAAAGGCTGTGATTTACTCACTGTGGTTTATTTGTTCATAGGACTACGCTAAAGTATCTGCTTTAACTTATTACATCACATATTGAAAGTATATTCGATATGTTCGTACGTTGTACGTTATTTCTTTGCAACTAGATTCATTCAATCTTATCAAAATTCAAGTTAATGTAAATTTATTTATTTTTGTATCTTTATTTAATATACATTAATTAATTATTTATTTTGGAATGGTTCATCCAATAACCTATTTAAGAGGTGAATACGGACATGTGTGTGGTCGAGTGTATCACACGATATTATGCAAAATATTGTAAAATAGCCTGGATATGCATTTCAAACCATGTACATATATAGTTATGCAAAGAAATGGTGCACCTAAAAACATACCTTTCCAATAACGCATTTTGGCGAACCAAAGAAACCAAGAATGTATATATTCTAAATCTTTCATGTAACACTTTACATGCAAAATGTGTGGACAATGTCTGAGAATTATCAAAATTTGCAATAGCAAGAATGACGCGATTGATATTTTGTTGGTGACATGATTTTATGGATTGCAACACAAATTTACTTATTGGAATCGAGAAATTACGATAACGTTCGTTATCGAATTGTGGAATTGAAAGTGCACACATTTTTTAAATAAATGAATAAATTAAACCCGAAACAGTTTTATGTATTCCATTAAGAGCTCAGAAGAACTCCATATCTTGTCCCTGCAGGGAAAAAATATATATTTATTCTATATTCGGATTGTTTGCTTTTATAAACATCCAATCGCCATAAAAGCATGTAATTTACCCAGGACAATTTAGCTTCATCATTTGTAACATCATTTAAATTTCAAATTTATGGTATTTTGGAAATCAAAAAATCAGATAATCAAATCACTGTGAACTGGATTATTGAAACAAATATATCATTTGTAAACACTACAGTATATAGACTACTGTTGAATGGCTATTTTTACTTTAATGAAATATAAAACCATCTCTAAATGTTTTGTGATTTGTATTATCAGTTACCCTCTACACTTTACAAAATTGAAAAGATTATTCTACAGGATTTGCTCAGCGATTTGCTTTTCTTTGTGATCAATCTTCAACAATTCTCCAGACTGTTCTTACCAATTTCTAGAATTGTCATGTTCAAACTAAGCTTAGCTTTGTATCATTTTGAGCATAATATGGAATCTTATCAAATATCACATATTCCATTACGTCTCTTAGTAGAGATTGGTTTGATATTCGTTTTATATCCTCTGGTCTTCTAGGTATATAAATAAAACGTCTCCAGACGTGCATGCTGTAACTGTATTTCCAAACCCTCTTTCTTGTTTCCAGCTTCCTATAGTCACTCATATCTGGCCTTACCAGGGTATCCCTTTCTATTCTAACTAATTCTGGGTGTTTCTTTATAAGTTGCCTTGGCTTTGATACGGAATAGTGGCCCCAAAGATTATAAACTTCTTTCTTGCCGTATGTTTTATACTCCTCCAACCAAATGCTGAGAAATCTAGATGTCTTTTTTGCGATTATTACGCCATTAGAAAGCGCACTGGTAACCAGGCCCACTCCCTGTGTATGGTTATAATGCCGGAGGGGGTCTAGCGATCTTAAAGCTATGACGTCATTGTCAATATAGGTCCCGCCATACTCTACAATAAAAAGGTTTTATTTACAACAAATTGACACATGGCAATATTATCGAAACACAAAACAATAATATATAGTAGCGACACAAGCGGGAAATATATCAACTTAAACCCAACTTAGGTAGCAACACTATATGACTAACTGTAGTTTTTCTTAGAGAATATACAGTTGTAGCAAAGAAGAGTGCATTCTTTTTCTATTGTTTTTAATACACTTGGTGAGCAATCCAAAATGATTGACTGTCACATGCAGTGCACTAAAGCTGAACTAATTTTACCCTATTCTCTAATTCAATAGTCGAATACTAAATACAAAACGAATGAAATTTAAAATTGTACCTGACCTGTTACATACAACGCACTGAAGCGCAACTAATTACACCCACTCCTCAATACACTTACCTCATAGTAAATATGAAACAAATTTTCCTAAAATTGGATCACGGGCCATTTAGCTTTGATAAGAGTCAAATTGAGAGTTAAATATAGATAAACCATTAGTACTGGGTCTTAGGAGAACTAATAGCCTCGGGCCAAGGGCTTCAGCTATAAACCTCCTAAAACCCACTACTCATAGTTTATCCATAATGCCTTGGTCACATTTTCTCCGATTTTCACTACGGCGCCCGGCCGATTGAGTATTTTGTTCAAAATTTAATACAATATTGAATAAAACACTCACACTGGTTTGGAGCATATGTGACCAAGGCATCACATATTCTGTAAAACCTTTTTGTATTTATAGTTTATTTAATTTCACAAAATCATCAATCATTACAATGATATTTTGGCTCGGCTCAGTCAAAGAGTTTAAAGAAATACTAGGCTGAATACATATTAATGTTGACACGTCTTGGAAGCGATGGTGTACCATACAGAAAAGTTGTCCATGTGTTTTTAATTTTCTTCAAAATCTTTGAAATGTGAATTTCTGAGGGGAACATTAAAACTAGCATGATGTGTGGTTTCATTATCATGATTGCAATAAGATGTTTGAGTTTGGGCAATTGACAATTGTGAGCGTGGAGATGTGCTTCAAAAATAAGATCTGATGATCTGATTCTATTAAAAACAATATCTTGGTGCCTTGATATTTTGAGGTCAGATGCTTAAATTTGTTCAGAAGGGGCAATATCTTCAAGAATAGCTTTGTTAAATAATTTGACATTGTGCTGACATTATACTGATGTATCGCAAAAAGCTCGCGCACGCATTGTTACACATTTTGTGGCGTAATCCAGAGGATCCTCGCTTTTAACATGGTAGAATGTGACGTTTTTGAGAAAAATGTACACAAATGAAAATCCTTTCGTCCTCCACATTTACCTCTCTATCTCAAAACATTTTAGACGAATAACTCTGATATCATATATATATTGTTAATGGGCTAGGAGCATCATAAAACACGAATCAATTGATATTTTAGGTGAAATAAATATACGTGTTGCTGTGCTTGAAAATAGGCGAATGGCGTAAATTAGCCCTATTTTGATGAATTTTGAAAACCTTTCTTCCTCCACTTTTCCACATACAACAGAAAACACATAATTTTGCGAACAAAATCAACTATTTATTAATAAACTAGAGTTTAGGAGCAAAATAATCATGTATGATTTATTAAAAATTGATCTCGTATTTTTTGTTTAATGTACACCTGAAAAGTTGAAGGAACAAAAAAATGAGCAGAAAAGGTCGCTGTCAACAGATTCTATTTTTCAAACTCTATGACGTCACAATATGGGACGCTTACTAAAATTCATCCTTTGAAATAAAACTTCTATCTTCCTTTATCAAGACGAAAAATAAGTATAATAGTCATATATTGTTTGAGTTATGAGCGTTTAAAGACGAAAAATAATTCAAAATGTAACGTGTCAACAGGGAATATTTGCCAGATGTTTTGGTAAAAAACTCTTTTTTAAAAAAGAACGCGCAAGAATTGTGAACGGAGTGTAGTTGATCTAAAAACTTCATCGAAACAGCTTTAAAATGATATACAACTTTAATTAGAATATTATTTTATAATCCGGGGAATCAAAGTTACATTCACGCGATACCCCTAAAAAACAAATGCGCCACCTTTTTGCGACACGTCACTGGACTTATGAGTAGTTAGGCACCTAGCTTATATAGCAAATTGTGTTTATGAATGAAAGATCAAGAATTTTTAGTCAGAGAATCAATTATACACATGATTAGACAAGTTTTTTCCAATTTTCCAACTTCCAATTCTTTAATTACCACAATTTTGACTTTTCTTCCTCGAGTATTTTGAAAATATTTTCTTTCGATGATTATTATGAATGATGTAATCGCCTCAATGTACATTTAATTGTATACTCCATATGAATTCTGAAACCCCATTGTATGGTAAGCGGAGCTACCCAGAGTATACGGGCAAATACGATAATTGATATTTTCAAAATCAGTTGTTCTACTAAAGCCTGCGTCGTGTGTGTTAATATCAGCGGTATTTGATGGTGCTATTTTTAAGTCATCAAAACTGGTTATCATAATCATGCGATGTATACTGAAAATATTTCTCAAAACAGCTTAAATGGTGATTTTTGTCAAAAAACAAAGCTTTGTTTTGTTTGTGGTGATACAAACACGGATTATAACACATACAGAGCATAGATTGCGTTCATATTTTTCAAATAACATAAAAACATCAGCTCTTAAAAGGGTGTTGTTAGGTATGTGTTACCCATGCAATGAAATCCTTTTTCTATGCATGTACCATTTGTCCCATATTTTGTATCACTTGCCATACTGCACATGGACATGGACCATACAGTGTTATTAGGGCCAATGTAGATGTTAATTACGCCTGTGCGTGTAAAATTATCCCCGTGCAGACGTAAACTACGCCTGCACTATTTCCCTCACAATTTGTACAATAATTGATGATGTCATGAAATATGTCAAAGCGATACATGCAAACACAAAAAAAAGTTACAATAAATTCCATGACTTAGGGATACACTGATTTACCAGTATGGATTAATGTCAGATTAATAATATTTGCACTCATGGCTCATAATTATAACACATAATAAGTTTAGATTACAGAACATATAGTAAGCAATTGTACATTCTTTGAATATTACAGTAAGGAGGCGATTTAACTCAAATTCATTATTTTACAGAATTTAAGAGTATTGTACGTGTATTTATTTTATGAATGATCTCATTCAAATTCAATATTGCATAATTGTGTTTCATAACAATTCTCTACCGTATAAAGGCGCTTAATGGTCAATTGTTATTTAATATATAGTTCAATACAACAAAATAGATTTCAACTTTAATGCCTTATGAAACGAAATTAGCTAACTTTATACCCCGTCTTTACTTGCAATGGAAATGCATTTATATCAAACGTATACAATAAATATGTCTATATGCATTATTCAATTTTTGCTGGAGCTCTGTTTGAAAATTCTTCTCGATATGTTTGATTGTTAAAGCTTCTTAGTGTAAATAAACATCCATTGAAACAATTTAAATAGATAATCATAGTGAAATTAATTTGCGTGTATTAATGAGTAGGACATGCACAACATTTGATCATTGAGCAGACATTCTTTTTCATACTTGTCGTATGTTTTCCCCAAACCACACATTATTTGAGGAAGGAACGTTGTGAAAATACTATACCATATCATACCATACCATACCATACCATACCACACCATACCATATCATACTATACCATACCATACCACACCATACCATATCATACTATACCATACCGTACCATACCATACCATACCATACCATACCATATCATACTATACCATACCATACCACACCATACCATATCATACTATACCATACCGTACCATACCATACCATACCATACCTTTGAGCAATAGTAATCGCATTATATCAGATATATGTTCAACATATCTGGGCTTTTCACCGAATATCCGTATTTCCCTCATATCGTAGGATAAAAACCGTATCTTCGTTGTTACAATAGAAGTTACATAATCCCACCACCGTCCTTTGGGTTGATTGTTTTTATTTATATGCACCATAATTTCCTCGGGTCTCCAGTTCTTGTGGACGCTAATAAAACTAACTGCATATAGAAATGTGAACGTGTACGTCCCATTGAGATCAACCCATATGTAGTGAACAATGTTAGGGACGAGAGAATCATTTGTATGGCTTAACTTTATTGAGCTCACGCCGGAAGGCAATGTCCTAATTGTTTCATATCCTTTCCAACTGTCGTCGTGTTTCCTAATTCTTGAATAGTTACTGGTTGCCAATGTCCTAGCTGCTTCGTGTACTACCAAGCTGTAGTCTTGTTTCCTAGGTCCTGAATAGCTGTTCTTATTAATCATGAACACAACAAATTGAATTCCAGTTAACAAAAGTGATAGTGCAGTTAACGAAATAAATATTTTAGCATATGTCCCCATATTGCACTCACTTATAAATTGTTTGTGCACTTGTAACACGTGAAACCATCTAGCAGATTAACAATAGAATACGATAAGTCTGCGAATAAATTGGTTTAAATGTTAATAATAATTCCAAGTAGATTACTTAAGCCTTTTGGTCGGCTTTCAGATTTAAGGTCCCGTATAAAGTTTAAACCACTTTTGCCTTGTCCAATGTTACCAGAATGTTGTATGTGAAACTTTTGAATTTTATTTCAAAAAGTACATTTTGAAGGGCCTTTTGTTAAAAAGAATGCATGTGAATTTATCTTAGATAGAATTTTAGCTGCCCCGCATAATAATTTACACCAACGCAGAACAGTGGCATCCTAATCTATTTTGTATTGAAAAAATTGATTGAATAAAATAAGCAGGAAATTAACTCTTAAACCCAGTGAGTGTTTCGATGAAAAAAGCTTTTTCTAGATTTTAGTTCTCATTGAATCCAACGCTAGATAAATATCTAAAACTTTGGAAAAACTTATTTCCAAACCTAGAAAAGCCAATATTGCTTTATTTTAAGTGTTTAGCATAGTTGGAAAATATTTGTACGTGACACAACCACTTTTTAGAAAATGCTTTAAAAGTGCATAAATTCATAAATGAAAAGGATGCCACAATCGAACAGCTAATATTTACTTCTTATAATAAATAGCCCTTTGCAATTGATGGTTACTGTTTTTAACATTCTATTATTCGGGACGCGCACTCCCCCTAGAACCCAGTACTTTAGTCCTGATGATACGACGTCAGATCATGGCATAACATTGTAATTGTTCACTTTACAAAGAAAATGTCAAGTTTTACGTAATAAATACGAACAAGCAATGTTTCTTAGATTTATTGTTAACGTTTTTAAACTCGATGGATCTTTTGATAATTACAGGTTTTTTTCATATCAACAATCAACGTACGCTCCAATATGGCTTTATATTCAACGTTTTCAAGACTCGAATTCATCAATCGTAAGCAACCTTTTACCCATTTTGTTCTTTTCAATTAAGTTAAAATGATTAAAACGAAAGGCAAGCAAACACTTAGGTTCCTGATCTGCCAACCTATCGTTTTTACTGGAATGTACAGGGTTGTCCAAAAAAGTGAACCCCTGTAACAGGCTATATTTTTCTTAATACATGCATGAATTGTCTCATATTATTACATCTTGTAGAGAAAGGTCTAAAAATTTTGTTGATGCAATAATTTAATCTCAGTCTTGAATTTCGAAGCAATTACAAGACTTAAACAAACATGCCTAAAATTAGATATTTTGCAAAATTTTACCAATGTGATTCACGGAAATTGTTGGAACACATTGCATGATCTTAAAAAAGCTTACAGTGAGAGATATAAGTTAAACCATACCATATGACAAATGGGACACTATTTGGGCAAAAAAACACATTTCACACTTTCATTTCATTTTTTTAACCCAGTAGTGTTTGTGGAATATATGTATCAAGTTTTAAGATGATTAGTCAAATAGTTTTGAGATGGCAACACCTTTGACGTTATTTCTGGATCACCCTATATCTTTAAAATGACGACGTGATTTTAAAGACCGTTCATGCTGAACATGGTGCAATGTTATGGGCGTTTTCTCATAATGATCTAAATTGAAAACCAGATCGCAAATTGGTCTTCTAACAACTGAGACGTAAACCCTAAATATTTATAAGATAAACAGATATCGTGCAAATAAATAATATTTTTGATCGATAAAAGTATCTGTGTTCTAAAACCAGAAGTGTGTTCTCTGACATCCGTGCATAACCGAATTTATTTACAGTATATCAAATTCTTTCGGATTCGATTTAAATGCTTCTATATAATCTTCAAATGAGTACAGTGTATGCTTTCTATTAGAAATGTCTTGACTTCCCGGCTTCATAAAAAGAACATTGACACCGTGTTCCTGACACTAAAAGTTCACTTCGGTTTATTGAAATAAAGATGAGCTGGACAGTATTGTGAACAGCTTTCAATCCCCAGTCTAAATACCGCATTCAATGGTTAAACTACCGACTTTAAATGAACCTTCGTGCATAGTTCGAAAATCATGAGAGGTTTTAAATCAAGCAATCATCTTTAAAACCAGAAAATAATGCCATGCCGGATTTCAGTTTGATCCTCGAGCTCACGATATGGAATTCGCTTTGTAGCCTATTATGCGCAGAATAACTATTTTCTATTTTTGGTACATTTTAAAATGTTCAGAGTGTAGCAATTAATGACATCCAAATTCTAAAATTTCCTTGGACCCCTTGTTGGTTGGCCTCTGGCAAGAGGAGGAACCCCATGATTCAGTTGATGACATACGATTTCCTCCTTCGCGCACCTCTTTTCCCGGAAGTACTTACCCTCCATCTTGGTTTTCAAGGTTTTCAAATTGACCTAGTTTTAAACCAATCAACGATAGACTCGCTAAACCAATCAGCGACGATGTCATCTCAATAGAGATTTACATTATAAGCGTATGTCATCCTTGAACCCTGGGGTTTCTCCCCCCCCCCCTTGCCTCTGACTTTCTTTGCTAATACATCGGTCTCTAATTCAACAATCAAGGCGCAACCCCTAACCTGAAATCCTGTATCCGCCCCTGGTGTATTTATTTAATCCAAGTTTAACAAACATAATACTGTGCTATGGATGTTTAAGTTGTATTTTCCTTTGAAAATACTAACAATTTATTCAAAAAGATGACAACAGTCTAATTCTAAAACTAAAAATGGTCATTAATGGATATTTGATGATATCAAAGATAAATGCTCAACCTTACATGTACATACAAGTCGTACAAATCCTAAACTGAATGAATACGTGTAAAGGTATAAGTCTGTCGTAAAATTTTACTTTCTCACTGGTTCACAACTGTTGTAGACGGTTCTGTAAGATCTGTAGATACAACACCCGGTATCCTCTTTGCATTTAGGCATACAGGTGGGTTTAGAGCACTTACAGCATCTTCTGGCTTCATTATAATTTACACACATGGTACCATCTGGCAATTTGCAATCGTCTCCAGCATTTGTCCACCTATAACATACAGGATATTCAGATAGAATATGATTTGGTGTTTGAACTTGTTCGGTCATTTCCAGTTGTTATGTAACGTTCCCCTAAAATGGCAACTAGGAATACAGGGTAAAATCTTGGCAATAATCGTTTAAATAAACACTAAACAATCCCAAATTGTTCATCCTGACAAAGGATTTCAGAAAGCCGATCGAATATGGTAATTATTAAAGCTTTAAGCTACAAAAAGTAGTTTCTTTATCATCTCGAACTTGAAATACATCGAATAAAGAATATTGGATGTTTGTAATTATTTAAAACAAAATGACAATGGGACTTACTGTTTCTTGGTGTTTTCGATAGCCCGCTCGAGAGATTCCAGTTCAGATGCAAATCGGGTTTCCTCTGTAAAATATCATTGACGATTATCTGATTTTTGATCAATCTAATACTTATTACGAGTACACACATACCATCACATCATTTTTTCTCAATTAATTTTCTAAAGATCTAGTACACACAAACAATTAGAATGTCCTATTATAATTTATGCATCTACCTTGAAGAAGCAGGTCGGATTCTACCAAGTCTTCCCTTTTACCTTCTGAAAAGCAAATAAGTGATGCAATTTTAAACACTTTCAATGAACATCTATGTCACTCGTTTTAAACGTAACGACTTCCAGAAACCTTTGAACATGCTTTAAGTTATTGAGAACCTACCCATTCATGCCTGTATCGTTCATCGAGTTTGTAAATAAACCCAAAACGGTTCTAAGTACGTCCAATCCGCACGTGCACTATTTTAAAGTTGTTCTCAAACCATTTTACTCGATTTAGAGATATTAATGCTATCTTATCGTATGAAAGCCACTTTACGATGGTGAACCATCAACAATTCCAATAATTAATTTTATCATGATATCGGGGATATCAGCACTAGTCTGTTTTCGCGGCAAAACTGATTTCATTTTCAGAGCAGAAATTTTAGGTGTGTGATTGAAACGATTTGCCGCGAAATACGATTTTATAGATAAAAATGAAACGCTGGCTAAAAATCGAGTTATTCACTGCGGAATCAGTCGAGCTGTCGCTATTGAAAGCATGTAAGTTATACAACAGCAAACATTGCCAGTGTTTGGGGATTAAAAACGTTCCAACCCCAATGTAATGCCGTAAAGGCCAAAATATAATTATTGGGTTAACATTTTCAGTTATCGATAACGGTTTCACAAATGCATTTCAATCAATTCCTTGTTTACAACAACAACTTTTCGATTTAGCGCCAGAATAACTTGGCACAAGGTACGTCATGGCCAGGTGACCTCAAAAAGTGCGCAAAATAACAACATTTCGGAGACTGACATTCTTATCTTAATAAATTGTGTTGTGATGGGAAATATCACAAGCTTTGAAATCAACATAACAAAAGGGATGCTATTTGTGCAAAAAAACAAAATAATAAGCAGTGGCGTAGCGTCATATACGCATAAAACGCCATAGCGTACTCTCAAAATTTTGAGAAAAGTGAATTTTTAATATTGAAATGACCCATGTTTGATATTTTGAAGTAATGGCCTAACATTTTATTAATCCATTTTTTCGGAGTCGAAATTTCGTATTTTAAAACGCCCCAGAACGCTTCAAATGCAATCTCTTTTCAAATTTTCTTGGGGGAAAGAACCCCCCCCCCCTCAAAGCTAGTTCGATTTGCTCACTCGTGGCGTACACTCATAAAATACCCACGCTACGCCACTGATAAGTAATTGGTTTAATTCCAACTTTAACCAGTTTGGTATGATAGTAGGGTAACAAAATGTTATCATTCTCGAAATATAAAATCACATTTTCTTAGTTGATTTCTGAAATCTCACCTGCCCAATTTGCGGATCCATCTGCGGATCCTCGGGTATCCTCTGTAAGGAGACGCATCAACAGGTTTCTCGCGAATACTTCATATTGATTACTCTCCTCTATATTTGAAGAGCTTTCTCCGTACGTCAAGCTCACGCATGCGCATGCCAACAAACACATTGCGACTATGTATTCATGGTCCTGTCTGATGTCTGATTCCTGACTGCTGACTGCTACCTATGTGGGAAGCAAAATTTCTCACTATCAATTAATCAGTAAAAGTGACAAAATATACAAAATCATAGACAATATATTTGGTTACATCTAAAAATGGATTTTTATTCCTGTCCTGGCTGTCTAAAGTCAGATTTATAATTCCATTGAGTACTTTGAATCTTAAAAATCAGCAATCAAAGGACCACATTGAAGCAGTTAAAAAAAAATAAAAACATTCATACATGGCTTAACTTTTGCATATTATTGTTTGTTTTGTAATTTGACTATCCTATGTTTTGACATATATTTTAGTGCTCCTCTGCCATGTTATTTTCGGAAAAATTAACATGGCTGATACTCCCTAAATTACAAAATGCCGCAGATTAGGTGCACATTATACATAACTATCTGAAATATATAAAAGTTGGGCCTTGTACATATATTTCTATTATTCATATACTGTTGAAATATGGTCATTTAATTGCTTATTTTTTAAATTCAAAGTAAATAGAATTTTGAATCTAATTGAATTGATTTTGGCTTGATGATAGCTTATGTAATAATCCTCGGGTAGAGTCACATCAAATTGACAATCGTGGAAGTCATCACATTCACGGATCGTAAGAACAGCTAACATGGCAGCTGCTAGTAAAGCTTGGTCACCTGCTAGTGGTACAGGAGGCCTGGAACAGACGACCTGTCCACATAGAACGGCCAGTCCTGACCAATAGCAGACCATACCCAAACACTGTTCACAAAACAGCAGACGGATGGTAAATTACTTCATGTGTTCATATGTAAGGTATATGATTGTAACGTGCACATTGCACACATTGTCCAAGGGGCAAACATTTTTTCATTGCCAAGAGTCGTGAAAAATTATTGCAATTGGCAGTCAAGCAATTGCGCCATGTAGGGCTTAGACTAATGATGGTTTATCAATCGCAAAGCAATTTTTGGCGATTCTTTCAATTCACAATGTGTTGAACCGTGGAAAGATATTTGTATTCGTTCAATATTTGTTCCACTTTTGAACATGGATTTTGCATGTCAATAAATCAATTGAGGAATGCCCATCGCTAAAAGGGTCAGTTAAGGTTAATACGTGCACATACGAAAATATACCCTTTTTATAACCATTCAAGTTGAACCGTGATAAGAAATCTATTTTTGTTCTGTATTTGTTTAAATACAATCTATTCCATACTGGCTGATTGAAAGCCTTTTTGATATTCATGTATGGGTTTTATATGTCAACAAATCATTTCTGATTTTAAGAAAGACCATCACAAAAAGGAAAAACTTCATGCGAATAATATATGAAAAATACAGAATTAAGATGTATAAACGTTGTTTAAAATATTTTTATCGTCTATAGTATTCACTCTGTAATGATATTAAAGTAACATTAGTCATTATACATTAGTCAAACAAAATTCACTCCTTTCCCACATTGTCTATATCTTCCAGTTTTGCACAAAGAGTGCACTTATGTACCTAGAAAGACTTGTGAGAAGAATGTTTTGATAAAGTTTATAAAAAACAAGAAAATTCCGTGAAAAAATTCAGAATCCAGAGAATTTCCCAAGATGCACCCTGGCCTTAATAAATCCTCAATGTTCATTCTTTATTTCATGAAAAATAAAAGATTTTTACAATGTGTTCGTCGGAAAAACCCGTGTATACTTTCCGAAATAGACTATATTCGAATTCTGTATACATTCATTACTGTTTTTCATACACTCGAAGTGCTCCCAAAAATCTTGAACAAGATGCATATTGCTTTTTCATTTTTATTTGCTTGTTTAATTTACTTATTTTTATCTTCATCGCAGTTTTCAACGAGATATCAATAATAAACTTATAAATAAACTTTTTGATTTGATTAAATCATTCGTTTTGTATTTATAATTATAATTCATCAATAAAAAATCTTACTTTGCTTCCCGGCTTTGCGTTCACCTCCTTTGAAACTTCTTACGATACTGGCAATGATATGCTGTGTATCGAAGTGTGCAAACTGCAACCAGGCTCTGAGTGACCCTTGCTCTTATTGGTTATATTTTGTACCTAGTTATTTATAGCAACAGGAGTCTGGTTGCAGTTTACACGGACGTATTAGGGTCGTTCAAAAAGTTTTGCACAAATAATAGGACAATATCAATTAACATGGCTACATTTACCCTATGTAAACTGTCAAACACAATATCTAGAATTGCTCCTTCATGATAACAATAAAACTAATATAAATAGTTTCCATCTTTTTTCCTTTGATTATTCCAGAGAATGGACTCAAATATTCTCCTCACACTTATTTTATATTTAGCGACTGCAAGTAATGCCTGTCGGCTACCAGATTAACCTACTATTTTATGACCAACTCATTTAAATATGCTTTTCATATTTAAATGAGTTGGTCATTAAATAGTAGGTAAATCCACTATTTTATGACCAACTCATTTAAATATATGCTATTCATATTTAAATGAGTTGGTCATAAAACAGAAGGTTAATCTGGCAGCCGTTAGTTGCATTCACGAATACAAGGTTAGACACATTACTACATGGAATCAGCGAGTGTTCCACTCTCCTTTAGGAGGAGTTATTCATTAAGAAGATTAAAACTTATACAGCTGTTCAAAATCATATTGGCTTTTTAGGTTAACTCCCCTTATTGCAGATTTTAGAACAGCCAGATTCTATTTAAAATCAAAGTAATCCTTAGTTGTGTGTCTAGGTGTACAAACATTTTGAACTTTTCACCTGATTTTATGCCATTATCAAAGTTCTGACATGAATTTATAAAATATTGGGTAAACGATTCAAAACAAGACTATAATAATTTAATAAAGGACCATTCTCGGTTTGGAGAATGAATTTCATCGGCTTATTTCGACGTTATCAATGTCGCCAACAATTTTGATTTTTTTACATAGTGACTCAATTAGGCATTCCAGGACGGAACTAGAGAATGGGAAATGTCCCGAGGGTAGCTGTAGTTATGAGAAGGCTTAACATCCTGCAGATAGGTAATACATTACTAAAAGGGAAGACTACATCGTAGTATGTATTTTGATTTAATATATTTATCATTTATAACATAACTTGACTAACATTTGAAAGAAAAAGACTGGCATGGCAGCTCAGCAAGGCATTCACAAAATGAATTCGATTTGATGGCGTCAATTTATCTCACGATCACTTAAGGTCCCGCGGCATGTTAGCTATGCATGAAATAAGGTTGACATTATATCTGTACTAGATTCCATGTAAAGATAAGAAAATCCCTTTTCATGAGAAGATTTTGTGCAAAACTTCTCAAACGACCTTGGTATTTGAGCCAAATTGTTAGAGTGCGACTGAGCGGAAACGCAATGTGGAGGTTGGACAAGAATTGCCAATCAAAAAGCAAACACGTAAGGAACAGTGCACACTAAAAGGTTCACTGATTCAAGGACAAGAAATCACGTCCAAGTGTATACTTATAATTATACTACCCGGTGGGGTGTTTAAAATTAATTCATGGTTTTATCCCCGCCGTAGACCCCTGTTGCTTGATTTACAGCCAAAACATTGACGTGTGTAATTTAGTGGTGTGGTGCCCTTTTTAATAGAACTATTATTCCTGTATCAAGCAACAAATAAAGACATTTTCCGCTCCACTAAACTCACACTACTATACCCCCATACTGTATTCTGTATTCCTTTAAAAGAAATACAGGCCAAAGCGAAGTTGCAAATGGAGGACGTTTGTTTATTTCCATAGTTCTGAATGGATACGAGATTTTACATATATTCGAGTATTCTATTATTGTATAGATTCATCGAGCAGTTTGCAACGTATTATAATCAGAAAAGCCCAATGGAAACATGATATTGCAAGACAAAAGTAATATATTAGACCACTTTCACACTACCTCCATTCATTTAGACATTCGCAACAGTCACCGCCAGCAATAAATTAACCATAAGATTGAAAATGGTTTTTATTATTTGAAGCTACTAGCTCAATTTTGAAGGAAGTTGCATCATTTTTGTAAAATATCTTTTTTGGCTCGCTTATGCCACGATCACCCCCCCCCCCCCATGACTCAAAGCTAGCTACGCCCCTGAGAGTGTGTTAAATATGTTGCTTACGTAGCACAGCAATCATGCACATAATTTCCCATTAAAATTAATGTCATCATATTAATATTTAGAAAAATAATTCAAATGTGTCCATCATTTATGCTGGCCATGGCTAAGAATTAGCTGGGAACATCACACGTCTCTTATCTGGTCCAGACAATATACCAACCATCACCTGTTTTTTCTATTACTGCCATGACATCGTCCGGGTCAAATGCTATTTCTGTGTCTTCCTCTGAAAATGTCAATTATTTTTTTGTGTACCATACAAACTTAGAACACGTCCTGGTTTTGTGTCGAAAACAGTACCCATTACCCAATATATTCAATAGATTATAAGACAATGGATTACGCAATAATCAATAGATCGTATAAGGCATTAACCCCCCTATCACACCAAACTAGTTCTTACCCGTTCTTGCCAGTCCTACGAAAACGTCGTAAAACGGGCTCAATCTGGCTGTGGTCGGGAAATATGTCTAAAATAATTAGCTACTTCGTTCATAAACAGTCTTCAATACGTCCATCTCATTCGCAGTTCGTTCAGGTCGCACTACGTCGGTGTGCAAACGTCGTGTAACGCGTCCCTTAGTATAGAAGGTCATTATGACCTGATTACAGAACGGTATGGTCGTCATCGAATTTTGAATCGATTCAAAATTCTAAAATCACCATTCCGTCTGAGAACGTTCATGAAGTTCGTAAATAGACCTTAGAAAGTTACAGTTACGTTCATTCCGTTCGCACACAGTTTAAACCCAGTTTTGAAGAACGCAGTGGCAACTTGTTTGGTGTGATAGCTTTATTTTTGCTAACTCGTTCATAAGCAGTCTTAAATACGTTTTTAATCAGTTTAAACCCGTTTGCAATTAGTTCTACCTCGTTCTCAATACTTCCTCAGACAGTTCAACTCGTTGTTAAAACGTCCTTAGTAGGATTGAAGTACGACGGTTCCGTTCGTAGTACGTCCAGCTCGTCGTTTGTACGTTGTCACTCGTTCTAATTGTAGAACGTATCGACCACGAGAACATTCTGAGCATGTTCTAAGTTCTAGAGGACTTACCCGTTCGAGTACGTTCGATGAAGTTTGTAAATAGACCCCAAACAGTTCTTAGTACGTCCAGTCCGTTCGTACACAGTTGAAGCCCGTTTTCGAGAACGTAGTGAGAACTAGTTTGGTGTGATAGTAGGGTAACATGACAAAATGTCCCTATTAACTTATTGCAAGGTTAAAGAATACGCTATAGCTGTTGACCGCCAGCCGCAGTTGGAGACCATAACAATATGTCACCACCTCTATATGATGACATTAAAGCTTCACGAAAAGTGGCATTTTGATAAACCTGACTTTTCTCCAAAATGCAAATAATGTGCACATATGAAAAAAGAATATCACTGAAGAAATGAGCAACTTCTCTGGTGCAGGAGTTATGTAATACTAACATATAGCCCCCTAGGCAACAGCAATCCCTAGAAATCTCCTGTGCGACAATCCAGGGGGAGACATAGTTCACGAAGGCAATTGCAGTCACAACGAAAACATTTACCACGAGAACAGTCTTCACAAGGTGAAACACAAACGCACAGAGGTCAAGCCGAATATAGAAAACAATTATAATCGTCATCAGACTAACCATCCTAGTAGAGATGGCATGGGTGCACTATAAGGTCCTATCACTTTTGGAAGAGTTTATTTCTATTCAGAAGGTAGTATAGGGGTCTTTACTTTTTTATAATAAATAAATTGCTCTAAATGATACAGTGGAAGTTTGCAAGTGGTATTAGATGTAAGCCCAAAAGGTCACTGTACCTCGCTCTCGCCGCTGCCCGGTTGAGACTCACCAATGGGGTGCGACTCTCCTTGGTGAATATCGCCTCAAATATGAACATAACCACCTTCATGAGGTACTTTTAATAACAATCAGTTATATGTGCAAATATAAGGAGAAAATACGGGAGACAATAATCATTTTTAACAAATTACTATCATTTGCAATAATTATACCAAACAATTGATATCTATAAAATATTCCGTATTTCTTAAAATAGGCAATAAGTTAATCTTGTTTTTGCATAGTCAGATTTCTACCTACAACCAATGACACCATCAATTTAGCCAATATACCATAGTTTTTTAATGTATCAAAAGGTGGCAGGATTTATTGGAACGATTCAATTATAATGTAGGACGACTCGTATAGATGGCAGTTCACTTATTTTCTCTAGTGAGTTGTTCTTCATACCTCACCCATTGGTTTATATGTCAATATTGTAATATTAAAACGTCGAATACATTATATAAATCAAATTAATATTTTCTCATCATTTTTATTAACTATTAGCTTTTGAATATTTTCTTTGAAATTTTATTTGTACTATTAACACACTTTTTGCGCCCTCTACTGACGTTCCTTATAAGCCCATTATGAACCACTTCTGACACTATAATCAGATGTATTTATTTCTTGATTACATATAATTACATGATTTATATGCCCTTTTCATCAAGTTTTGACAAAACAAATTGTCTAGCTATTTGTTTTGCTTTGAGCATAATCTGGAATCTTATTAAATATCACATATTCCATTGCGTCTCTAAGGAGCGACTGGTTAGATATCAATTTTATATCCTCTGGTTTCTTAGGTATGTATGTAAGACGTCTCCAAACGTGCATACTGTAACTGTATTTCCAGACCTTCTTTCTTGTTTCAAGCTTTGTATATTCTCTCACAACTGGTCTTACCAAAGTGTCCCTCTCTATTCTGACTAGTTCTGGGTATGTCTTCAGTAGTTGCCTTGGCCTTGTTACAGAATAGTAGCCCCATATGTTTTTAATTTTATCGTCCTTGGCGTATGTTTTATACTCCTCCAACCAAATGTTGAGAAATTTAGACGTCTTCTTTGCGATTATTACACCATTGGAAAGCCCACCACCAACAATTCCTACTCCCTGTGTATGGTTATAATGCCGGAGGGGGTCTAGCGATCGTAAAGCTATGACGTCACTATCAATGTAAGTGCCACCGTACTCTATAATAAAAAAGTACGTTCATTACAACAAATCGATGGTGACATTTGAAACACAAACCAATCCAGTCCCTTTAGTAATATAATGGAAAATATATCAAGTATTGACTCGAGCGGGTACAATACTTATCTTTTCCATGTATCAGTTAAGCAGGGCAATTTGTAACTTTTCCGTATTGACCTGCAACAAAAGTCTAACATACATAGATGGGGCAACGAGGCGTAGCCAGGGTGATCGCCAGGGTGATGGCACCCCCCCCCCCCCCCCCCAATAACCAATAAAAATAAAATCATGAGAAGAGGAAGAGAAGGGCTTTAAAATGATTTTATTTGAAGCTTCTGGCGCAATTTTGAAGGAAGTTGCATCAACTTTTGTAAAATTCAAAAGTAATATTTTTATGCCACAATCGCACCCCCCCCACGAATGAAAACGTATTTTTTCTGGGGATCGCACCCCCCTGACTGAAAGCTGGCTACGCCCCTTGCCAATGAGAGTATCCATTTATGGAAGAGAGGGGGTGGTTCTCGACCATCACAGCAGGGGACTTAATTCAAATGGATTACGTTTTTTTACAAAAAAAACTTAAGTTGCATTAAATACTATTAATAGTATTTCCACAAACTACACATTATTTGCAATTTCAAAAAAAGAAAAGCGTTGTGAAAAAGGATACCATACCTTTTAGTAACCGAATACGCATTATATCTGATATGTGTTCAACATATCTCGGTTTTTCTCCAAAAATATCGATATTGCTCATATTATAGGATAAAAATCGTATCTTTGTTGTTACATTAGAGGTAACATAATCCCACCACTGTCCCTTGGGTTGATTGTTTTTATTTATATGCACAATAATCTCCTCGGGTCTCCAGTTCTTATGGACGCTAATAAAGCTTACTGCATGTAGAAAGGTGAACTTGTATCGTCCATTGAGATCAACCCATATGTAGTGAACAATGTTAGGGACTAGAGAATCATTTGTGGTGTGACTTGACCTCTCATCAGAAGGCAGTGTCCTGGCTGGATTATGTCCTTTCCAACTGTCGTCGTGTTTCCTAATTCCTGAATAGGTGTTACTTGTTGTGAACACACCAATCTTAAATCCCATGAAAAATACTAACAGTACTATTAACAAACGAACTTTTTTCTTATGTGTCCTCATTCTGAAGCCGATTTAAATTCTACATACGAATGAAAAACCTAAATACACGTCAAGCACAAAAAAACTGTCTATAAAGAAACACGATAAGCACATTCGTTCAAAAGTAAATAATAATTCGCAGTTTAATATTTAACCCTTTTCGGTCGACTGTGGGGTTTACTACTCGCGTATTCTCTGGAGAGGGGGTTGATATCAGATATAGAGATGTAAATCCACCTCCGGTTGTCTCTTTTTACTTTTCTTGATTATTCGCGATAGCAACAGTACGTCGCAGTTATTGGTCAAGCAGCTAACACCGCTTTCTAATATCCATATTATTTTTTTTGTTTCTTTTTTATTAAAATCAATGTAACATATTTACAGGTTATAGTGGCTATGACCCCCAAGAGGGAGTATTAGGTGCCCATAATATGACATATTAGATAGAAATAGATTGTTCGACATAGATCAAGTTTCTTCAAATGGCGTGTCCAATCCGTTGTAAACGAGCTCGAGGAATATTGTATTATTTAAACTTATCACATAAACTGTAAATACTGTGAAATAAGAAATCGTGAGAACTAGTCAGCGTACGTACAGGCCCGTTGGACACTTTTCTTCAAGGGGGGTGCGGTTGTTACTAAAAAGAATAGACTGGTCAATTTTTGCCACGTAAATCAACGGCATATATGGGTCAGGTGGGGGGGGGGCAGTTACACCCTAACATAACCCCCCCCCCCCCCAAGTAAGCGCTTTTCTTTTTTTTGAGCAATCTGGGGAAATATTAGAATAGGGAGAGTGTGTGCTAGAAGGGCCCGCAGCATAAACCTTTCCCAGGAACTTTCACCATGTTCAGGATAACATTCAGTGATTTATTTATTTTTGAATAAATAGAATCAATTTAAAGAACTTCGGATTTTTTTGCATTTGTTTCTTTTTGAAGGAACGAGAGGGAATGAAAAATAAATGCCCCTCCGGAAAATGTTACTGGTTCAAGATGCTGTCTGGTTATTTCTGGGCATTTTTAAGGTGTTAGGGTAAATAAATGATTTGGGCTTTTGGTACCAGACATTTTTTGGTTTCAATATGACCCTTGATGATTTCGGGGCTCTTTTAGAGTGTTTAAAAGTCCATGTGCAGTATGGCAAGTGATTAAACCCTGTCTGAGTGAACATCTCTCTGGAGTGAATGTTTAGTGAACAACACATCAAGACACATTTTATATTGTCTCCAGTATAAATACTCTCTCGGTAATGGACACCTACCTACACTTTCCATAGGTGTTCACTAGGCTATATACAGATTTTACTAGTATCTGACATTAATGTTAATGTTGGCTCATCCAGGGATTTTTCTAGACTGGGTGAGAAGACGAAGTAGACTAATTCTGACTAAATATGTTTTAGCCAAGTCAAACAGACAGAATTAATTGATGTAAAATGTATTTTTTAGATTTCTCATTAAAGTCTATATAAGTTTAGCATGAAATAACACCTTTGTTCAAAGATATCAACGAGTTACGTAATTCATTCACATGAAATTAATTTTCCATTTTCTCTTAGAAGCTTACAATAACTCATGGCTTAAAGTCTTCAGGAATTTCAGGAAAAGACCATGTGCAGTATGGCTAGTGATTTTAGACGGTCATATCTTTCACCGTGAGTACTTTCTAGGCATAAATACAGTGGTTTTTATTAAAACAATATGTTTTCGTTCAAGTAAAGTCCCCATGATGATAAAAATATCAATTGAACAATTCAAAAAATTATAAATAGGGCCCCCACGAATTTTTTTTCAAAATGTTGAACTTATTTGCTCAAAAGAGGATCTTCTTCGTCTGATTTTCATTGCATGAAAAGATTATTCAACAATGGGTCTAAAACATCTTCAAAAGTAGAATGGTATTGAAGGTCTAGTTTTGAAGATATCAATTTTCGATGACCAAAATTATGCTGAAAACAATGGATAGCATGAGTTTTCCTTATGGGAAAATAACATGGGAAATGTGGTTTTTAACTTTATCGCATTTCAATACCCATCCCCTTTTCAGAAGTTATGAATATGGTGTAGAAGAAACGTTTGATATATTTAAATTGAGAAAAACAAGATCCTCTTTTTAGAAAATAAGTCTTACATTTTTTAAAAAGTGACAAGGTGGGGTCCTAATCCATAATTTTCAGAGAGTTGGATTGATATTTTACTATCATGGGGACTTCACTTTAAAGAAGACATATTGTTTTAATTTTTTAAAAACTATATTTATACCCAGAAAGTACTCATGGTGAAAGATATGACTGTCTAAAATCACTTGCGATGCTGCACATGGACCTTTACAAATACAAATTCCAAAAAGTTCCAAAAATATTTTTCAGATTTCTCTTTTTGTGTGCAAGGGGTAACCCCCTCGTTTTACAAATTCAAAATGTTATTTGGTGATTTCTTTGCACCTCATATGTGTAACAACAATTGTTTGTCGATAAATAAAATTTCGAGAAAACAGAGACATGCTGGGAGGAGTGTCAGAGGGGGAGCAAGGGTGCCTCTCCAAAAAATGGCAATTTCAAAGTGCTATTTGATGATGTCTTGACACTTTTACCGTGTCTGTGACAATAAATAAACAAATAACCTTTTGGAAGAGCGAGGGGTGGTCCAATCCCTTTAATTAGAAAATTTTACAATCTTAAGATGCTATTAGGTAATCTCTGGGCACTTTCAAAGTATGTAGGTCAAATAATAATATTGACCATTTCAACTTCCTATGATGATGTCTGGACACTTTTGAAGTGTCTGAGACAATAAATACATAAATTCAGATTTTTTGGAAGGGGTGGGGGCTGGCCCACTTCCTCCAGAAAATTTTACAATTTTAAGATGCTATTTGGTGATCCCTGGGCACTTTCAAAGTGAGTGTCAATTATAAATTAAAAAAATAAATTGGAAAAAAATTTGATTTTATTTGGGTAGGTGCCAGAGGGGGATGCGCCAGGGTGGAGCAAGGGGTTGTCCCCAAAAACATTGACCATTTCAACTTGCTATTTGATGAAGTCTAGCCACTTCTAAAGCGTCTGAGACAATAAATAAAATAAAATCAGATTTTTTCAATTATTTTGGGAGGGGGAGGCGAAATGGGCGATTTTTTCAAAAAAAAATTGGGGGTGCCAGAGGGGTTGACGTATAATATGTAAACGTATCAAGGTACGAAATCGGTTCTCGGTAGATCGGTAAAAAACAGACAACCCAGACTGGTAAGAGTTAACTGTCAATCTGAAGATTCATTATACTAAATGCAAGCTCTTTGTATCCCCTCGATCAAGCGTCGCCGAAAAGAATCAATAGTTCAATACCCAACCGCAACTTGCGTACACCGTCATTTGCCTATTCAGATATATATTATAATGTGCGTCGCGTTGATTGGCTGGAGGTTCCATTGGTATGCATAAACTCGGACTTTTTAGCACTCTGTATGAAGCTGCATATATTATATAGTTTTCGTGTGTAAACATTTTAATATTTTGGTTAGCAGTCGAACATGAGCCGGAGAAGAAAACTGATTTTCGGCGTATTTACGATATCTTTTTTATTGTATTTAAATAATGTTTGGAACTTTCAACAATCATATATACCGACGAGGATTGGAACGGGATCTTATCAAGATATATATGCCAAGATAGAAAATATAAATGAAAATGAAACGCATGTTCTCGTCGACAAATTATTGTATTACAAGCTACTACAAATGTATGCGACTGACAAACTAATAAAACTTAAAACAAGTCCAATCGGAATGAATGAATCCATTGGAAAGGCACATGAACCAAGACGGGATGAGAAAATTAAAGCAAAACCAAATGGAATAAATGAAAACAATGGGAAGGCACTTAAACCAAGAAGGGATGTTTCCGATGCAACGAAGAAACTCAGTGAAAATGGTAAAAATACACAAGAGCTGCTTATGAAAAATAAAACAATTCCTATTAAGAATGACACGAAAGGAAAGGCACAAAAACAAAAAAGGGATGTTTCCATTGCAGCGAATGGACTCAGTAAAAATGCGAAAAATACACAAGTAGTAATAAAAAAAACTCGACCAATATTTTTTCTAAAAACTCATAAAACAGGAAGCTCTACAATCCAGAATATACTTATGCGATACGCTGACAAACATAATCTGACATTAGCCTTGCCCTCCAAAGGTCGATATCTCTTTAAGTACTGGCACCCTTTTAAAAATGACAGCGTCATGCCTCTGGTCTCTCCAAATGGAACATATGACATTATGTGCCATCATTTAGTATACAGTAAAGAAGTAAAACAAATTTTGCCAAAGGATGTATATTCACTCACTATTCTAAGAGAGCCAAAAAGTGTAAGTATTGTAAAATATAAAACATGAAATGTGTTTGCTTCACTTATTTATTTGACGAGTATAATCCGTGCATGTATAGGTTCCTATTGATATTATGGTTTGCTTTATGTAGTGGTTCTTAACATACGACGAACTACCTGTCCCTGCATTAAGAGGAATTCACAAAATAAAATACATAAAGGCCCCGTGTATAGTTTGAAAACACTGTTCAATCATCAAGGTTTTGTTTTTCTTGACTTATTTGTGCTGGGGATAATATTAGATAGATAAGTTAAAATGTACACTATTTTAGTTTCCTAAAAAAACTTCGGCAACATAATGAAGAGAAACTAAATTTCAAATTAATTTTCCGAGATCCACTTTAATTACTTAAAAGCTAGTTTCTCAGCCATCGCTGGACCACTGTTTCTGTTTTCAACACGAAATGAGTTCCGATGTGTATGCTAATTAGGGAGCATTTCAAAAGATCGATGTCGGAAAATTAACTGTGTTTGAACAGTTGTGGGACAGGGGTCATTAGCCTTAAAAGTTAGCTTTCCAAATTGACTGCATTACATTATGTTAGATATAGACTATAGAGTGACTTTACGCAATGACGTATAGCAACATTTCTCAAACAAAGTTATGAGGGGGAGGGGGTCACAGATTAACTGTTCAAATACAGTCAGTAATCCTACATTGAACGTTTGAAATGCCCCCTTATTTTGATGAAAAATCTAAATTATTGATTATTATTATACCGCATGTGTCAACTAAAAATTAATACTTTTCTCACGTTATGAACTTATGATATACTCTTTTTAAAGGCCCCATATAAAGTTCAAAACTTAGGAATTGGCATAGGGCCTTTAATGACTGCATCCTCTCTTTGTTACAGCTTTTTGTTTCCTCGTATAACTTCTTCGGGTTTGGCGGAAAACTGTGCAACCGTACAGTAAACGAGTATCTAGAGATGTCCATTCCAGATGAAGTGCCATTAAAGAGTCGGTTTAAAACAATCAAATCCAACTCTTCGAAATGTAACCCTTGTACATGGGTGCGCCATGGTGTTCTCTATGATTTCGGGCTGCCCTATGATGAAATAGATGATCGAAAAAAATTGAGTGATATTATCCTAAAATTCGATAAGGAATTTGATTTTGTAATGATACTAGAATACATTGATGAATGTCTAGTAATGCTAAAGAATCAGTTTGGATGGACAATGGAAGACATCCTCTACATTAAACAAAATGAAGCGTCCTCTTCAAATAAGACACTGAAATACCTATCTGCAAAGTCAAAGAAAAAGCTAGATGTATTTTTATATCAAGAACACGTCATGTATGACTATTTCAATAAAAGCCTTTGGCGGAGGATAGACACATACGGACGGGAACGTTTATCAAAAGAAGTAAACTTATTTCGAAAGCTAAGATCAGATGCTGACAGGTCCTGCATTAGCCATCGGACTGCTAAAATAAATGTACCAGATGACTTGTTAAAACCATGTTGTAATTTTCTCAAGGGTTATGTTTTAAAGCCAGGAAAAAGACAAGATTGGTTATGTCGTCGTTTAGCGGCAGCCGAATGGGCGTATACAGACTTACTGAGGAGAAGATTGGTGCGCGATAAAGTGATTCAATAATAAGATTTAATATCTATATATTTATTCAAGAGTATCTGTGATATGATATCAAAATAAAATGTTTTTTTCATAACCAGTGAGACACATATTTTTGGAACATTTTCACAAAACATTCGGATGGGGTTTTAAACCACAGCCCCGTGTCTGATTGGTAACACTACTTTGCTATATTGGCTTCCATTTATTTCAGTATTTCAATTCTACAGAACATTCATACATGTAGAAGATATGCACATGGCGACTTTTTTCTCAAAGTATGTCTGTATAGACATGCAATACCAATACATGAAAAGGCTGTGAATTGTGAATTGGCTTTAGAATTTTTATTTGAACAAATATTTTAAAGAATAAATATTCAGATTTTTTCGTGACTCATTTTAAAGTGTAATTGTCAAAAAAACATACATGCTCAATAGTCTGGTCTATTCGTTTGTATTGACATGTTGTATTAAATGAGTTGTTTTCATAGATTTGTGTGCTTGGGTCATGGGAACAGCGTTTAAGATTTACACTGAACTATATACCAATTGCAAAAAAACAATTATTGTTAATTGAAAGCATGCAAATAACGATTGTTCTAAAATGTCCAATTAAGAAAGTTATTCCATGAAAGTCTAAAAACGCTATTTTACCAAAATTTCAGTGAATTTCAGTGAAAATCATAAATAATGTTGTTGAATTCAAATACTTTGGTTCATTTTTCCTGATCACATTGAGAAAGAATATTTGAACAATTTCCATTCGTTGACATTTCAGGGCAAATTGAGGAAATCAATGATATGTTGGAAAATGTTCCATATATACGAGTAACGCTGTCGATGAGAGAAATGTCACAGACCCCTTCTGACATCGCATATTTGTTTGTCCATATTTACACTGAACGTTTTTTCTGAATTGATACTCATGTGATGAACAAAAATATTGTTTACAGTATTCAAGTCCAAAAATTGATGAGAATGCAGTGTTGGAGAATATTAAGACTATATAAAAGCTATATATAGATGATAGAATGACACGCCCAAATTGGTGATTCAAGTTTTGCGCCCGAAATTGTGTATTCATTCATTGCGAGGCAGAAATTGTATTTATCGTGTTTAGAAATGTTCTTTACTAAAACTGCATTCTGAATTTCTATGGACCTATTCACAATCGTTTGAACAACAAACTTTTTCTGTGGTTCTTTTATATTCTTTTTTATAAGAAACGAGTCACCTTAAGTTCACATTGCTTTTAATTCTACCTCAAAAATGATTATTCAAGAGAATCTGAGTTTGATATTTTTAATCGAAGGTTTTCTTGGGTGATTGGGAATATGTGCTTTTTTCATTTTATTTTTTATTGTTATTAATCTTATATTTATACAAATGATTCAAGGGAATTATATGTGCTAGAAGATTGATATATCTGTTTTCATTCATTATAAGCAATGCTTTGATTGAAGTAAACAATCAAGTCTCAGCTTCACCTTTAATTAATTAAGATTAAAAGAAAATGGCGGAGGTATCAGGGATCGGGTTATAAATTGGTAAAATACGTTGAAAGACTCTATTAAATAGAAAACATATGGGTGCACCCCTATTTACAGAAAGTAAGACATGGTCAAGATTACTAGTTTCAAGAATGCATTTAATTTGTGAAAGATTCCTTGGGGGAATGCTTCCTAGGGATCGGGGATTAACTCCACTCTGTGAAGTCTTCAATTAGGTGGACGTATCGTCCAAGACATCTTTCTAACTTATTGTCAAGTAAGCCGACTGGCCCTCACATCATTTTCTAAGAATTTCCTGCTCGCTACTCGATTATTAAGATTTTTACCAAATACAAGACACCTAATACATATACTAGAATCTGAAAACTCATATCCAAGCAGCCAAATTGTCCCAATTTTTGCCGAAATATCAGAAATATACAGCAGACAGCTGTGCTTCACTTGTAGAACTTGACACAGCAGACATAAAATACTCCAACTACACAATTTGATTTTTACATTCTGAGTTTTAAACAGAAATGGGCGGGGATAGAGGTCCATGATTACAGGCTTGGTGCTAAAGCAATCATAAAAAGATGGCAATACATTCACAATACATACTCTTTTATTGAGATTATAAATTTGAACTACGCTACTGCCATCTTTTATGTCGGTCTAAATTGTTCAGCCTGGAGAGCTGTATGTTTTGGAGTACTGTAGAGATGAATCAGTATAAACATGATATACAAGGGCGGTCCTGGAAACCAATAAAGGGGGCAAAACTTTGGCCTCACGAAAATCTAACAGAATAAAAATAAAATTGTACATGTTGCTTGTATTGGGGCCTTTTAATATTACGACCCAAAGACGTTGAAATAAAGTTTAATTTGCCCACCTATTTTGGATCATTGTGATGCCCATGAGGATATTTATATTTCATGTCTTAAGACACTTATCGGAAAATGTGAATTATTTCTGCATTTGCCTAATGACTGATACGATTTTGGACATGACCGAGCACCCGAGTAAATTTGGACATGACCGAGCACCCGGGTAAATAATGCAGATGCGAGTGGGTAGTTACCAGTTTCACCACCAGGTGGCTCATTCGGGTCAGATAGTATGGCGGGTATATTAGAAAGTTCCCTAAAACTTAAATTACATCTGTTTTAGTGGTTCAATTTTCATATAACCCTCATGTATCTAATAGTTATGCAAATCAAAATATGTCCAGTAAATGAAAATGTTATCTGACCAAAGCAAGAAAAGATATTTCACTTTTTGTGATTTTGTAACATGGGCTCTATGGAGAATCAACCCGAACTAGAATTAAGTCACACTTTTAAAAATAATTAAATTTTCAAACCTGATCAACAATTTTCGAAACCATATTTTAGATGTACTTTTACATGTAGATTTCAAATATAACATCGCTTTGACTGAATTTTGAATATTTAATGGCGTAAATCAAGATTTTTTCTACTCGCATCTAGAGTATTTGAACATGGCCGAGCAGTCGAATATATTTCGAGCTGTCGAATTTGGTAATATGGTCGTTGAAGCAACTTCTTATACCCACTTAAGATCTATTTCAATCAGATAATGATACCAAGTTTGAGTGAAATGTCAAGAATACTCCAGTGAGCATCTTAATTGCTTTAATAATCTTTGTATTGTTCCCCGGTATCACATCTAAAGGACTACAACGCTGGTTTATCACACTATTGCCGAGGTAAGATTCGTCACGAGGGGATTGATAAAAGGTAGGTTTATAGTACTATACTACTATCGTCCATCAATAATTCATAAACAACTAATCCACGTATGTGCCCGGTTCTTCATTTGGGTCTGGAAAAACGGATAAAAAATAGGCTAACATTGAAGTTAATTATAACCGCAATTGTATTTTCTAGTAAGGACATTTTGAAATATGCAGGACTATGTCGTGTATACTGACTTACGGAACATTTCGCCCTTGCCACACACGTTAACAAGAGCTGACACGAAATAATTAATGATTAGTGCCTAGTGAGGTTTTCATTAATAGGGACGCTTGTCATTATCCAGTGGCAGCTTCTTGTCTCTAGCTAGGAACCCCAAAAAATAAAGCAGAAAATATTTTTCATTTTTCTACATCCCGGAATGTTGCTTGTGCGCATTTCTAACTATTTTCTAATAAATTCATTATCTTTATATTACAATTTAACTGCGCTTCAAACTGGAATAATATCAAAATTGTATATCGATGTGGGTCGACATGATGTTGTGACGTCACATGCATATATAATAAGGAGCGTGTATTTTTCTTTTGAACATTTCAGTTTATATTTGGTGATTGCCCCACGGAACATAATAATAAAGTATTATGTTGGAAACTAGACACAGGGGACCGTTCTTGGAAACGGTCGTAACTTACGACCGGTCGTAAGTCATTGTTCTCTTACTACGACTGGCAACAAATGCGTTTTTCGTACATCGTCGTAACTTCCGAACGTCGTAACTATTTCCGTAAGTTACGACTTTTGCTAAAAAATCAGTCGTAACTTACGACCAGGGTTAGGGGTGTCTTAACTTACGATTCCGTCGTAACTTGGTAAAGTAGCTGTCACATTAGCCATATGGGCTGACCGTTCGCCATTGTGTGGCCAATTTTTGGCATCAATATTTGTATTTTGGTGTAATTGGAATATCTTGCACATGGAGTATACATGCCATGCCCCGCCGTCTGCCCCAAAGTATTTTCACGGTTCCAAATCTCGTGTTTTTAATAAAGTGAATATGTCTGCAGAAACGTTAAAAATGCTAACATATCCAAAGGCTGAGTCCCCTTCATATTCAATGGGTTGAAAGAAACATACAACTCTTGGCCAGCAACTTAAACTACATTCAGAGCATGGAAAGAGCATATGATTCTCAAAAGGGATTAGCTCATGGGACTCGACGAGACTTCATGGGACTTAGTCATACAAACTCCCTCAAAGTCCAAAGGAATCTCCTTGGGTTCCACGGAGTCCCAAAGAAGCTCATAAAGTCCCACGGAGTCCCATGAAGCAAAGCTCCAAAAGGCATATCGAATCGAAGGGGCAATGAAAAATAGAAATTATATTAAAGTTTATCAGGAAAAATACATGGCATATTTTACGATATTTGTATACAATGCTACTGCCAAGATTCTCAGGGTCTCCCTTATTTACTCAATACCGTAGCTAGAACTTTTGGGTTCTTCTTCTTTATAGTCCCCTGAAAAGACGAGTGAAAACCCGAGGGGGTGATGAGGGGAAATTATCTAACTTTGCAAAAAGTATCCATCGGAAATGAAAATCTCTAGCACAAGTCCTTCGTCCAATGACCATTGGTAAGCTTTTACAATTCTAAGCAAATCCGAAAACCAGTTATCAAAGACAACCCTTCAAAATTAGCAGTCATTTTTATTTGAGCGCCCATATTAGAATATGCCTATGAGCACGCCTGACCATCGACAAGGTACAGTGACAAAGTATACCGTTGTACACCGAGGTACGGTGTCACACTAATTGATTTAAAGCAAAAACTTTACTATGATGCAGGTGTGATGTAGGTTTTAAAAAAATTAGTCTTGGGAATACTTGAAAGATTTCATCTTTAATTTCGTGTGTATTCGCTTTGAAATACTTTTAGCTTTCT
Organism: Owenia fusiformis; assembly: GCA_903813345.2. NCBI lineage: Eukaryota > Metazoa > Annelida > Polychaeta > Sabellida > Oweniidae > Owenia > Owenia fusiformis. Next base: position 2,024,132 of record CAIIXF020000009.1, read on the forward strand.
GATTACGTTAATAAAAGATTTTCGAGCAATGCTCCATTTTTTTCGTAGTTAATCTACCCACAAAAATTGATTGGTTGGAAAATGTTTGGTTTTTCAGACTTTATTTCACACATTTTTCCCCTGTCGCCTAAGAGTGTCGATAATTTTTATGAGAATATGTTTCTCTAAACTACATAATTTATGACGGGTGGAGATTAATAAATATTCAAGTATTTATTGTAATTTAAAAAATCAGAAATGTGCGTTGTCAACTCGAACCCTGTAATTGTACGAAATGTATGATTTTCATCTTAATTTAAATAATTAAAATTCACGAGACATTATTTTAACAACAGATTATTCTCTGACAAATCGGTAAAAAATATGTGACAAACCAATTATTGAAAACATTGTGTAAAAAACACTGTCATTGATGTAATTGTCACTGATTGACAACAATTTAATGCGAAAATTATTAAAATATATTTTTTGTAACTGTTTTTTTGATTTTTAGTGCAATTCTTTTTTTGTTCCTTTCTTTCAATTCGGGAGAATGAAATTAAATATCTTTCCAAACCTTGCTGGAAGAAAAAAGTATATTCAACATTTTCTTAAACCGCTCAATATTAAAGTTATACAAAGGAAAATTTGGTTAATTTAACAGAAAGTTTTCAAAAAATTAAAACAAAAGTCCCCAAAATAGATAAAACTCAAAGTAAGCCTTTCATTTCATTAACAAGATACTTTTTAAATCAACCAAACTTTCCTTTGTACAATTACAATATTGAGAGACCGAAACACGTTGTGTATATGTCGTTTTGTTCCAATAAGGTTCGGATAGATTCGTTTCATTCAGAACATATGATACCGAGAACAAAAGAAGTGTTTGATGTGTTTTCTAAAACAATATAGAGAAAAGTATATATACATTTTTTCAAATTAAACTGTTGCCATTGAAAATATGATCATTAACTATATTGATGATATGTAAAATTCACAGAATGTTTTGATGACTCGTTCAAGAAAAACATGTGTTCACTATATAGATACCAATCCTTTCCTGCGCTTTCAATTTATTTGCGTTATCCTAAATGCGCTATTTTCACACCGGAATAGCCTGACAACGGTAACGTCAGATACCGTTGTCACAAATGGCGGACATAACCGTCGCTTCAATTAGATTTTCATGAACTGTATGTTTAATAGAGCACCTGGACTCAAATTCCTTTGAAACAACAATCAAGTGTCTTTATACTCATTGTACAGTTAATAATGTTCTACCATCAAAATAAAGTATTTTTTATTAATTTAACCGTTCAAATTGAGATACGGAACAACGGACACTGTTTTACCATATGCCGTTGTCTTTGTAAATTATTTCAAATTCAGATTCCGTTATCATTGACGATATCGAAGACGCTATATTGTAGTGATTCGTGACCGAATTTGATCGAAATTGGGATTTCATATGATACATCATCACAAGAGCTTAATACATGCACAGAATTAGCGACGATAAAATCCTATGAAATGATGATCTTTGAATAATGGGAAAACAAAGATATAACAATAATAATGAAGTGACGGTTATGTCCGCCATTTGTGACAACGATATCTGACTTTACCGTTGTCAGACTATTCCGGTGTGAAAGCGCTGACCGGATAATTCGGCCTCTGTTCCCTTACATATTATTTATAGCACCTTCTAATGATACCCTTAAGTTCCATAACCAAAAATATTCAAAGAAGTCGGCTGACCTATTGCAGAGAAAATGCCTGTCAAAAAAGCCTCACTTCTTTGGAACTTTGAAGTAAAATTATCAAAAATCAAAAATATTAAAAATATCAAAATTGTCAAAACATTGATCAAAAATATCAAAACTGTCAAATCATTGATATAGAAATCAAAAACTGATGTCTATTTGTTTATCTCTACTTGTTATATCCGTGGGTTAGGGTTATGGTTAAAATCGTTTTTTTAATTTTCTTGTACATGTCACACAAGTTTATTGTATTTATGGAACTCATTTTTGGGGCATTTTTTGACACAAATAATCATGGTCTTAGGGTTAGAGTTAGGGTTAAATTCCTTTTTTGACAAGCATATTCATGGTCTCTTTGGGGATGTTTAAAGAAAAAATATTGACCTTTGCACGCTGTTGACATTTCGCCTTTTTCAATACATCCCACAGCTAAGAAGAATATCAGTTAAAAAGATATCAACAAGACATTAACATGCAATATGTCACCACCTGCCATTTGTTAAAGGCGTCAAATTCCAGACTTGGGAAAGCCATTTTCCCTCCGAATAAACGGCCCATCGACGTTTATTAAAAATTTGTTCAAATAAACGCCCTGTGCAAAATAAACGCCCGTGGCCTATTCGCGAGAAACTCCGGTAGTGATTTGTTCGTTAACGTAACGTGGTATGTCGTTTATTACTGTAACCTTTATGTATTGAATATTATGTATAATATAATGCTAAAATAAATTTCTAAAAATGTCAATTTTTGTTTATCTAAGGTAAATATAAAAATAATTGATACTATATGAAAATATTCTGAACATCTCAAATGACGCATTGATTCTAAATTTCACAATGGCGCACTTTTAGGCGTAAAAGAATCACATGATCATCATGTGATATAACGTTACTACTTACGACCGGTCGTAAGTATGGCTATTTACGACTAAAATACGACGGCTTCCAAAAACACCGCGGTCGTAACTTACGACCAGTCGTAACTCGGTCGTAAATATTTAAACTTACGACGGGTCGTAAGTTACGACGGTCGTAAGTTACGATTGTACCAAGAACGGCCCCCAGGGGCTCTAAATAATAAATAGGTTTGACAAACATTACACAGAGGGATGCAAAGAGTCGCAATTAATAATTTAATAACAACGGTTATATATTGAATTTGCAAAGTCAAATTATGAATTTTTAAAACGCGATGGCATTTTAACATGACACAACGGGAAAGACACATTTAACAACGATATCTGCTGCTGTTTATATATCAGAAACAAGATCTGTGTTGTACATTTATGAAAAATGCACCAAGAGCTGAATTTGAAAAAAAAATAAAACTACAAATCAGTTGTTTATATATCAAGGATATTGGCATACGGTAAAATGTACTAATAATAGAAATAGCATAATGATATTAATCGTTTCTATTACTTAAAACGCTAGTGAGCGTGTATACACGCAAAAACCGAACGTCGGAATGTTGGATTAACGATTATTGAGTGTTTAATCGTCTCATTAGAGTGATATTACAATGGATGAAATTCGAGAGGATGATTTGTCTAGTCCTTCGTCTCTGACAAGAAGTGAAATGTATAGACAAAACAGAGGGCACATCATCAAAGTGCCAAAGAGTGATCGCATTTCCACATCCAAATTGTATTTCATTCCGCCGTTCATCTTTTCAATAGGAACGTGCGTCGTCATGGCAACAGCGCTTGCATCAACAAACTGGGAAACAGTGAAATTTGACCATGGAGATTTAGTAGCCGCTGTAAACATTACAGAAAATGTAGATATATTTAGACCTCAAGGTGGATCAAATGAAGATGATATATATTTTACAATCACCATAACAACAGCAGTATCACCTAATACGACAAACGTGACCATGGTTACAACATATGTTCCTGTAGTTACTAATGCGGGGTTGTGGCAAAGGTGCGATTCTATACCAGGTAAGATGAAATATTCCCATTTTACTGTTTCCGTATCATAGATTTTTATATTGGTACACAAGATCTTGTATACCTCTACAAACTAAAGATAAGTTTTCAGTTAAAAACATTTAGAATTACACATGTTTACGTTTTTATGTGTTATGATATTCTACATTTTCCCCATATTGTTTCCCCTTTATTTTTTATTAATAATAATTTTAGTGACTCGTATAATGTTATTATCGGTTATTTTGCGTGAGATCAACCTAAGACTTATTGGAATAGACTTGGCCAGAGAGGAATGGAAAGTCCATCAATTAATCGTTGGCCATATTATAAGTAATAATTATTAACTCTTGCGCGACCACTTTCGTTTCGTTTAGATCTTTTACAATAAGCCAAAATAAGCGGGCGTATGATTTATTCATGAATTTGGTACATTTTTAAAAACCACCAAACAAACATTCGAAATCCCGAAACATCATCATTAAAAAGTGCATATTTCTAACACCAATAATTGTATCGAGTTTAAGACCCCGTAAATTCTAGAAAATTACGAAAATCGTTTAAAAGGTGTTGATATCAAATATTAGTCAGCTGATCAAAACAGCTGTTTATATCAACACACGCATTGTTATTTTTAATTAATGCCAATGTAAAGAAAATATATAACGGGTCTAACCAGACATTAAATGTATAAGAAAGTCGAGAGGATTAAATAATGTATAAGTCTACGATGATCAATTTATGGCCTCAATAAAGAAATATACATGAAAGCTAGTAATCATACCGTAGAGTAATCATCAAAATTGAGCAAATAAATTGAAGCTATACATCAAAGACCACTTCGTCAAATAGATCTCGTGAGGTCTAGTGACGTAACGTCAACATTCATGTCAGGAAATGAATTATTTCTCAAAAATAATTTCAACAGACAATACTTTACATACGAGGACGCTCAATAAATTTGCAGGAAAAGGCTCTCAAAATACATCAAGGGATGAGCAATAAGTTTGTAACCTAAAAGTGATCCACCCAGTGACACATACTCAATCTCATCTGCAGGCCTGTCAACTTGGGAACACCTAACATGAGTGACTTGGAAATGTTGAACACCTCCCCTCAAAATGTGGACACCTTGGTCCAAATGTGAACACCTTGATCCAAATTTTGAACACCTTGGTTTAAATTTTATTACATCTCATTTCAAACAGAATGCGTGACATCCGTAATTCGCGTGAAAAGTCCGAACGAAATGCGTACGTTTTTTTCCGGCGTTCGTATTTTTGCTGTGTAGACGATCTTTTTTAGAAATTTTTCTACAGAAATATTTTTGCTTGACAATTACCAGGTAAAATGCGTATTTGCGTGACATTTTCTGTCACGCAAAAATAACGGGCGTGACTTCAAATTCTTCAGCAAATGCGTGACAAATACGCAAATTGCGGGACAGTTGACAGGCCTGCATCTGAGTTATTATTTGGAGACCAATCTAGTAAATCATTAAACTCTCATTGGTTATGATGTCATTCTTGAGTCAGAGTAGACATCAAATTAGTAATTTTCAAAAAAGCCAAGTAAAATTTTATTGACATCATAAATGTGTTCATATTTTTATGACAATATAAATATGCAAGTTTACCAAAGCCGATGTACTCTTTTTTCACCAGAATGGATTTCATGTAACAGATATACACTCACACATTTCCCTGGTGGTCAGTGTCAGGCTGACAGTTAACTCTAGGGTTCTCGATCACAAGGGTTTGCTGTCTTAGGAGGGACTAGATAACCAGATCATTAAAGTAACGAAAATGGGACTTGGTTACAACTGAGAAGAAAGTTGAATTGTTGAATTGTCCCCCATACTTAAGTTACAGGTTCTGTGATAATAGAAAGCTTGACGTTTTCTTTGAGAATATAGGATGACGGTCCTCTATTTACTTGCCCGAATGAGCAGCTAGAAGGAAAATAGTTGACATATTATTAAGTCCCTGGAAAAACTAATTGAAAGGGAGCAATAATCCCTTGGAGTCAGCAAAATGATACGTTTGCGTAGGCTTTGTCAAACAGCTAAACTTACACAAAAATATATTTAGGACAAAACAAGCCTGTATCATGTTTTACAAATACACGGGGCATATCGATCATTACTTTTATGGTACGTCACCACATCAAAAAGTCCTTCTTCAATAAGATTTATGACCCATTGGGAGAAAAATAGTTTCGTTTTGTCAAGATAAGACATTGTATTTAATACTATTTATACTTTAAAAGTTAGAATCAATCAAACATACTAATTTGTGCCTGACCATTTCAGGCGCTATCGCCTTTACCATGAGGTCGTGAGTTCGAGATAAGGGCGTCCCTTGTGTTTATTCATCAATCAAACGACTGTAATCTCCAACACGCTTACCTTTCAGGGGTGTTTTTTCAGAATAATCAAGAGCCCTCATTGGACGTTAATTGTATAATTAATTAATTAAACCACATAATGGATGAAGAAAGCCACATTTTTACTTTTGGTCTGGAACTTGCTCAAGTGATGATGCGATGAGGAAGACTCGTAAGAGGTTTTAGGTTTTCATGAAATATCTATATAGCATAATCAGTGACAGCCTATATGATCCTTAGCTAAAGTAAGTAGAAGCAATGCCTGAACCCCACTAATAATCAAAGAACTTATCACAAGTCGAAAACAACAATTATTAGAGTTAATGATATCTTCAAAAAACTATATTTAACGATAATGAAGAAGTGCATCGGCTATGCACACCTCTACACTGGTGATCCACTCGTCGAAGGTACGATTTTTCTTCTTTCCTTAGCAGAATCCCCACGACATTTTTTCACCCAAACGTGTATCAGTATCATATGTTTTAGAAAATGTACATGTTTTCGAAAAATAGCTCAGAAGACAACAGAATCGTCGATTTAATACCTCAGTTAAGTTACAGAAACGGCGTAGGTTAAAAGTGCAGATCTTAACTGTTTCCGAAATACCGTTTCTGTAACTTAAGTGAGGATTTAAATCGAAGATTCTGTTGTCTTCTGAACTATTTGTTCGCAAATATGTATATTTTCTTAAACATATGATACTGATACACGTTTGTGTGAAAAATGTCTTGGGAATTCTGCCTACAACGTGTGAAATAAGGAAAAAATCGACGTTCCGACATTTTGTTACCGAAACGGTTTCAGTAACCAGCGTAATCGATTGGATCACCAGTGCTTTATACTCTCCTCTCAAACAGTCAAACACACTTAAAATATATGATTATATAAAATTTCATGTTGATATCTCTCGTAGTTTTAAGTTTAACCTGTTTTATTACGTATTAATGATGCCAAATGCTACACTCTATAATAATAAAGACAAACCTCTCGTGCTCTCAGCCTCGGCGTTCCATCATAAATGTGCTAAGTTATATGATTTATTATGCAAATAAAAATGTTACCCAAAAACAAACAAGTCTCTGTCTTAAACAATATATTCTAACATTTCGTGCACAATTCGCAAGACAACGCGGATAACAATTGCAAAATGCCAAGCAAAATACTTTTTAAAGAGGATTTGGATTTGCTTGGTTATATTGAAGCGACAGATGTGAACAGCTTTACCAAAGACGGACTTCAAGAATTTACTAACCTTCTACACGCGGTATTGGAAGAATCGAAATCTAAAGACAGTCCGATTGATGAAAAGGCTCACTTTGAACACATTCGTGGGTTTGTTAAACAGCTTTGTGATAAGCTTCCAGACGTGCATTCAATATTTGATGGAGTTGATATTCTTGACAGGGTCGATATGTTTTGCGATTTAGCCGCAAGTGATGGTGGCACTGGAAGTCGAGAGACATCGCTGATAAACTCAAATGAATTCGGTTACCTCTTACCATTAACCAATCTTTCAAAATACATCAAGATTATACAGAAATTTTCGCCGGGTGCGATTGAATGTTTGATAGAAGTAAAAGACGATACGTCGAGAGAGATGATTCAAGAAGCAGCGAAAGAGTTCAAGGCGATCTTCGTCTCCGAGAACAAATATGTGACGACAGTCATAAGGGATGCGTTGCACGGGGCAGTTCACAGATGCCTGAAGAAAACTGAGGGAATAACTTACAAAGGGATTAAGGAATTGGGGCCGAATCGCAGATCATGGGAGTCAATTTCAAAATTGATCCCAGGTCGATCGAAGGAAGATCAAATGTTATTGGAATGCATTTTGGATGGATACAAGGAACAATATGATGATAAACATTTAATATCATCATTTGAGAATAATAATTACAACCCGGATCTCGCTGAAAATGAAGTGATATTGGATAAATATCCCCACGGACCATGCGTGCGCATAAGGATAGGCGGGAAGCACTGCACTGTGGATGTTGACCTGGGCTTCTGTCTCTCAGACGCCAACTCCAAAACAGCCGATGGTTGCTATGTTGCTCTCCCTTTCGAAAAGAGAACGTCGCCTCATATGAAAGCATGGACTCTGTCACGGTATTACAACACCGCCATTCTAACGCCAAGGCACCGCCTCGTATTAAAGTTTCTGAAGTGCATACTGTTTGAAATTCAGCTCATCCCGGACGTAACGACATACGACTCGAACGCTCTTACACAATTGGTTCGAAAACATCAGAAAGCGTGTACAAATAAAGAGCTGGCCATGGGACAAGAGGATGGGAAAGTATCGCTCGATGCGGCTACGGGATCATGCCTATTAGATGTTCTATTCCGTGTGTTCGAGATAGCTAAAGTGAAATTCGATGGCAGTGTAAAGGTCAAAGGAGATGATTACTCTTTGGAGGATGACGACTTTACAAGTACCGCTGCGATTCCTGACCACTTGGACATGCTAGCACTGTTGTACAGAATGGTGTTTGGTATTTTGAAGTCCAAAGCAGCCTCACCGCATAGAGAATTTCTCACGAAAAATCGCTGGGATATAATACGTGATATTCGTTCAGACTTTCAAAGATAAATTATAAACCATCGTAAATGACTGAGCTTGAAAGTTATCAAAAGAAGGAAATGCAGAGATAATCGACGTGCCTAGCAGTGAGCGAATTACGATATCAGTATCACCATGACAACACTATTGCCATAGAAACAATTCACTAAGTGACTCCCAATGACATATCCTCAGTTGTAGGACATTGTAAATCTACTAACATAGCGTGGTTTCAAAACTAAGTGGACTATTGGGGCATGCACAGCATACGTTCACTGCAGCAAGACTCAATTTTGCATCTCCTGCGGGATATTTGCTGCTTATTTAGATTTCCAAAATATATCATTGGCATAGTACACTGAGTAAAGACAAACCATCCATTGCTCATTTAATCAGTGTTTAGTTGTGTTATTAGTGTTTCAAGTTGTTTTTTGTGGAAATTTTGTATTATTCATATATTTTAGAATGACTAATGCTCCGCCAATATTAATTAAAACTTTAAATAAATATGAATATCACCAGTTGTGTAAAGGTAAAGTATATAAAATTTAACAAGCCGAATCTTCTCGAACATCCCTACAGTACGTCACACTGGCGGATACAGGGTCGGGCCCAGAAAAAATTCTAAGGGCCCCAAATTTTTTTGCTCAAAACAAAAATCGTTGTGGCTCAAAAAGTGGGTCTTTTTGTCAAAGCTTGGCCTTTTTAGTCCAAATTATCAATAAATATGTATTTATATTTTTGGTTTTAGGGGCCCCAATTTTTTTCCGCACAAGCGCGGGCATTTCTCTGTAGATCCACCGGTGCGTCAAAGTCAGCGACAATATATTGACCTACATTTTCAAAGACTATGAGTGACTTTTTGTGTTCGTTGTGTATGATACTTAGGTAATAAATTACTTTCGATTTCCATTTATAAAATATATTTTTTATTTATTACTATTAAATCAAGTCATTTACTGACAAAGTACTTGAAAATATAAATGCTAACCTATTTTGGGGCTCAAAAATACAATCAACACGATAACACATTGTGCTAAAAGATGAGCATTCCAAGATTTCACTTTGTTGCCCGCGGTTCAAAATGAGGTTATTGAAACCTTAGTTTTTTAAAATCAATGTCACCTTCGAAAATTCAAGCAGTAACGATATCACCTGAAATGTATCAGTTCCATATTGAAGTACAGTCCAATATGTAAAGGTGATAATACCATCCAAGTGCAGTTCATTGTATCTTTTATGGCCACATCCGTAAAATGATCATGCATGTGAATTGGCTCATTGGGATATCATATCTTGAAAGCCTAATATAACCCTTGTCATTGTTTCAGATGACGTGCGGCAAGTGTTACGAGAGGAAGGTTCCACAATCGAGGAAACTTCCTGTACATGGTTCCCCGTCTTTGCAAGCAATGGAGAATCATCGGAACTCTCATCCGCAATCCACTTCTGTAAGTTAAGTTCTGTAAGTCCCTTTTCCGAGTCACATTCTGCTTTAATTTGCGCAGTTGCATCTGTATAGCAGAGGATTGGTTCTCAGGGTTTGAACTCGATATTCGACCTTGACCTTGATCGACGACAATATTGAAAATGTCATTATTTTCTGATATTAGGGACTTAAGCTAGCCTATTAAATCGAAACGCCAACCTATACGTATGTCCAATCGCCCACACAAATGCATCGCTTAAATATTTTCCGTTCACGTTTAGGTTGTGAAAAACATTGCAAGCTTAAACTCCCTATTAAATAAACTGACTATAAATTCATGATCAACGATCCGATTTGAACGAATATCTTGATCACTTATTGAGTGTTTTGAATTTTTTGTTGGGAAATAAGACCAAAACTCGCTATTAAAATTCTGAAGTGAAAAAGGGTGGTTGTTTAATTTTGAACTTTGTAATTACGACATGACTGATATACGGTAGAATTTCGAGATGGAGCCTTGTAATAATGTCTGTATAAGTGTTTACCCCATGGTTACAAGGATACATATCGAATATCAGGTGAAGATATATTTGATATGTGGATCAAGATATCCTATTTTGGCAAAAAAATCCCCAAACCATCGAATATCACTTCTTAAAAAGTGGCCAGATGGAACCCCGGAGATTATACCAAACATAATTTTCTTGTAAGATCAACGTTTCAGATATTGGGGTTTTGTTTTCCTTATTACTGGTAGACGTTCATTCTTTCTCTTTTGTAAAAATACTTGTCTTTTCCCTTCTGTTTGTTATACGATGATAACACCATTAATTTAACTTGCGTTTCAGCAATGGGATTCACGAGGTCCGCCCAGTCGTGCAGTCTCGTGGCAGCCATTGTACTATTTGTATCAATAGCCCTTGGCGCGGTGGTATGTGCCAACCCGACAATAATACTAATGCTCTTATCTGGGATCTGCTCACTGGCATCTTGTAAGTATCTATAAACATGATATGGAAGTACAGTAAAACCTGTGTATATTGAACATTTTTTGCCGAGAAAAAACAGTTCAGTGTTGGTAGGTGTTCACTAAGGAGAGGGTAATCTATACAAAAGTCAATAGAGTATTGCTGAGGAAGGGTGTCCACTGGAAACAGGTGTAATGTTCAGTAGAGAGGGGTGTTCACTAAGACGGGTTTTACTGTATTGTTGCTATTTACATAGTTATGAATCAACAACTTTGTGCAAGTATTTGCAAACATTGCATGCCTATTCAAGTGTGGAATATACAAAGTCAGGCTTACCCTACTATCACACCAAACTAGTTCTCACTACGTTCTCGAAAACGGGCTGGATTTGACGTACTAAGAACCCACTAAGAACCGTTTGGGATCTGTTTACAAACTTCATGAAACTACTAGAAATAGTAGGTCCTCTAGAACTTAGAACATGCTCTACCATACCGCTCTGTAATCAGGTCATGATGACCTTCTAGACTAAGGGACGCATTATACGACGTTGCACACCGACCTGGTGCGACCTGAACGAATTGCGAATGAGATGGACGTATTGAAGACTGTTTATGTACGATGTAGCTAATTATTTTAGATATATTTCCCGACCACAGCCAGATTGAGCCCGTTTTACGACGTTTTCGTAGGACTGGCAAGAACGGGTATGAACTAGTTTGGTGTGATAGGGGGGTTAACAAGTACTTTTTGCAATTAAAAGTGTCAATCTTTCTTTTCCAGCACTATATCAGCTATTTTTGATAATATTGATGCTACTTAGAATGACTTACAGTCACACTGCAAAAGACCTCGATAAGATCATAGCAGAGGCAGAACAGGTGGAATATGGTTGGAGTTACTTAGCGGCTTGGACGGCTTTTGGGGCAGGCATTGTAACGGGAATCATGTGGATCACGGTGGCAAGGATAACGACATCGAATATGAAATAATAGATATGTAGATGCATACTGGTATGATCGCTTGGTAGAACAAAGTACTCGTTGCAAATAGTCCGTTCATGCTGTAGGTTTATCATAGCGATTACACTCTTCCATAACATAGGACGTCTCCATGAATTCGAATTAAAAATAGAAATGTTATACTTTGTGCGTCCATGCACTTCTACAGTACTAATACTATTCCAAACGGATATTCATCATTTAGCATCAATATGATATATTATAATAAACTAAGATTCGAAGGTGCGACGTTTTATCAACCAGATTCACTGGCAATGTCATTGATCAGAACCATCTCCTTAAATACCTGAAACCGTGAAACAAATATTTCATTCTATTTTCGTTCAATCCATGCCCGTGTCTTTGTGGAATATCAATTGTGATTGATGGAAATATTTGTGACATAACTGAGGAATATCCTAGGTGTAACGTGGTTTATTTTAACTGAAAGTGTGAACTGAATTTCCCTTCAGTGGATATGTACCAGTTCAGATATGGACTGAGTGATGTTATCAAAGGATTGATCCATTTGGACGATGCTACAAATGCAGTTACTACATGTAGGCCTATGCTCAAAAGTCGAAATGTAACAGGAATAAACAAACTGTGTATAAAAATTTTACTCAGTAGAGGTTTAACAATCCATATAATGTAAATATCTTATTTATAAATTAAACAAATTGAGATTTTTGCAGTTGCAAGTACTTTAAAATTTATATAAATTGTATATATAATTTGTATTATGACACTGTCTTACAGTTCTGTATATTACTCACATGATGATGTAAATATATGTAAATATTTTAAAATGTTTCTTTCGCTTCGGTGTTTAATTCTCATACCAGGTTTAGTGGAGAATATTTCTGAGACCATGTCATATCTGACATGTGATTGTTGTACACAGCTGATGTGTAACATCATGTGTTCTCATATTGTACACAGCTGACATGTGTCTTTTATGTAAAAGCAATGGTGAGTTCATTTTCATTATTACATGTACCATAAGTCAATGTTGAAGTTGAAGTGGCTCAACCTCAATGTAATGAAGGTTCTGTGGATGCATTCAATAGTTTGCTCTTTTTACGTACATGACATGTGCACGCTGTATTAGCATTTTCAATATGCTCTCAGTATACCAAATTGCCAATAGTGTAGTATATCACAAATTCAACCGTCTATGCCACAATACTCAAACTATTTCTTTGAACCACAACCTTTTAGCAAAGTATTCCCTCACTCTCCTCTCCGTATTATCTCAATGGAACCTCAATGGAACAGCCTTTTGTGACGTCATGTATCATCAACATCGTTATAAGTCATCACATACATATGAATAGTATGAGGTCCTGGAAGATCAGATTCTGCAATGTTTCCCGAATCAGCATCAAAATCTGGCAAAGGAACCTGGTTACAATTTAAGTTCCACTTCAGCAGTAGCCCCTCGATTGACCAATCAGAACTGTAAAAATATTTCCTCGTAAATGCATTGTATTATCAAACTCCTAAGAATCATTATCATATAGGAAATAGTAAGCGAATCGAGTATTGCAATGTATACATGCAAGTCATTATTTGATCCTCTGATGTCATAGCACTGACATATTGGTCAATACAGTGCACAATATAAAAAATAAGCTAACATAAGACTACACTAACTCAGGACACTAACTCAAAAAAACAAGTTAATTATTGTAAAATACCATGTAACTAAACTGTAAAGGTCAAAAATCAATGTGATGTATCTTTGGCATAAAATCAGGAATGTGCCAACAACCATACCATGACCTGCCATCTATATGAAAATAATATGAGCTAATACTCTAGGTCATTTACTAGTATACTAGGTCCTGTTATTTTACATAATTATTCATTGACTCTTTTAACTCAGTAAATGTTGAGTACCATGTTGCTGTTGAGAATACTCACACAATTGGCAACTTCAAAACACATGGTATTGAAAAACACTATATAAAGGCTCACATGTCCACTAAAACAGTTGGACTGCAAGGAGCATCCTCCTAAGCAGGTGTCCAGAATCCATAGCTCCTTCTTCCCCCCTGCTATAACCAATTTGGAAGCGCCTGATTAAACTGAATCACGTGATCTTATTATGCACCATGACTTATACATGATTACTGTAGCAGTGTTGCGACAGCCAATCAGATTGCGAGTTCTTAATTGGGGAAATGTTAACTGCTTATCACAGGGGGTAAAAAGAAAGTCTTAGAAGATATTCTGGATTTTGAAGCCCTGTGATCGGAGGATGGCAAGGAGTAGATAAACAAATATATTAAATATATTTACATGTACCTTCTTTCCTGATAAGTACACCAGAACTCAGCTTTCCTGTTCAACTTCAGAAGGTAACTAACAGTTACAATTATTTCTTCGAATTCTGGAATGTAATAAAATAATACATTTAATAAAGGACATCCAAGAATAACAAAAACTTCATGAAAAATACAGCATTTAATGCCAACCAAGAATACTAAATGAGACGATGTGAAAAAGTACATGAATGAGACAATGTCAAAAAGTACATGAATGAGACAATGTGAAAAAGTAAATGAATGAGACAATGTGAAAAAGTAAATGAATGAGACAATGTAAAAAAATAAATGAATGAGACAATGTGAAAAAGTAAATGAATGAGACAATGTGAAAAAGTAAATGAATGAGACAATGTGAAAAAGTAAATGAATGAGACAATGTGAAAAAGTAAATGAATGAGACAATGTGAAAAAGTAAATGAATGAGACAATGTGAAAAAGTAAATGAATGAGACAATGTGAAAAAGTAAATGAATGAGACAATGTGAAAAAGTAAATGAATGAGACAATGTGAAAAAGTAAATGAATGAGACAATGTGAAAAAGTAAATGAATGAGACAATGTGAAAAAGTAAATGAATGAGACAATGTAAAAAAGTAAATGAATGAGACAATGTGAAAAAGTAAATGAATGAGACAATGTGAAAAAGTACATGTTTTGAATCTTATATTGATGTCCTCTGAAGTTGAAGGATAGAGACACTTAAGGCATTTATGGAACATCACCACTGGTTGCAATTACAAAAATTACAAAAACAATTTGTTACAGTTGGACCAACAATATTGAGGAAATTACAACCACCTTCAGTGATCTCCACAGGATTTTCTCTTTACAGGATGCTTTATGCTGTTTTGGTCTCAATATTTCACCAGTTTGGCGGAGTGCAGATTTTTGAATGGGTCATAAACAATTTTCAAAAGGTTTCACGACCCAGTCGTTATCAATACCTTGAGGGTCAAAGAAGCAATCTGAGCCCAATATGACATCTAGTGCTCCAAGAGAGAGAGTATCGCCATCTAGCAAACCCCAAGTAAGACTTTGGACCTTAACCTGAGGCAAATCATTAGCTCTGCAGCTATTTCGACAGTTCTCCAGACAACGAGGATACTCGGCAGAATCTGTTAGGGTTACATGTGCTTTGCATTTAGCTGCCATGATCCCTGGTAAAGAAGTTCCTGCTCCTATCTGGAAAGTCAATGGGCACGGTTTTAATAGTGATATTCCAAGCAATATGGATCAGTTAGTAAACACAGTTGAGAATTTGGAAAATCATGAAAAATTAGGATGTACATGTACTGACACGTTTAGGAATTCATTTTATATTGTTAATGGTCTCATTTCATACATTCTCAAATTTGGTCAAAAAGCAGTCAACACAGTTTGAACTTTTGCAATACAGTTCATTTAAGAGGAGCATTCTGGTCGAAGATCTTATGAAGTTAGGATGGATAATGAAGAGATCATTTACCTCAAATACATTCTTGCCTGCAACACACTCCCTGTTGTACCAGATATACTGGGCAAGTACAGGAGCACAAGGCCAGACATACATTCCATAATGAGGATCTATTACCTGTAAATATCAATGAATCAAATGGCAGTTTAGAATAATATTTGGAGCAAAATTATAATTAATTATAATCATAAGCCAGATGTTAAAAGCCTAATATTATAAACTTTTGAATTTAAATTCAACAATGTTTTTAAATATGAATATAATCCAAGATCCAATGTAATGTATTTGTGATATTGCTCACTTTAGTTCTGATATGCTATCCTCAAAAATACATTTTACAGATAATATTTAAAATGATTGATCGCCACAACCAGAAGTGTTTTAGAGTACCTCACCACTGTTGGATCCAGGGGGCATGGCTTTTCTAATTAGCCAAATTATCCAAAATGGGCCTTATATGTCCAATTCTTTTTCGGAGCAAGTGCGGAAATTATTTTCCACTCTCAAAATTTGCCCCCCCCCCTTGTTAGCTTCTGGATCCCAATGCCTCAATGTAGAGAGTTTGAACATGGGCTTTCAACTAGAAGGGTAGGCAACTTCCCATATTTCATACATAAGCATTGCCTTTGACTTTTCAAAATTGGAGAACACATTCCAAGAAAATCTTATTTTGTCCTTTTTATGGATGATTTAAAGAAATAACTCAAAAATAAAAATAAAACATGATCATCTACATGTTGATAATTTAATAAAAATGGAATTCATTCATTCACCTTATTAGTTTTTTAACTTCAGTTGAGTCTCAATACTCTTAGCATTATTTTGATACTTAAACATGGTCCGAATCGCTTGCAAATTGCAGATATTGAGCTTGAAGCGCAAATTTCTTAGTTTTTTGGGCCAAATCTCTGCTCATGGACATATTTATTGATCGCCAAGAAATGTTAAAAAAATTCTCTGACAAGTTACAAAAATATGAAAGTTAAATGAATATAGAATATCACTGGCCAATATCTGTGATCAAAGCCACTGGCATGAGAAAAAAATTATTTTGAATTTACTTTTTTCTAAGTAATACCAGACTTCATTCTATTATATTAGATAGATGGTGCTGGCTGTGGGGGTAGATATATTGGTGTTGGTAACACTAATATATCTAATAATTTCAATTTATTCAGAATGAGAGCCACACATCGACATAACCCAAGTCATTAAAACAGTTGAATCTGATTACTATCTAGTATCCCGGGAGCAAAGAGACCAATTCGGACTAAACGAAATGCTCACGAAAAGTTATTACTTTCAAAATTTCGAAATTTCATTGTCCATTTTCACTCAGTTATCAAAATGTTTGCCTCACCAAACCATGCTTATAAATAAACAAAAGACATGACGAACCTCTGGGATGTTTATTATCATCGCTTGGTTGTCATCTCTGTCCATAAAATGAAATTTTCTCCACGAATTCAACATTTTTAACTTTTTTGCAATCTGGGTCAAAGCCGCTTAGATCAACAACAACAAATATATTGCATATTTCTAAAACCAGTTTACAAGTTATTGCATAAATATATTAATCAACTACACCATAATTTTAATTTCAAAAATATTAAAATTCGCTAACTCGACGGTATTAAAAATCAGCTCGTAAGATAAATAAAATATTCAACCTTGACCCAGGTGACCTCCAGCAATGGCGGATGGTCCTAGTCGACCGACTCGGAATGCCAAGAAGTGCGCAGATTTAGCACGGATCCTGGTCAAAGAGGAGATAAGAGCTCGGTCAAAACAGGTATGGTATATAGTGCTATAAACCCAAGGTAACAATTAGTTTAGATGATGTGAAATCAGGCCGTAGTTCTGAGTTGAAGGTGTGCAATATTTCAAAAATCTTGGATTTTTCTCAAAAAAAATAATATTGTAAAAAATATTACTATGCCTTTGAATGCTTGTTAAGAAAATTATAAAAAACGAATGAATAATTATACATCTGCTAATGAATTATCTACTGAGTGTACGGATAAGGGTTACTTCGGTCCAAAGCCTTCTCTATATTCCGGCTTTGAGGAGGAAGATTGAGCTGCCTTAGTATTATAAATAGACTATTGTAAATCATTGTGTCACACGCACAGTAAATATGGCATAATAATATGAAATATACCTTTATGTATAGATTTGAAGAACATCAGCTCACATCCCCGTCTGAATCTATTGGTCTATTTGATTTCTTTTAAGCGAGAATAATTTCAAATGTTATTCACGTCCAGAACCGGAAGCCATTTTTAGCTACAGCGAGAAAATTTCACCATGTGTCAAAACTCCGAAATGAAATTTTGAAATATCTAAATCCAGACAAGCAACGCTTCATCCTAAATATGATTAATATTCTTAAAAATATTTATAAAATTTATTAAAAATGAGTTCTAGGTGCGTGTAGGTGCGTGTAGCACAGTACATACGAAATCAATGAAGTTTCGTCTAGCTGTAAGCTAGAGACTCGAGTAAGATAAGGGGATCAAGAAATTATCAAATTGAGTACCCTGATACATCCCAGTCATCTGACAAATGCAGTGTCACATTTAAAGTTGGAACATAAATAATTTACCTTCTTCTAAGGCCACTGTATCGTGGCCTTCCAGTACAGATATATTCCTGCATGAAAAACTGGTCATGTCGTAATCATAAAATTTGAAATCATATGTCCGCCATTTTTCCACATCACAATTTGAATTGCGAGTTTTGGTCTCATTACCTCACCAAAAATTCCAAAACACATAAAGTGATCAGTGTATTAGTTCACATCTTCTGGATCGCTAACTTAGAATTTACAGCCAGTTACTAATGTCAGACGTTAACGACATTTCGTCCAGTTCTCGAACATCGCCATTTTTCTTGGAGCCATTTTGTTTTAATTTTAGACTAAATCCTGATGAAATCATGTCATATCTCATCAAGGAGCCGAGCTGGGTCCGGTTTGATTCAAGATTTATTTATCTGGCGATTTTTAAAATATTCAATAAATTTATGACACCACGACCAGCTTTTTTCAAATAGAGTTCACAGTATTCAAGATGAAATCCCCTCTAGCCAAGTATTGGCTAGAGACTCGAGTAATAAATAATGACTAACACTATGAAAAAGACATTCTTTCATTCGCACATAGAATAAATTCTTACCTCAGTGAATTGAGTGCTCTATTTTCTCCGTACTGGAAACTACAAATGTAGTGGAATTTGTGTCCATAATGACAATTAGGAACTTAAGAATTTGAAGTGGTTTTCACATGTTAATCCAGACTCTTCAAGTGTTGAGGTGCTTTTGGAGCCCAGTTATGCCGCAAGGAGGATTGGCTCCCAGAATGCAATGTGACACGTAGTTCAACAAGTTAAACCTAGGGCGGGGAACAAAATATGTCAGATAAGAAATAAGGCCCAGACTAGGTTTAAATTGTTGAACTATGTGACAGGTGACAGCTTTCAAAATACTGTTCCGCCATTTTGAAATCTGTCACGGGTAAATAAGGTTAACTGATGTTGCATTCTGGGGGCCAATCCTCCTTGGATCACAACATGAAAACATTCATTTGATTTGTAAGGAATTTTTTGGACTGGAGTGGTTCAATTTCTCTGATGTATTTAAAGATATATATTAAATAACTCCAGTTCATTTACTTCAGAGAATTATAGTAATTAATTTTCAATGTTATAAACCTTTACATGTACCAGTGAGATAAATCTATACAGAAAAATATATCTATATATATCTATATAATTATATCACAAGGTTTATTGGTTCAAACAGTTACTATGGAAACTGTTAACAATAAAACAATGTTATACAGTATGCAGACCATTACCATTTCATTAATCACAAATTCAGAAATAATTATTCATATACTGGCCAATTCTTTAGACTGGGTATTTTAATTTGCCTACAGCATAGGCATTTGATATAAGGCATGTTTTCTTATGGTAAAAATAATTTAGAAATTGGAGAATTATTTTTTGCCGTTACAAATAATCACTTTAATGAAATAATGGCAAAACTGTTATGCACTCAATATTTTCACTAATTATCCCAACAAACAAAGTTCAGTAGGAATCAGAAGCCATCCGTCAGTCAGTCCGTCCGTCTGTCTGTCCGGAAGATAACTCGAATACTAGTCGACAGATTTTCTTCATATTTGGTGGAAAGATGAATAATGGTGAATAGTTTTTCGCAAAAAAATCTTATGTTTTTCATTTTGGTAGTATATTAACAACATCTATCTATTTCACATATATCCCAGGTTTTTCACCCTGACCCCCAGGGACCGTAAATTGGGGCTTGGGAAAACAGGAATTTGCGTTAATTTTGAGATGTTTTTGAAGTATAGCTTTATTATACTCGAATGAAAGGCACTTTAGATAATAATGTAGCGTTTTTCTGATTCAGGCCACAAAAAATTCAAAATGGCTGCCTAATGTGGGATCTCACAATTATTCTCTGATCTGAGTATGGCTATATTATACTCAAATTGAAGGAATTTCAGAGTACTTGACAATTATGGCATTCGCCATTATTTAGAGTTATCTTGATCTAAGATATTTATTGAAGGTAAGAGTAGATGGTAAATATTACATTGTGACTGTACAGATTGATGATTTATATAGTGTTCGTTGGGATTTGCTACTCCGTGGAGTTGCCATTTTCTAGTTTCTCATTTAAAAGGTGTTTCTACTTGTATTCGAAAAGAATGTCATCATGACACACCGTATATTTAGTGGTCTATACTGAAACCTACTAGTCATATGTATCCCATTAAAGACCAGTGAATTACTTGTTCCCATTATTGTGTCATAACATTTAATAGTATGATATTAGGTATGAATGACTGTAACATTCAGTATTTACATTCTTAATATGTTCTTTTAAAAGCTTTGTTGTATTATATACAGCACCATTAGCCCTTCTCCATTCTTGAGTACATTACATCTAATAAACTTAGGCTTGCATAAATAATTCAGTTGTGAGAACAATTATATTTTCCCAAACAATGTACCACTGTAGAATATCATACAATTAAAAATACATCTTAAGTGATGGAGTTTCTATAGAAAATTACCAATGAATTGCCTGCTGGGAATGTCTTGTCTGTGCTTTCCTCTACAAAAATCTTATATTTTTTATTTTGGCTACATTTTAAAATCATCACACTCGCAAAATTCATACAGTCATACCAATGTATTTGTATCAGTTCAGTTTTTACAGGGTTCCATGTTTTAAATTATCAAAAATTCAGTTAAATTGAAATATCAGTTTAGGGTTATCCATTAAATAGTAAATAACTCCTAAATCATTTTCAATTAATTTAATATCTAAAATTTGGATTCAAGTCAACCAATAAAATCTATACCAAATTTACATTATATCAGGTATGCAAACACATAAATGAGCTGTACTTTTATATATATACTGCACATGCTATTTGGTCTAAGGAATACAATATTCACCTTTATTTATAATATATGATCGAAACATGATACGGGGAATGCATTCATATCTTTAATTAAGCTTTATACGAATTGATAATTCATTCCCTCGTACTAATATTCATTTAGATTAAGGTAGTCAACATTTAGACATACTTGGTGATTTACTTTACAGTGATCTCCCGAGTATGAATGCAAGTGGGTGCAACACCCACCTTAAATTATAATAATAGGCTTGCACCACCTGAGAATCCATTTGCACCCACTTGAAAATGAGAAAAATCATGAAAAATAGGCACATTGGACCAATTTTGGTCCGATTTGCACCCACTTGATATCACTACTTTATAAATTAACTATCAATAAATATTTCCTTTAATTCAGATCAATGTGATCCTAAAGAAAGAGGAAGAGGCAAGGACAGCAGAAGACAACCTTGTCTTGGAGCAATCTCCTGATGTTGTGCAGTCAATTCAGAAACGACAGAACCAAAGGACTGTTGTCAAACAGCGCTCTTTAGAGGTACTCTTAACACATACATACTAATATAAGCTGTGCTCTCCCTACATTGAACTTACTGAGGCGCTGCGCCTCCAAGCAATTGCAATCAAAGAAATGCGCCTCAGGGTTATTCCTTGCGCCACTGACAAACCCTACACTTTGTTTCTCCGCCTCAAAAGATTTAAAATAACAAAATCTTACCGAAAAGTCAATGTTTTGTTTGTTTTTAAATTTTCACTTATGCAGTGTTTTATCGAACGCATATTCCTTTGCTTCAATTGCAGATTTACATGGAAGAAAAGCGAACGTTCGCTATTTTAGTTGACCGATCATAAATTCACGTCGTTCGTACATTTATTTGGTTCAATGACAGATTAACATGGAAGAAAATGAATTGTTCGCTATTTCAAACGACCAAACGCAAATTTGTGCCGTTCGTATTAACTCCACTATTTTTCTCCGAGACTTAAAATAACTTTCGCCTTATTTCGATATATTTACTTGATTTTATCAGAAGAATGTCAGAAGCACACCGCTGGCAAGTTGTCTGGCACAACACAATCAAGTGTAAGTACTTTTTAAGTGAATCTGGTCGCCCGATTAACTAAAAATGGCCCTGTTGAATTTCAACAAAAAATATGCTTTTTTGCTGAATGGACGAAGCGGCAAATTTACATTTTAAAAGTTTATTACCAAAAATGTAAACTTAGATTACTTTTTTCATAAATATTTGATAAACAGGCATAATCAGTACGTATACAGGGTCGGATCTGGGAACCAACAAGGGGGGTGCCCAAACTTTAAAAAAAATTTGGGCCCCTAAAACCAAAAAGTGGGCCCAAGTTTTGAAAATTTAAGGCCCATTTGCTTCAAAATTTGGCCTAAAATTAAAAAACAAGGCCTTAAAAGGCCCAGTAATGCTCAAAAAGGCCCAATTTTTTTCTGGGCCAACCCAAGGGAGGGGCCCAGCCCCCCCCCCAGATCCGCAAATGTTGCACTTTAGGAGTAAAAGATATTAAAATGTTGCACTTTCAGAATAACAAAATCCCAAAATGTTGCAATTTTTTTTACAAAATCCTCCCTACAAAAAAATCCTGGGGAGAGCACTGATAAGTGATTCAAAAAATGGAAATCCTTAACGCTATTTTCCTCATATAATTGTCTGGTCTCATTTATATTTTACACATTTGTACATCATTCAATTTCCTACCAGCCTTCTATATTTCGTGACCATCAGAGTGACAAACACAATTTTACAGCACTTTAAATAAACGCTCCACTTTTGCGCTGTAGGCAAACCTGCACACCTCGTCCAAAACTGTGTGTAGGTTTGCCTACAGCACGATGATGGCCAAACCTGAAGCATGTTGTTCAAAATCCTGTAACATTGTTACTATCAGTCTGATTGTCAAGAAATATGGTAAAAGGGTAAGTGTGATATATATCAGGAAATCATTTCTTAAATTGACAAAGATATGAGGAAAATGCAGGGTTTAGGTATTTACCACCCTGTAGAACAGCAGCACCTAAAATTATTTAATAAAAAGTATTATGTACAGGGTGTCTCATAGGAAATGATCATTATCAGGGTTCTCACCAGGAAATTTTTTGACCCCAGATTTTTAATGGTATCGCGACTACTCCTCCAGATGTGAGATCAGAGATACCCTATTATTATACTTTTTAAAATACTACTTAAGATTATCTTCCTATTTTAATCACAATATACATTATTAAAAGGTTTCTGACTTCATATTCCTCAATGTTTCAACCTAATTTTACGTATTTTCTTAAGAGTTTTACCACAAATAATGTGACAAAAATGTAAAATTAGGCTCCAGAAGAACACTTTCGACTCCGGAAAAGCTAGAAGAGGTTTTAATGACATTAGACTCCAGAGAATCTCTGGAGTCTGAAAGCCTAGTGAGAACCCTGATTATGCAAGAGAAATTTATTCATGAAGGCACCTTGTACCAGTCACCATTCAATTACTTTGTAAAATGCATCTGTTCTAAAACAAATATACTAAAATCCATGATGTTTATAGATTGAGGACAATGAAGAAAGTTTGAGGGAGAAATGTGAAAAGCTCGCTGATGCAATCCGGACAGCCAAACATGCAATTATCTACACAGGAGCAGGCATCAGCACAGTGAGTAATAATTATGCTGTTTGATTTCAGTAATGGTAGACATAATCCTGTTCGAGTTAAGTCTGTAAATAGCATGTGGAGGATCTCAAAATTTGTTTTAAGGAGCTTTGCAATACTTACGATGCTAAGATTTTTATGTCACCACAAGAAAAACTTTTTTTGTGGCTGGTGTTTGGCAGTTGGTGTTCGGTCTCAGCCTAAAACTAAAAAACGTCACGTAATTACCATTATCCTTTTTTAATTTCTCTCAAATATGTAAATTTGCAGGAACGGATCAATACAATGTAAAATCGGTCATAGTTAGAGACCTTTACTTTGGAGGGAAAACCAAAACACCATTCCATGTCCATGAGACAACTCTCTGTCAGTGTCTGTAATATGGGACCTGTTTGATAATCACTACCTTAGTCACTCAGTGGAAATATTAGTGACAGCATGATTTCTAAAAATTGTATGATTTCCCCAAATATTGTACGATTTTCCTCATACTTAAGGCTGCCTCCATACCTGACTACCGCGGCCCTAATGGAGTGTGGACCCTCCTTAAGGAAGGAAAGACTCCAATGTGCCAAGATTTGAGCGAGGCTGAACCCACCTTAACCCACATGTGCATCGTGCAGCTTCACAAGAAAAAACTGGTAAGAATGGGTTGTATATTAGAGAATTGTGATTTTGGAACTGACTATGTTAATGTGACTTTGATGGACTAGTATTTGGACAGGGCTGTTATTTAGGTGAAAGCTGCACTGAAATATGTCACTGCTTTTAATAAGTGACTTGTGCAAGTGCCATCCTATTTTCTTACTTATTGCACAGAAAACTTCTGACCAGCTATTATTCTCAAAAATTAGCTTCTATAATTGCGAAAATTGACAAAACAGTATTTGGCCAAATTTGAGCTCCTCTGAAAATGCTAAAAATTATCATTGAGAAAATCTGACTCCAAGCTAACTTATCCTTAATAAATAGAGGATATCAAATATATACAGTATATATATCAGAATGGGATTTGTTATTTTTAGGTAAAGTATGTTGTCTCTCAGAACTGTGATGGTCTTCATGTGAGAAGTGGCCTTCCTAGAGAGAGTCTATCTGAAGTCCACGGGAACATGTATTTGGAGGTGTGTGCCAACTTTCAAGTTAATACAGAGCATTATTTTTTACAAATAATTTTTTTTCGAAAATAAGAAAAAATGAGGTATTTGCAATGATTTAGTGAGAAATCACTAGTCACAATAAAATCATAAATAGATATAGGCCCACATTTTAAATTTTAGTCTCCCCAAAACAAATTTTATCATACCTGCCTGGAATTCAGGGGATTTTCTTCCTCATGCTATTACTTTTTGAGTCGACCAAATTTCATGCATTTAATTCAAAACAACAGTTAATCTTTTAGGTGGGATATAACATTAAGTGCATTCCAATGGAGCCATTCCAATTATACACAATGTTTTAAAAAAATATTGAAAATTGTAATGTCCTCACATAGAAAGAATGTGGTAATAAAGGATACAATACAATACAATACAATACAATACAATACAGAAGTGATGTTTTTGTTAAAATCAATAATTGTGTATTTCTTTCTTCAGCAATGTGCTAAGTGTGACAACCGGGACTACTTTCGACTATTTGATGTTACGGAGAAAACTGGAATGCGCAAACATAACACAGACAGGAAATGCCACAAATGCAGGAAAAATCTCAGGTATAGAGATATCTTAATGTTGTGTATTGTGTTATTCTGCAAATAACACGAAAATGTATAATATACATAAACGTAAGGTCTTCACCCTTTTTGGCCTAGGCACTGGTCCAGAAAACATAAGCATTGACCCACCCTGCCATTATGATAATTCTGTGGTTTAGGTTTTTATTTATTTTTTAATCAACTGAATTATGTGCATCCATACATTAGGGGAATAGTGTGGCAGCTTCGGTAGTTGTCTCACCTAAATTTTCATTAACACAGATTTTTCAAATAAGTTCTTGAATTGAAATGAAGTCCAGAGATTGTGGGATTTGCTTTCCTTTCATCTATTTTCCTCGCTTATTTTAAGAATCTGGCATTGCGACTGATATAGATTTTTTCAAAACATATTGAAAATGCCAGGTTCATTGTAAAATGCCAGGTACATTGTAAAATACCAGGTACATTGTAAACATCTGCAATCTTCAGATATTTTTAAAAATTGCACTTGCACATATTTTTTATTTCATTCCAGGGACACAATTATTCACTTTGGTGAAAAGGGAGGACTTCATACTGGGCCATACAATTGGGAAGCAGCTTCAAAACATGCTGAAGACGCTGATCTTATATTGTGCCTTGGCTCTAGTTTAAAGGTAAGTTGTCTTAATATAGGTTCTCTAATCTCATACTACGCCAACTTATTTTAAGCGATAAGTCAAGCCTCATAGGAAAAATTCCAAGCCATGATAGCCAAATTCAGTAGTTCAATCTTAAGTAGTAGCTAGAATAAGCAATCATGATGCATGTAAATGAAAATAAGCTCTGTCACAAGGACATCGGACTTAATGTAATTCAAAGGGGAATTGGAAAATTCTTTGAAAGAAATATTGTTTTCATGGAAAATGGCAATGATCCTAAAAAACATAGACTTCATAAGAAATGAAAACAGTTTGTGTTTGGGATATGAGCAGTCTTGAAAAAGTTAAGCAGTAAAATATAGATTCTTTCACTAAATGTATGTTGCTGTAAAAATGCAGTGCCATTTTACAATTTATTGACATAACATTAACAAAGTGTATACAATTGCAAGCAGGCAAGTTTGCTGTATTTATTAATTTATTTTGTAATTTTACCCAACTAGGTGCTACGAAGATACCCCTGCTT
The DNA here is from genome assembly GCA_903813345.2 of Owenia fusiformis. Taxonomy (NCBI): domain Eukaryota; kingdom Metazoa; phylum Annelida; class Polychaeta; order Sabellida; family Oweniidae; genus Owenia; species Owenia fusiformis. The sequence continues at coordinate 2,050,926 of CAIIXF020000009.1, forward strand.
GTGGGGTATGCATAAAACCCAGCAAAAGAGACCTAAACTTATCGTTATCAATCTCCAATGGACACCAAAAGATGACATTGCACATCTAAAGATTAATGGTAAGTATTTAGTAAATCAACGTTATGTTTTAAGTAGACAGAATTCTAAATAGTTTTCATAAGAACATTGTTCACTCATAGTTTCATGTACATACTGAAAGAAAGACAACATCAACGTTTTGTGGATTAATTTCATACAGTAAAAACTGTGTATTCTGAACACCACTTGGATCCAGCCAAACCATTTGAGGGATTCATCTGAAATTTTCAGGGATGTTTCTACATAATTTTTAAGGTGGCCATTTTGGATTTTCCGTCCTAAAATCTTCACTTTCAAGACTTGTCTACAGGTTTTCAGCCAAACCATTTGAGGGATTCATCTGAAATTTTCAGGTCTACATATCAACGTCAAGAACTGATTACTTTTTGGGCATTCTGGGTAAATCTTAAGGTGGCCATTTTGGATTTTCCGTCCTTAAATCTTCACTTTCAAGACTTGTCTACAGGTTTCCAGCCAAACCATTTGAGGGATTCATCTGAAATTTTCAGGGATGTTTCTACATATCAACGTCAAGAACTGATTAGTTTTTGGGCATTCTGGGTAATTTTTAAGGTGGCCATTTTGGATTTTCTGTCCTAAAATCTTCACTTTCAAGACTTGTCTACAGGTTTTCAGCCAAACCATTTGAGGGATTCATCTGAAATTTTCAGGGATGTTTCTACATATCAACGTCAAGAACTGATTAGTTTTTGGGCATTCTGTTTAAATTTTAAGGTGGCCATTTTGGATTTTCTGTCCTAAAATCTTCACTTTCAAGACTTGTCTACAGGTTTCCAGCCAAACCGTTCAAATTTTTACATATGTTACACAGTGATAAGTTCTAGAGCTGATTAACTTTTCTGCGGCCATCTTGCTTTCTTGATCAACAAGACCACAATGCTTTGTTTTAGGTACGATATTGTTCACGTCTGTGCCTTGTTTAACCAGAAAGTCTATGGCAGATAAAAAGTGGGAGTACAAAGTGTTATATTGACAGTTGATCAAATTAGACAGATATTCTAATTTACAGATTCTTCTGTCTTTATTAATTTTACAAAAAATATTTCTCATAATTGCACTGGTTTTGGGCTTGGCATTACAAGTCTCATTCATAAAACATTTCTCTAAAGAATTACATTTTCTCTCATTATGTTGAAATATAAAAAAAAGTTGATTTGTTGAAAATACAGTGGTAGCGAGTAAAACCTAGACATGTCCACATTTTTCAAAAATCAGGTCAGTTCATTCAAAGTTCACATCCACTGAAAAGTTTCTCAGAATGTTTCTATTTTTTAGGTAAATGTGATGAGGTCATGCAACTGGTGATGGAATACCTTCACCTGAGAACACCAAAATATTCCAAGTTAGTGCTTAATCATAATTATTAATAATGACAAAATATTTGATAAATTCTTCAAATGCCATCATGTTTCATAGGTAATTTTATTCATGTAAAGTCAACAGCCTACAAAAACTTACTAACATACATGTAAATGTTATAAAAATTGCCCAGGCTCAACCAAAGATTGATGTCATGTGAGTAGAGTTTATTTGGATGAAATAATTTGGTCCAGTTGTATTCAATTTGACTACATCATAACCATTACCCCCTTCAAGTGGAAAATCCTTCTACCACAAAAAAACCTCTCTTCCCAGTTGCTCACCCATTTTACCAAACAGTTTTAGTTTGTGGCACATCTATTTACTGACATTTTATTTTTAGACACAAATAGATATCAAAATATGCAGAATTACTAGTTCAAATATGCATTGCAAGAAGAATCACTATTTTGTACATCAAATCTTCTGTTCTATTTCAGGCACAAAGATGCCCTATACAAACTGGCTGTTCCATTACGGCAACGTGAGAAGAACACAACCTCAAAGAAAATACTCGTTAAACCTGAAACTGAACCAGAAAGTGATGATGAACCAGATAGTGGAAGTGAATATGACAGGGGTGTATCTTACGATTCCAACAGCCAAATTGGTGTGCTTGATAATAGCAACATCGCAGAAGGAAATACTCTTCATTCATTGGATAACACAAGAGGGAAAGGTCCGCTAGTTATGGGTGCTAAACCACGCAGAAAAAAATGCAAATTGACAGAAAATGGTGCTTCACCTGAAGGAACAGACAGTGTTACAAATACCTCCGCATTAATAGATCATAACTACATTGGGAGTAAACAAGCTAAAATTGACTTGGCGGATATAGTCCGAAATCCAGATCACATCATTGACATCAAGTTTAATCCACACAAAGTTTCAGGATCAGATTTAAACATTGAGGAAAAACCAAGTCCCTCGTCGCAGATCCAGATGAATCAGATCTACTATGAGTACATGCACTCAACCTTGAGTAGACAGGAACCGCATGCGAGTAAACCTGATAAGCCCCAATCTTTTGCTAGCAATCTTGCCCCTCCGGTATCGGAACCATTTATATATAATCAGTATGTGGCGCCACCTAATGTCACAGCTCCCTCTGGTGCTGATTTTATGCACGTGTCATCAAATTTCCCACCGAATGTGAGCATAACCCCTAATATGAATGCGAAGATCACACCAGATATGGACATCACGCCAAATGTGACCCTCACACCAAATATGAACAATATGACCATTCCCATTAGTAGACATGAAACGCGAAATGTGAGCTTGAGTTTACCAAAATCAGCGACTGTCACTTCAAACCAATTGGAACAGTTAGTACCAAAACATGAAGTTCAATCCACAGGGACCAAAAAAGAAACAATGGTGGATATAACCCGGGTACCCAACTCAGTGTTTTCCAAATTAGGTGGGAAGACTAAACGAACGCGTCCATCCACAATTCGGGAGTTACTTCAACAAAAGGCCTCATTGAGCTCGGAAAATGAAACAGTTTCCTCAAATTCGACTCAAGAAGTGACACCAATCTTAGAGACGCAATCATCAGTTTATAAATCAGAGATTTCTTCACTTGATTCGCATGGTGGTTCATCCAGTGATAGCTTCCAAACGATCAAATCGTTGTTGCTGACACATAAAGATGGCACTCTAAGCAGACCTGATGATCGACAGGATTTAGAATCACAGACTGGAACTCCTGTTTGTAAAACAGATGAAAATATAGCTAGATTCCTACAGGCCCAACAGTCATACATAGCTGAGAGAATTCATGCTCAGTCAACATCAAGCATTGATGTCTCTTCACGACCAAGCTCTGCAGCATCTAGTTCAATTGGAGGATTACCTAGTGACCTGGCAAATGTGAATCCAAGTACACTCACCGATCCACCCATCAAAGATCACCTGGGGCCACAGTATAGAATCTTGAGTCCACAAACTAATGGCGAGTTCAAATCACCGTTTAATATACACCAGATACCTCAGGGGGTGCATTTTGGACCCCTCGTTCAAACAACCCCATCTGGTGTAACATCCCCACCAATGAACTCCCCATATATGGTGTCCCCAGTGGAAACACCTTCACCTATTTCTGTCACAGGTCTACCATCACCTTCCCCGAATGTAGAGAAAAACTTTCCATTCCAAATGTTTTTCCCAAATACCTTTAACACACAGAAAACTTTTCATAGTACCGTGAGTTCCCCACATGCCCAAAGTGGCCTAGCTAGCATGGTCATGTCCCAGAACACCCCTCTTCCTCAACACAAACTTGCCCAATCAGGCAAAATGGATCAATCCAAAGTTGAAGCAGACGACAGTAAAGGGGTGTTGGGATCAAATAATACAGCTAACATTGTAAATCTTGTTCAGATGTATACACAGAATATGGCCCGTCAGCTGGGGCTTCTATCCCCACCCTTGGCTGGAATCTCCACTGTCTCTATCCCAGGGGGAAACCCTAATCCCCACTCTCAGAAGCAGGTTCAACCCCAAGTACCCCCTAGCCCTGGTCTAAGCTCCCCTAGCTCAATTAGCCCACTAGGGATTCCCTCCCCCTCTAAAACTATGAGCCCCCTACCTCTTCACCCTAATATGGTATTTAACAACATGTTCATGTCCTCTTTGAGTCCATACCAGGAAATGATTCAGATGGACAAAGCTATGCCTTCAAACACAACTGAAGGCCGAGTCTGCCCAGAAGGGAAAATTCCACCAGAGTCCTCTAACCCTTCCACCCCTATTAAAGCCCGGGTTGAAATCATCAAACCCACAAAAGTAATCACTCCTATAGTAGGCAACTCGCCAATAGTTAATCCTCGAGCCAATGTTGATGCAGTTTTCAAGCCTATATCCCCTGATATCACCGAAACTGACATCAGAAAACCCAGTCCAGCTTTACAGATGGCAGCACCATCAACAAGTAACCAATCTAGTCCTCGATCAAAACCACGGGGTCGAGAAGAAAAAACTAAAATTATTAAAACTGCAACGAAAATGACGGATGATGAACGATTAATATTGAAGAAAATATTTGGCGAATCTTTCAAAGTTCCCGACCCTCCAGGCCCTGAGCCAGCTAAACAAAGAACCAACACCAAAGTCAGGAATAGTTTAATTGATCCTGAAAGGATGAAAACTCAGTTTAATGCAAGTGAATTGACTGCAAACGAACAAAAAAACACTAAACACATTGCTTCAACAACAAGTGAAGCTGTGTCGAATAATGTGATGCCTCAAATGAGCAAAAGTGCATCTCATATTGCTGCAGTAGCTGCACCAAATGTCAACATTGCTTTACTAAATATAAACAATGCTGCATCAAATATGAACAACTCAGTCCCAAACACGAACAAAGCTGCATCAAACATTAACAATGCTGCACAGAACATGAACAATTCTACCATGAGTATGAACAGTGCTGTACAAAACATTAACAATGCTGCTCTGAACAGTACTGCACAAAACTGGAACAATGCTGCACCAAACATGAACAATGCTGCACCAAACATGAACAATACTGTATCACCCATGGATAAAATATCACCAGCAGGAAATGGGAGAAACTCTGATATCTCAAACTCTAGTCTAAATGTGAAACCTCAGCTAGAACTGAATCATGTTGATTTTACTGTTCTTAAAAGCACATCTGAACAACTTATGGCATCAATGAGCCATGCATCTATGTACCATGCATCCATGGGCCATGCATCTTCTACAAATCATGCATCTATGAACCATGCACCTGAAAGTCATAATCGTATGACCATTGACCATGCATCATCTATGAACCATTCGTCTGTGGACCAAGCAAATATTCAGAACAATCATTCTCATACACAATATCCAATTTCTAACATTGAAACAAGTGTCTTGCCTTCTTCAACATCAGTGAATGCAAATCAACATAATGCCAATCAACTTGCAAAACAACCACACAATGATACCAAACAACCATGTACAAGTTCAGGAATAGTAAATGACTCTGATGGTGACAAACAACTAAATAGAAAAGAGACTAGTGTAGGAGAGGTTCCTGCGAAACAGACTGTTACATCTAATCGGAAGCGGAAGGCAAACGGAGCTAAAAACCAGAAAAAGAGCAAGGATGATGAGAAAGCAGAAACACCAGAACCAGTTTTAACAACTCCTGGCTGGTTCGGACAAGGATATAATCCAAAAAAGTATAAAAAGAAGCGTTAATAGTAGGATGTTGTGAGCTTGTCATTGTGGACATGTGTTTTGAAATGTAGAGGAGCTCAAAAAGATAATCTTAGTTATCGATCTGAGTCAGGTCAAATATATTGAAAATTGGAGTAAAATGATTTTGATACACATTTAAATTCACCTGGAGAAGTTTTACCTGAAGAAGTTTTAGCAATTAAACGAAAACTTTTATATCAAAATCATGTTACTGTTTTTAACACTAATTAACATTATACATTGAAAATTGTAGATACCTATGCCTGCTAGACAACAGTGATTATTCTGTTAATTAATTCCAAAATTTGACCAACTTATGGAGTATTTTTATGACATCACATATAATACACTTGTAGTGGCATTATAAGGCATCTATTAATGTTATTCCTTATCATTTTCAATTTTTTTCTACTCTGCATTTCAAAACACGGCCACTTGGACAACTTTCACATTAGGTGACTGTCCATCTTTTTGCGAGGAAAGTGTGAAATATGTATGATATTCCATTTCTTAAAATTTGAAACAATTTTTATTGTGAACGGGTAATGGCCCACTTTTGGCTGTTCATTGAAAATACAATAGACTAATTAAGTAACTTTAGGCAATTTAGCCCCTGATTTGATTTAAAGAATTTGCCATACCCAGAATACAACATTGCTGACAGGGTTTATATTGACCAAGATTTCTAATGGTTATTTTCTACGCTATTTGCAAATTGCCAAATTGAAGTGAGCACCAACTTTAAGCCAAACTAGCATATTTTAGCTCAAACTTAAAGATGTGAATATGATTTTCAAAAATTAAAAATTGGACCATAATCTGAAAGGATATTACATGAGAATAACTAAATTAATACCAACTTTTTGTCAATTTAAACAGAGAGTGGATCAGGGGATCCCAGGCTCGAATTCTTAAAAATTAGGGAATTTGGAATCAAAATGGTTAGATCTGATCTGAACAAGACCTAGTTACATTGCTTCTATTGAAATTGATCCACCCCAAGAACAAACAGCCAAAAGAGGGTCCAAATAATATTTATTTGAATATTTATAGAAATTTTTGGATGTTTTGTAACATATAACTGGTAAAGCTATTGTTGTGGAACTATATTGTGTACTTGTCAGTTGTCATTTAACTTTATACTAAAGATGTATTTCTTGTATAAGTACCCTACCACTGTTGAAAGTGATGCCCATTTTTATGTCACCACCAGAATGTAATGACTTATTGTTACGGTCTCTATTTTTGTGGATGGCTGTTGGTGTTTGGCGGTTGGCGTCTATCACAAATTATTGGCGTCTGTAACAAACTCTTACGGCATTTGTAACAAATGGCAGGTGGTGACATTTTGCATAGTAATGCCTTGTTACTTTTTATTTCAGAGAAAAATGTAATTTACACTTTAGTTACATTATTTGAGATACAATACTGTTGTTGTTGGATACAATTCTTGGAGATCTGGTTTGCATTTAATATTACTCTTAATGGCAGAGTCATTTTCCAAAGTATTTTAAGTTGATTTGAGTGAACGTTTTATTTTGATGTTACCCATAATGACCAATACAAAATGAAATGTCAAAATATGCCTTCTACAGAGGTCTTCACCGTCTTAACCTCGGTTGCATTAAAAAAATTCTAATTAAATGGTGCATCACTGAGTATGAGAAAATTAAAACTACATTTAAGTATTGTACAATAGTTACATAATTGTGTTAAAACTACTTATATGTACACTACTATGATTACATGTACATCAAAAGTAACTGTACTATGATTACATGTACATTAAAACTACATCTATGTACTGTACCATGATTACATACATGTTTTTATTACAGTTCTAATTAGCTGGTGTCTGTAAATACAGTTAATGTCAGTAAATATAGCCATTTATGGGCATTGTCTTTAAAAGGTGCATTCTAATTTATTTTGGGAATCAAAGTTACAGGTAGGATGTCAATTATCCCTCATTTTGCACAAAATAATTTCTGTTTTTGTTGGAACAGTAATATCTGATCTTGTTAGGTAGGAAAAAATGCATTAAAAAATTACTTGTTCAAGGCATGCTTTCTTAGTTTTGTCAGACAATAGAGACAATGGTACTTATGCTACTAACGATTTAAACATAGAAATCTCAATTTAAACAAGAAATAATCCATTGAATTTAACTTTATCAGATCAGGCTGGCACAAAAAATTTCATTTACGTATTGTATTGTCAGATAAAGTATGTAAAAATGTGACAATTTCGTCATTTGTGTAGTCTTTGTTGAGCCTTGAAGCCATGTTTATTTCAAATCAGCCAAAGGTATAAGAAATATGTCCAGCATGTATATAAGAATGTCCCTCTTCAACAGTTGAACCTCATAAATGTAGTGGCAATTTGTATTATCATTTTTTTCTAATTTTCCAATGAAATGGTAATCCTCCTACCCACCTAGGCCCTTACAAAATAAATTTTTTATATGACATAGATTTTAGTAGATGTTTATCTCGTAAGAGACACATATTATTTATTATGATATTGTTTATATGTCTCTGTTTTGTGCTACATCACCTGATTTACGACTAAAGTATGTTTTGTTTTTTCGGAAATGAACAATGTTTAGTATCGGAGGCCTGTTTCTCAAAATTTAACACTGACATTTTGAGATATGGACCCCTGTTGAACTTACAAATCATAATATTTTTTGAAGTTGATGTTTGTATGTACTTGCAAAGTTAAATATTTGATTAAAATCTTTTGGGCTCTACAGACAATAATTTCAGATACAGTATGTTAATTTATTTTTGAAATAGGATTGTAATATTCCATTCATGACATCTATTTACTAGCTATTTATATGACATTTTCATTGTCTAGTAAAATATATTTGTGACAAAATATTATGGTTTACTATTAATAAAATTGAAAGATTTAATACTTATCATCCTTGGAAATCATTTTTGTTAAAATCATTTGGTCACAGTTGTCACTGGTCCCCTTCTGGTTATAAAGGTCTATATAACAAAATGGATGAACTTCTGTCAATTAAATTTTTATTTTCACCATTTTACACAGAAGGAGGTCTTTTTGTATCCAAATATTTCACCCTTATGTCAATAGTAGCAGCTGGTTACTTGATAGGGAATCAGTCACAAGTATATACATCCAAGGGCTCCAATAATCGAGTGAGAATTCTTCACTTCAGCGACCAGAACGTTAAAAGGCCATAACATGAAGCAACCAAGACGTTATGAAATTCACCAGAACAAAAAACTCTTTATCACATACTATATAAAATTCCAGCAATCTGATTGGTTGGATACTAAATTCCACGAAGGCATGTTTTCTTGAATTGGACAGATTCTATGCTAGTAATATTTTTTAGTGGACATATTCTTATTTCTGAAAGTATTAGATGCACAAGGGTAACATGAAAAACGAACCACTAAAACTGATGAATATCCAAGTTGAAGGGAATTTTCTAATACCCTGCCATGTTATCTGACCCGAAATAAAACCTTGTGGTGAAAATGGTAATTACCTACTCGCATCTAGCCTACTTCGTATACTAGTAAATGCGTCCTCCGAGGGATCAGAAGAATAAAAACGGCATGTTCTAATTCTGTTGTTATGGTATTTACCCGGGGGTCAACTACAGTATATATAAACCTGGACGGGTATCCTTGGCTCACATGGGATACCTCTTTTGACATTTGGTATGGCAATGAACCCACATTTTAGGATGTGGTATGAAAATGCCCCCTTAAATTATGACTTGAGGTATAGCAATGGTCAGATTTTCCACTTTCTGGTATGAGAATGGTCATGGAAAATATGTCACCTCAGACTTGTGGTATAGCATTGGTCTAGTACAGTAGTTACACGTATCCTTAATAGGGGTTGTTTTCGATCGTTTTCTTCAAAGACCTGCCTTCTTCTCGGGGCTTTAGACATTTTGAATGGCCTTGGTCTTACATCTGGATATTGGTCCTGTATTTAGACATGTCACATTTGGTATCGCATTGGTCTTATATTTGGACATTTGGTATGGCTTTTTGGCGTTATTTTGGTTGGTATTGGGACATATTGAAAATTGAAAGAATGGTATGGGAACACATTGAGATCTGAAGGTTCAGCCTAGGCCCCCGCCGAATTTTGTATACAATAAAACCCCCGGGGATATTAACCACTCAATGATGTCGCTAACCCTGCGCCCAGAGTCTAGTTAAGTGAAGTCGAAAGAATACAGAGGGTCGACTCAGCAAGTTACAAAAATAACGAAAAACGTATTTTTCAAATATTCGATACTTCAATTTCTGGCCAGTTTCACTCTGAATGCGATTTAATATATTATTATCGTATATACAGGGTGGGCCAAAAAAACGCCACTTTTTTTTTCAAGCCACTATAACTTTTTTATTTTCCAACCTACATACCCCAAATTTTGCAGTTATATAGTGCCAAGGGTTCTTAGTAATAATATAATGTGTGGGATTATATTTGATCTAAAAGAGGAGTTCAATTGGTCCGCCAGCCCATTTGATGATAGATTTTAGTTTTAGTCGCCTTGCTGATATAGCAGTATCAATGAAATGTTAGCTATATTTTTTTCAACGTGTCTTAATTGCCAGCTTTAGTTAAGCAATTTTTTAGATTGGGTGCCTTCATACCATCTCCTGGAGACCTCCCCATACCCTATACTCACTTGGGTTTGAATTAGGGCTATTAGCTTGCGGTCATCAGGGCGTATCAGTTTAGGAACATTATGCAAATTATGCTTATTTCTCATGGCACACCACATGGTTAAGTGAGACACTGGTGACATATTTTATTCAAGTAAAAGTGTATAATTCATGATCAATGACTAGATAACAACCTCAAGTTTCATTTGGTATGTAAATTATGATTTTGTATCAAAAAATAAAAAAGTTATAGCATTTGAAAAAAAAGTGGCGTTTTTTTGGCCCACCCTGTATATTCGATTTAATAATGTTGTTTGATTTTTAATCTATATCTCTAGCCTTGCGTATAGTTTAAGTGTTACCCTGTCATGTACATTTTCGGGACAATTCATCTAAAGCCAGGGCTATTATATTAGAATTTATTTGTTACAACTTGGGGCCAATGTTTTTGGTCACCTTGTTGATGCCAATCCGGGATGCCAATATTAAACAAGCCTATTCATGGGACATTTACTCTGAGAACGGACCTCAATGTAAGCAGTTCTTTGGGGTAACGTCAATATTATGAAAGAATATTTCAAGATTACAGAATCAGGAAAAAAATTGAATTCAAAATATCCGAATTTATTCAAATACAAAATATACCAATGTTACAATATTCTGACATTTTCGAAATTGTTTTCGTTACTATAGTATCGTCATCAATGATCACTTCAGTTTTATCATCCAAGTCTGTCTTGTAAAAATGATCGAAACATCACATAATGTATATTCTCCGAACACATAATTCTCCATATCAGCAAAATATATTCATAAAGGCTGTACAGGGGTGCAGGGGTTTACATAGGATAACCAGATAACTTGCTTTTGAAAAGATGTCCAAATATCAGGATTTAACCAATGTATTCCTTTGTTTGTCTCATTTCAAGATTCTGGCTATCTCTATCCATCCAGTGACAAGAGTGCCCAGTTGACTACTGCTCCAAATGAATCACATGATGAGACGATAAGAAACGTGTCTACAAAATTCACATCAATAGTAGGGCCTATGTAGCCTATATATCTGATGTAGTGTCTCCTGTATTGTTATATTATGGCATTAGGTAAATATAAATCCCAACATCTAATTGTTCGACATTAATTAGGCCTATACGCGGTAGATATACTAGATACACGTATATGTCATGAAAGGTAGACAGGAAAACACATGCAGTACGTTTTCTAGGATATGCGTTCAGTTAAATGGCGGTCGGTAAAATGAAACCGATCTGAGCGTAGCTAACCAGTCGCTTGATCGCATCGACTGCGATATTATCTGTTACATAGAGAATTCACGAGACAATTCAAACTTTTAACGGTCTTTGAAAAATCCATTTGATGTTGCACACTCTAGAACGGTGACAGTCTTATCATTGCACGTAACATCCGTGACCAAAACACGTTTGTTGTAATCACCTCCGAGCTTTGGTAGCCAAACTTCCCAGGTTATATCAACAACTTCTTCTGGTATTTCATTTAAATCATCACAATCCTCACCAATAGGAGGCGATAAAACAACTGGTACTTCAGCAGATTCAAAACGAGGTGACATATCCAATGGGAGTAAAGGGGGAACATCGTCTGCTATGTTAACGATAGGTGTCTCTACATGTCTTTGTTCATTTTCTTTATTCTCGTCTGCTTCCTCGGTATATGGCGTTGAACTTGACTGAGAAATTACAGATGGAACAGATTCTTGATAAGGAATAGTTTCTGTGCTTTCATTGGCAACGTCTTCGATACTTTGATTGTTTGAATCATCAAAATCGTTATGACTTTGTTTGTTAGATGTCACTGTCGCATGATGCGGTGAACAGTCTTTAGTCGAAGAAACAGATTTTCGTTTGTATTTGATGACAATTTCCTTCGCCATATAATGTGTTGATTTAAGATCCTTTAACCCTTTTGAACTTGTCTTTTTACTGATCGTTCTCTTTTTAGTCGGTGGTGAAACCTTATCAGTGTTTTTGTTGGAATTTATGTCATTATGTTCCCATTCTGCCTCAAAGTCAAAGTTGTAAGGGTCTTCTTCACATCCAGATTTGTGACTATCAACACGCGTTCGTTTTCCTCCCAAGTCGTCGCCGTTGACAACGTTGTTGATAACTTCGTCTAAGTCATCTTCGTTGAATTCATGATTTCTCTGAAATCAGAAAATGTTGACTTCAAAATACAGGACAAATGAATTTTTGCAATTTTGTCAGAAAATTCTGTATTTTCATGTTTTCTTTCACTTGAAAGGTAATTATTTTGATAGAGGACAGTTATTCATTGATTGCACTCGATGTTATGTTATCATGGTTACCATGCATTGTTTCCATCTTGCCGGGCCAGTTCTAGGGGTTTTAGTGCTAGTTAATAGAAGGCATTCATTTTACTACATCGACCTGAGCAATATGTGTCGTCATAGTGGCGGTCAATAATACTAATAACGTCATGACGTCTGCGGGCAATATTATAAGTTATTGAATGATTTGAAGTGCAATACAGGATATATTCTGTTCGAGAAATTCCGTATTGGAACGAGACGAAGTCGAGTGCTAATACAGAATATCGAGACAGAATATATCCTGTATTGCACTTCAAATCATTCAATAACGTTTTTATCGTGATATCCTCTGTATTGCTACTGAGATTGTCTCCTCCGTACCAATATTTTCTGTATTGCGACGGAGATGATCAACGCGGACAATCTCAGTAGCAATACAGATTGGTACAGCACAAGAACTGACCAATCAGAGGGCTTCATTTTACAGATCATACGATAAAATGAAATATTGCCCTTCGAAATGACGTTATTGTACTTTTGATGTTTGCTATATTTACAACATACATGTAAAATAATTATTGTATTCTGATCACTAGAGAGAGTATATACTTATCAAATCGAACAAATTGCTCGAAGATCATAACTTTATATAGCAGGTTATGTGTTTTAATTATATTTTATAAAATGTTAATGATAGTATCTGTACATGTTGGAAAATAAAATACGTTTTTTAAGGCTTGTTTACCAAGGAATGTAGTTCAAAATAAATCAAGGACTGGCAGATGTTCGTCTTGACTATCAGGTTATGGTTAATTAATGGTCTGTTTACCAGTTATAACTCGTCTTCAGATCTCCTATTTGGCACTGAATCAAAATCCATAGTTTAATAAAAACTGATTATTTTAGACCTTGGAGTTTCGTATCATTTTACAATGATGACCGTCATTCAGGATATGTACCCCTTTCATGACTCGTAGTCAGAGGCCAAATTTTAAAATTGCCAAATTTGAATCCCCTTGAAATTTTATTTAAAAAAAACATCTTATCATTGAATTACGAATAACCCGATTACAAGTAATTGGTTACATGTTAACATAAACAACGACATGGTTTTTACATGTGTATACTTTTCCACTGAATGCAATCGCTAAGTACGATACAAGCATTTATCAAAAATCAACAGGATAAAATACAAAATGTATCTTATTTTATAGCTGCTAATTTTTTCACTTCAACATTAAAATAGTAAATTTTGGTCTTATTTCCAAACGAAAGATTACAAAAATCACAAGAAATGATCGAGATATTGGTTCCAATCTTTTTGGACTGTTTATTTTGAATTTGTAGTCGGTTGTAATTTCAGAAAATAACGACATCTCGACGTTTTCATTGTTGGAAAATATCGTTTTTCGATCCTTGGAGCCAATCCTCCTTTTCACTGTGTATTTACGTTCCAGTTTTTATCAACAGTTCCACACGATCGCTATATAAATAGCTTTAGAATGTCATCTCGACTTGACATTGTCTTCTGATCAATATGAATATGCCCTTCTAAAAAGGAACTGATAGATGACTATGATCTCCCAAGTGAACTATTTGGGCATTTCATTACTCGGCAACTCCAAAACACAGAGTGTGATAATAGACGTGGACGAGTTGTAGATAGAAACAAGGAGGATTGGCTCCCAGAATCGAAGTCGATATTTTCCAACAATGAAAACGCCGAGATGTCGTTATTTTCTGAAATTTTAACCGATTATAAATTCAAAATAAACAGTTCAAAAGATTCGAACCAATATCTCGATCATTTCCTGTGAGTTTTGGAATTTTTCGTTAGGAAATAAGACCAAAATTCACGATTCAAATGTTGAAGTGAACAAAATGGCGGCTGTTGGAATTCAAATTTTGTAGCACGACATGCCCATATATGGGACAGAATATCGATGTTGCACTCTGGGAGCCAATCCTCCTTGAGATAGAAAGGGATCTTAAGTAAGATAAATCAAGCCATGACAATGTCATAATGCGACTAATTATGTAACATATCATAATAGAACAAGGACTTTTAATAAGAAATAAAAATGTATTCAAACGACAAGAGATATATGCTTTCATAATGATCACTCGTCTTGATCCATCAAATGTCATATGACAAAAGGAATACACTGGTTTAACAATATGGTTGATCAGTGCTTTCTTTGTGTAGTGGGCATAGCGAACACTTTGAACTAATTTGAAGAACTTCTCCATCTTCTTATAATTTCGCGGTTTCGGCGTCGGACATCTTTTGAGTTTACAATGCCATTCAGTTTAACCAGTTTACAATGACCAGGACTTCAAATAAAAGGACGCATCTCAACTTTAAAATGGGATGAGCAGAAAGCATAATAATTCCAAGACAATTGCGTATTGAATTACATTTTGCCTAATGATCTGTAGCTCTTTAGATATCTCTGTTATCAATGGGCCCATTATAAGGAAATTATATTCAGATGGTATACATCTAGGATCCCAAGTGAAATGTTCTCATTGCAAATTTAAACTGAATTCCCAAATGAACAAAAAGAAGAGCACATCACTTTGTGATTCTCAGGCTGAATTATCATTTGCTTGATGAAGCTACTAAACAAGTAGATATGATGTATTAAAGATATATCCAATCCTACGTCTACAATTATATATGATAAAATCAGTTTTTCATATTGTTTTGAAGTGTTTTCGCCATTGAAGGGAGGGGTCTATCAAATAGAGTAAAAGGGATAAGACTTCCCAAAAACTTAACATCGCAGAAAAAGAAATCCCCACTTGCTAATTTTTAGTCTGCATTTTATATGAGAAAATCAGTTTTTCATATTGTTTTCGCCATTGAAGGCAGGGGTCTATCAGATAGAGTAAAAGGGATAAGACTTCCCCAAAACATAACATTGCAGAAAAAGAAATCCCCACTTGCTAATTTTTGGTCTATATTTTATATAAGAAAATCAGTTTTTCATATTGTTTTCGCCATTGAAGTACCCTGCGCGCAGAGTCTAGTTAAACTACTGAAGACGAAGCTCTCTTTTAAGAAGTGAAGTCAAACGAATGCAAAGGGTACCATTGAAGGCAGGGGTCTATCAGATAGAGTAAAAGGGATAAGACTTCCCCAAAACATAACATTGCAGAAAAAGAAATCCCCACTTGCTAATTTTTGGTCTATATTTTATATAAGAAAATCAGTTTTTCATATTGTTTTCGCCATTGAAGTACCCTGCGCGCAGAGTCTAGTTAAACTACTGAAGACGAAGCTCTCTTTTAAGAAGTGAAGTCAAACGAATGCAAAGGGTACCATTGAAGGCAGGGGTCTATCAGATAGAGTAAAAGGGATAAGACTTCCCCAAAACATAACATTGCAGAAAAAGAAATCCCCACTTGCTAATTTTTGGTCTATATTTTATATAAGAAAATCAGTTTTTCATATTGTTTTCGCCATTGAAGTACCCTGCGCGCAGAGTCTAGTTAAACTACTGAAGACGAAGCTCTCTTTTAAGAAGTGAAGTCAAACGAATGCAAAGGGTACCATTGAAGGCAGGGGTCTATCAGATAGAGTAAAAGGGATAAGACTTCCCAAAAACTTAACATTGCAGATGAATAAATCCCAACTTGTTAATTAAATTCATTTAGTGTTCTACCAGACTATTTGACCAATCAATCATTCTTGATGCAGTGTTGGTAACACAGGCTCTACATCTCTGGAAAATAGTATTAATGGAGTCTCCGATTAATCAGAATAGTCTTGATGAATCAAAATGACTTTTATCCTTTGTCCGGTGTTGTAATTCTGGGATTTTATAAATAATCAATTCCACAGACACGGGAACATACATAGATACATAGTGAGTTCACCCCCCCCCCCCCACTCATATTGTTTTGAAGTGTTTTCGCCATTGAAGGGAGGGGTCTATCAAATAGAGTAAAAGGGATAAGACTTCCCAAAAACTTAACATCGCAGAAAAAGAAATCCCCACTTGCTAATTTTTAGTCTGCATTTTATATGAGAAAATCAGTTTTTCATATTGTTTTCGCCATTGAAGGCAGGGGTCTATCAGATAGAGTAAAAGGGATAAGACTTCCCCAAAACATAACATTGCAGAAAAAGAAATCCCCACTTGCTAATTTTTGGTCTATATTTTATATAAGAAAATCAGTTTTTCATATTGTTTTCGCCATTGAAGTACCCTGCGCGCAGAGTCTAGTTAAACTACTGAAGACGAAGCTCTCTTTTAAGAGGTGAAGTCAAACGAATGCAAAGGGTACCATTGAAGGCAGGGGTCTATCAGATAGAGTAAAAGGGATAAGACTTCCCCAAAACATAACATTGCAGAAAAAGAAATCCCCACTTGCTAATTTTTGGTCTCTATTTTATATAAGAAAATCAGTTTTTCATATTGTTTTCGCCATTGAAGTACCCTGCGCGCAGAGTCTAGTTAAACTACTGAAGACGAAGCTCTCTTTTAAGAAGTGAAGTCAAACGAATGCAAAGGGTACCATTGAAGGCAGGGGTCTATCAGATAGAGTAAAAGGGATAAGACTTCCCCAAAACATAACATTGCAGAAAAAGAAATCCCCACTTGCTAATTTTTGGTCTATATTTTATATAAGAAAATCAGTTTTTCATATTGTTTTCGCCATTGAAGTACCCTGCGCGCAGAGTCTAGTTAAACTACTGAAGACGAAGCTCTCTTTTAAGAAGTGAAGTCAAACGAATGCAAAGGGTACCATTGAAGGCAGGGGTCTATCAGATAGAGTAAAAGGGATAAGACTTCCCAAAAACTTAACATTGCAGATGAATAAATCCCAACTTGCTAATTTTTGGTCTATATTTTATATAAGAAAATCAGTTTTTCATATTGTTTTCGCCATTGAAGTACCCTGCGCGCAGAGTCTAGTTAAACTACTGAAGACGAAGCTCTCTTTTAAGAAGTGAAGTCAAACGAATGCAAAGGGTACCATTGAAGGCAGGGGTCTATCAGATAGAGTAAAAGGGATAAGACTTCCCAAAAACTTAACATTGCAGATGAATAAATCCCAACTTGTTAATTAAATTCATTTAGTGTTCTACCAGACTATTTGACCAATCAATCATTCTTGATGCAGTGTTGGTAACACAGGCTCTACATCTCTGGAAAATAGTATTAATGGAGTCTCCGATTAATCAGAATAGTCTTGATGAATCAAAATGACTTTTATCCTTTGTCCGGTGTTGTAATTCTGGGATTTTATAAATAATCAATTCCACAGACACGGGAACATACATAGATACATAGTGAGTTCACCCCCCCCCCCACTCACTATATTTTTTACATTAGCGATACAGTGACTGGGGGAGATTAAAATCTTCCTGGGCCTGTAATCAATTCATTTTACAATCTATAGGTACAATGTACAAGATCACCAATCGCTCTAATAATCGCATTACAGGCTGAGAATAAGGTGAAAAGCATTTCAAGAAACTAGAAGGAATGTCCGAATTCCGAATGAAGATTAAGCCATACCACAAATAAGTAACACCCCATAAAAACCATCCTTTTCCAGACATCGTAATACCATAAGGGTGGACCATCGAATCCTGGAGATGAGACAATGACATGGACTTCAAATACTTGCAATAAAACCTTTTGTCCATGAAAAAGACTTGATAAAAACATATTTACATATAGAAAACAACCCCTGGATACTCTGGGAGTCAAAGATTAGGACCTGAGAGGTATTTAAAGGTCTCTTTGAAATAAAGAAGGAAAACCCTCTTCTAATAAACTTCTCGAAAGTGTTATATGAAATAGAAGCGCTTCTACAAAAAAGAAGTTCGACATAATTCACATTTTAAAGTTCTTCAACAATACAAGCTAGACCAATTTTTAAGAAGAACGCAATTTGAACAAAGGACACAAACTTGCCATTTTAAGCGAGCGTTGTAAGACAATTAAGATACATGTCTAATGTAACCACAAGAAATGCAATTCCACAACAATATCGAAAATGACAGATGTGTTATTCCCGTTAAATCCCTGCAGTCAAAATATGCCAAGTGTTTAGTGCAACGAAGGTGTTTGGACTAGGCTTAGAAACACAATACCCTGCACTTTATCTTGAATTGTTCTCGAAACTACAGGTTGTATTGAACAAATTTTGATTCACCGGGTTTCAGTCCCTCCAATTTCGACAACAGTCTCCAATTTGCAGACGATTGCGTAAAACAGTCAATTCGCAAACGTGGGTCGTTTCGGATATTATGTTCGGCCTTGATTGAACCATATGAATTAAATAAAACGACGAACTCTTTCACACAGCTGGCAAAAAGGCTGACCATGGTATTGATATGACTCTATCAATTCCTTGTCAAATATACTTTTTTAAGTTGGAAGTATCCTCCCCTCCAAATGCTATCGGACCAATTGGTATATTCAAACAATTCAATGAGGAGTATATCTCTAGAAGTAAAAGGATGAGACCATAATATGGTAAGGAACTTTCTGATCGGGGTTGGTTCTCCTTCACCCCCCCCCCTCCAAAAACATACCTTTCTTTTATTCTGCTTTCTCTTTCTGTAATTTTCCTCTATGTTGAACAAGGGGCTGCAAATATAAAATGTTCATTTTATTATGAAAAATAATAAACGTTCTTGATTACGAGGTGTTTGATTTTTATCACCAACCCCCCCACCCTCTTTCTGAGTAGGTGTAACGAACGTTAGTATGGGGATGTGTAAACAAGGACTTAGTGCAAGGCTATGCCATTTGCTCTTGAGGATTATGTAAGAGACTGCAACACGAAAGTAGAATTTTGATCATCATGAGAATTAAATCGACGTTCTATCAGTTTCTCTGATTTTGATACTCATCACATCGTTATGTAATCATCTAAATCATGCTCTGATAGAAGGCCAGGGGCGGATCTGGGAACCAACAAGGTGGGGGGCCCAAACTTCTTGTCTGAGAAAAAAATGTCCGCGCTTGCGCGGAAAAAAATTTTGGGCCCCAAAAACCCAAAAGTGGGCCCAAATTTTGAAATTTTGAGGCCCATTTTCTTAAAATAAAAAAACAAGGCCTTAGAAGGCCAATTTTTGACCAAAAAGGCCTACTTTTTGGGGCCTTAGGGCCTTTTTTGGCTCAAATTTTTTTTGGGGCACAATTTTTTTTTTCTGGGCCCACCCAAGGGGGGGGGGCCCGGGCCCCTGGGCCCCCCCCCCCAGATCCGCCAGTGGAAGGCTATATACAGTGATATACATCCATGATACTTGCGGCACATACAAAATAGTTTCAGCTATCCTTACAGTTATTAATAGGGTCAAAAATATGCAACACCATTGCACTAACTGCACAATGAGATTAGCGCAAACCATCTATGGAGATCAACAGATTATATAATCGTATACATGTGGCAGAAGAGCAACCAGTACAAACTTAAAGATATAGTCCCATATAAAAGTAAATGTAAATACAATGTGTTCTCATAGCTGTCATCATAGACAGTCGTAACCTTGCTTTGAGATTATGTATCAGTAAGAGAAAATAATTGAAACAAATGGAAACGCGTGTCCTGTGTTTTAGAAAATTTATCAGTATGTGATAAAGGCATCGTCATTGCCTATGTGTAATACAACCGAATCTATCAATCTAGCCAAGTCGAAATAAATAGGATCGGTCTGTATCTTTAAAGATCGAGGGATATCAGTAACATTTGCGTGCGTGGTGGCTGACGTCTACGATTGCAATAACAAATTATACCCGTGACCTTGCATTGAGTTGATCGAACTTCATCAAAACAACTTGTTTACTTCTTTCTTGAGAAGTACTATAGCTTGACCGGAAATGACCGCCGTTACAGTAGCATACAATACAATTCAATTAGCATAGCGTACGTCATTCGTGACGAATATTTTCGTATTTTCTGGTAGTGTAGCTAGTTTCCGAATACCACAAGTCGTTGTGATGTTTTAATTGATGATAGCATATTCCGTACTCCTTACTATTTCTTTATCTTGATATGAAATAACAAGCTATGATGTTGGTTAACATTTATCTGTCGATTTGACAAATCCATCCTTCTTCAAAGGACTTCATTTTATACTTGTAAGATACCCTTGCAGCAACATCCTCCGAATGCAGGGTTCCAGACATCATCCACAAAGTTCCTTCCTTCTTGGAAGAAGGAGGTACGAGTTCTGGAGGCCTGTGTTCGGAGGATGTTGCAGCAAGGATGGACAAATCAGCAACGATGTCTTCTCTGATATGTCATCTATAAACCCCGGGGGTTTTCCCCCTTTTACTTTAACTACAACCTACACACATTCTGTTGTGTGGTAGATTAGTAGTATTTAATTCAGATCTCATATGGCAACATGACCTCAATAACAACAATATTAGCGACCTCCTTTTTCCGTCGCGTTTTCAAAATGGGACAGCATCTTTTCCAGTCAATCGAGGTTGGGCCATGCAGCCGAAGGTAAGCCATACAACCGAAGGTAAGCCAAACAACCGAAATTTGCCGATTCAATCTGACGGAGAATGCCGAGCCCCTATTTTGACCAATTAGAGACGTCCTCTTCACGTTCGTGGCACCCTCGGCCAACTTAGTTTGCAAAGAAAAGCTTCGGCAATCTTCGGCAATCTCCGGCTTTTCTTGAGGTATCTTCGGTTGCTTGCCAAAAGTCGACACCCTTTTCAAAATACTGCCAATCGCGCGCATAAGGGTTTGGTAAGTCCGAATACCAGAGGACCGCAACAGAGTCGATGCTTTTTCTTTGGCAGGCAATAGTTCATACTGTTAAGCCAGTGTATTTCTTCAGTCATATAATACCTTGATGGGTCAAGATGATGCAATAGTTTGTTTGGTTACTTATTGTGGCATCGAATGACCTCAATAATAAACGAATAGACAAATAAGTAACAAGCCTCGGGTAACAAACGAACCTTACTTGTTCATTGTGCATAACGATATGCTGCCTGTCACATTCACCACAAATCAAATTTGAAGATGAAGTTTATAAAAGTTACGCCCGAGGAAAGACATATTTAACACAACCATCCGGAGAAGAGGAAGCCCCGGTTGAGGGTACTTACAAGGTGATAGATTAGCATGTGCACGCGCTTGATTATCAAAGTGCCTTGAGAAATCCCCAATATAAACCCTGGCAAGGACACAATATGAGTTCATTTCAGTTTCAGTTTTATCTCACATATGTGAATTTATTCAGCGTAATATAATATCAATTTCCTAATTTCCCTGAATTGTATGCATAAGATAAGAACAAACCAGGATGTACAGAGAGTTTAAGTATTTTGATAACCGCAATGTAAATACTCACTCATATGGGAACAAAATATTAGGCCAAGAAAAACGAGTTTTTGGTTTTCGGAGTTTTAACTTACTCTGATCAGAGATGCAGAGAGGGCGACGATTCCTTAGAGAGAGTTGGAACTGTCAGTGAATACCATATTGAATAAGACGCTTTTTTAAATATACTACTTCTAAAGAAGCAGGGTCTTCACAGGAACTTGTATCAACATCTGACACCTACATTGGCCCACCCGGACAACCAATGACATCTTGCAACTTGACTCATGATCATTTTCTTTCTAGTTTTCAAGGAAGAATTGAGCTTTCATTGGCGATAAAGTTCCTTGGAAAATGATATTATGTGATTTGAGAAAACCCTTTTTATAGTTGGAAATCTCTTAAAACGGCTAACATCGGGAGAGAAGAAACGAGTATTACTTTCTCCTGGCCTTATATTGTTAATACAATACACCTAGTTGCCACATTTCTCTGTTAGAGTTGATTCCGTGCCTGGATGTCTATATCCTGTTCTTGTAATCTATTTTGTTTTGGTTTACAAATTGATTGCACCCGCAATTTGTATAGAGTAAAGTGTAGACATCAGCCGTGTTCGATTCTATTGAGATACGGCCCCGGGGATACGGCTTCTCATTCGGGAGATGATGGGATATAGCCTAGTCGATGTGACTACTAGCACCACATAGCACGACCCTTTCAGATACTCATCACATCTTTCTGTTTTAACTAGAACTATGCTTCTAGAGAAGAACTCATAAAAGGCCCATGATAGGCCTGACCAATCAACCAATCAAAGAATTAATTCATAAAAACTTGCTTGTCAATTTTCCGCAATATTTATCAAAATTCATCAAAACTATTAATCAAAACATTAACAGGGTGAACACGAAATAAAACAGTCGTAATGAATAAAATTTACCATACTTTTGATGGGGAGTGTACAAACAGTCTATTCATTCAAGGTGATTCAGCAGACGTGATGCAAGACTATGAATCCAATTGCCATATGTGCATCCTGTTCCATAAGGCCTTTTCCACCATGTACCAGTAGTAAGCTTACTGTAGGGCTCTGTAGCTCATTTTTGGTACGATTGTAACGTACAATTCCGAGAAAACAATTGTCTACTTTTTGACGAACAATGACTTACGATCAAATCGGACGTTACGACGGTACCCTTGAGTAGTATCATGATTGGCTACAAAGCAGGATATCGAACTCTTACTAGACTATTAGACCATGGTATTGTATCAAAAACTAATTTCCTCGCCCGCCCAGTTCGGTTCAGTCATCTGTTCAACTACCCTTTGCATTCGTTTGACTTCACTTCTTAAAAGAGAGCTTCGTCTTCACTAGACTAGTTAGCTAGCTAGTAGTTTAACTAGACTCTGCACGCAGGGTACTGTTCAACGGGTTGTTTATTTTCATAAATAACCATGTTCATGTGTTTTATCAAAATGTTTATTTGTCGTTCCCCAAGGGGTGCCTCGGATTCCCCGTTGTCACCTTTAGGAACTTACACAAAACGGACAAGGGGTTCATATGCAAAATGCCATCACCTGTCATTTGTTACGCCGAACGCCGACATCCGAACACCGAACGCCCAACTCCGGAAACCGTCCGAAAAAGTGTGACATTTCTAGTGAAACAATATATGTCACGACTTGTGGTGGCGACA
This sequence comes from Owenia fusiformis, assembly GCA_903813345.2. Classification (NCBI taxonomy): domain Eukaryota; kingdom Metazoa; phylum Annelida; class Polychaeta; order Sabellida; family Oweniidae; genus Owenia; species Owenia fusiformis. The sequence goes on from CAIIXF020000009.1 coordinate 2,074,583, forward strand.
TAATAATTAACCAGCACGGACCGTCTCTATAAGGCAGTCATTTTGAAAAACTAACTTGTCGCTTGTTCGGTTTCACATTGGGGCCCCACATTGAATAGCTGTTGAATTGTTGGTAAATGAGAGAGCAATAACATTGCAATTGATGATTCAGTGCAAGATTTATTGTCTTTTAATCACATTTATCCCACGAAACAATAATAATGCTGGTGGTGCTTTGAAAAGAAAAAATAGAGTATGATAACAAGGGACTCGACAGGAAATTATACAGATGTATATATTCTACTCTATATTGAATACAGGTGCAAAGAAGCGATTGTATTTTGAGAAAGGGAGAGAAGGGGGCACCGACGGGAGAACTTTTAGGCAAGGGACATCCACTTTAAACTTGACCTTGGAATAAGCATGTGATATACAATAAAATCAATTTGAGTTCAATGACAACACTCTAAAACCATCTGAAGATGACTGAAGGTATACACTTGCTAAACAATACAGTCAGGTATAACTCATCGGGTATTTGGAGAACCCCCCCCCCCCCATTACGTCACTCACAGAGACAAGATTTGTAATATGGTCACAAGGGCTCGAATCAAGACTACACCAGTCCATTCCTATTTATATGAAAACCATAGATGGTAGTCTTGCTTCGAGACCCTTGAGGGGGGGGGGTACAGAGTTAAGACATTGATGGACCAAAATGGGCAAGCTAAAATGAAGAGGATATACCCTGAGTATTGGAGTAAAAGAGCCTAGTACATTTGTAGATGAAGCTCTCTTTACAGCAGCGAAATCAAGGTATTGAATACCCTTTGCATTCGTTTGACTTCACTTCTTAAAAGAGAGCTTCGTCTGTAGTTTAACTAGACTCTGCATGCAGGGTAGGTATTGAAAACGGTAAACAGCCAAAACAGGATGTAGAAAAACAGCAGTTTATATCTTGAAATAGGCATCATTTGATAACTATTAACCATCCAAACAATAAGCTGCAAAAGTATATTACAAAGCCGTGCATTGAATCCGTGAATAGCTGATAAAATATAATCCCGGAAAAGAAGCCTGTAACGTGTTTCCATAAATGTTCTACAGGTTGGTCCATGCGATACCCTGACCACAAAGGTTAATTCAAAAAGATGAAGCTATATTTTACGAAGCTCAGTCGAACGAATGCAAAGGGTACTAAGCTTGTATTCGTTAATGCAACTTTCGCCTGTCGAGTGTCGGCTACCGGATTAACCTCCTATTTTATGACCAACTCATTTAAATATGAATGGAATAGTGACGACAGACAGGTTATATTCATACTTAAATGAGTTCCCCAATAGGAGGTTAATCCGGTAGTCGACACTGTCGACTCGACAGCCGTTAGTTACATTCGCGAATGCAAGCTGTCAAACTAATGCGAATAAGGGTAAATATCTGATTAGTGATAGGCTTTGTGTTTCAGGATTTCAGTGTTGAAATAAATTGTTGAAATACATTGCTGCCTAGCTCCAATGGCATTATATGCTGGTATTAATGGTTATCAAGTTGAACAAATTCAAAGAGGAAAAGTAACAATTCGGCCATATTTAGTAGAAATTCATATTTCAGTAACACTTAGGAGGGAAGTGAGAGGATGAGTTGGAAAACTAAAGGAAACCATGGCGTAATTAGAACTGGCCAAAAGTGTTCGGGTGTTCACATTTCATGTTTTTTTAAACATGATATTCTATGACATATTGAGAGGTATTCGGATTAGCGACGTAATCGGATATACAAGTGTCAATGTACAGGGTGTCAAAAAACAACGGCACCCCCCTCTACAGCAAAAAGTACTTAATATTACATGGTGTGTCATATCTCATTTTAAAGACAATTTAATTCTGGAGTTACCTGAGAAATTTCAGCTTTATATCATATAATTTTACAGATTTACAGCAGATTCTTAGTAGTTGGTATGACCACCAGTTGCTGCTCAAACAGCAGCTTATCTGGACGGATATGATTTCAATGGAAATTCAGATAAAGGTGTAGCATTGCATAATCCTTTAAGCACTTTCCTCAAATTCTTCAGAAATACATCCCCACTGTATCTTTTTTCAAGAGGCTCTTCGTCCATCAGTTCCTATACCCTGTTTTTCAGAACTGAACCCATATGTTCAGTGCAGTTGAAATCTGAGCTAATTCTTTCATATTCCACTTTCTGAAGATTTGGCCTTTAACCAGTAACAGAGCAGCAAATAAAGTACCAAAGTAGCAAACTTAAAAACAATGTAGCTTTTTTAATATAAAGTTTTATTAAATGAAATTTGAGGAGTAACTCCAGAATTAAATTGTCTTTCAAATGATGTATGACACAATATGGAACATTCAGGACTTTTTGCTGTAGAGGGGGGTGCCGTTGTTTTTTGACACCCTGTATTTTCATCTAAAAAGGAAACATCGTCATTTCAACTTATCTTTGCAGGCCATTCTGCTTTAAGTACTAGACATCATGCAACAAAAATATAGAAATCTCAGAACGATCTTTTTGTTCATGACAATTATGTCGATATGGTTACATGTCACCATGACCTTCAAAGAGAAGTATATCAAAGTAAGTTGCAGTATCCACCTCTCTATCTTGACATCACTCAGCCACATCTGCAATCTCGTCTCCTCCTGACATTGTCGTCGGTTCTATTTTACATTTGCCACGTGAATATTATTGAACATCAGGGTATCTTATAACAACTGAGTTTATAAGACTTAATTGACATATAATTTACACACCGGAGAATTATATTTCAACCACATTTATATGATTAATAATATATTGATTATAACGTGGAATCATAATAATTTACCAGTTTGATTTTAACTCCATTCCTCTGAAATCCAAGATGTCTTATGGAATGGCTAATCAACTATTTTCAGAGTAGTTCCCTTCATAAGTTAGGAAATTGAATGCCTTCATTTGATAGCTTCTTAAAGCCTGATAATTGAATCTTTAACAATAATTCGGAAATGTGACTTTCTTATTTATTTTTGATGGTCACACATTAAGAAGTTAACGGGGCGATCAAGAATAGGCACTTTCGATTGCCAATCTTATGGAGTGGAGTATATGATTAAACTCATCATCCCAAAACAAGAGGTCGTGGACTGTAATATAACCATTATAAAATTTATGATAAATATAAAATAGGAATTGAAGAACTCTTACCTATTTTCAAAGGTTTCTACCAAGCGGGGATCAAGGATGTTTGACTCCGGTTCCCACGTGCAATGCCTAAAACAAATAAAAAGATTTACAGAACTTATATAAAAAATAAAGGTCGTTTGCAATTTACAGATCGTGTGCAGTTTTAAAGATTTAAAGACCATAATCTCTTGTGATGATTTTCACAGAGCTCTAAGTAAGATTAAATCGGATAGTCTTGCGGAGCCCTAGCCCCTTTCCCCACCCTTCTCAAAGATTGCCCTATTAACCGCACACATCTTCCACACGATCGCGATAGATTTGTCCGATCGCTAAAATTGGGGTGTCTACTTTCGATGTATGGTCACTTCTGTAAAAACTTAGGTTCATTGAGTGAAATCTTTAGATTTTAACGACTATTAGGTTGTTCATATCATACATAGTATTCACTTAAGTATTTTCTTCTTCCTAACTCGTCATTTCAAACAGAAAGGCTTGGATAGTGGTTGTAAGTGTGCAAGTAGCTCTTGAGAAAACCTTTTAGATGTCCCAGATGGCTCCTATGTCAATTTGAATGGTATATTATGGTTATGGATTAACAAAAGTAAATGAAATCAAGCGAATTAATGAACAGCAAAATATAATATTCCGATGGGGTATTATTTCTTCCTTTGTGGATAACAGCTGACCAAAGAGTTGATTAACCCTACTATCACACCAAACTAGTTCTCACTGCGTTCTCGAAAACGGGCTTAAACTGTGCACGGACGGATTTGGCGTACTAAGAACCCACTAAGAACCGTTTGGGATCTGTTTACAAACTTCATGAAACTACTAGAACGAGTAGGTCCTCCGGCACTTAGAGCATGCTCACAATTTTCTGGTGATCGTCAAAACGTTGCCGAATCGGTTTTAAACTGTGTGCGGACTGAATGAACGTAGCTACAACGTTCTACGGTCTGTTTACGAACTTCATGGACTTTCCCGGACGGGGTATGGGATTTAGAATTTTGAATCGATTCAAAATTCGATGGCGACCATACCGTTCTGTAATCAGGTCATGATGACCTTCTAGACTAAGGGACTGTTTATACTATGTTGCACACCGACGTGGTGCGACCTGAACGAACTGCGAATGAGATGGACGTATTGAAGACTGTTTATGAACGAAGTAGCTAATTATTTTAGACATATATCCCGACCGCAGTCAGATTGAGCCCGTTTTACGACATTTTCGTAGGACTGGCAAGAACGGGTAAGAAGTTAAGAACTAGTTTGGTGTGATAGGGGGGTTAGTAGTCAACTGAATGTTTGATTATCGAAATTATTGTTTTGATAAATGATCTAGGAAGATATTGGGTTTATCGGTGGACCAATTAACGGGAACCTATGTAGCTGATTGAGTAGTGTCACCCATCCTTCATACTTGGTCCAAGGGTATTTCACTTCTTTCTGAATTGAGTAATAAATGAAGTCCTTTGACTGAAGGATTTATATCGTCATAATTTAATTTCTTTAAATAATGGTTATCAAATTCATGGGCGTAGCTAGCTAATGGAGTAATGAAGTTTTGCACTGCCGTTTCTAGTCTTGCTTCGAGAGACTAGACCCCCCCCCCAAATGAAAACACTATTAACCACTTCACCACCTGTGGGAGGTGTGTAATGGGAGTCGTTCTTCAATCAAAGTCGAATCTGTATTGCAAACAATATAATGGGCCTGGTGAATAAGGATTATATGGGTAGACCATACTGTAACTAGTGTCCGCAGAAAGAGATTGGTGAAATCTGGCCCAAAATATTAGTGTTATTACATCACCACAAAATATTACCTTTCAACAAGAGAGCACAACCTAAATTACAAAAGAACATAACGATCTGATAAAGATGTAGGAAATTCGATGTGATGGGATGTGATATCAGCTCTCGGGTGATATGCTTCTAAAATGAATCATTCAAAATGATGTTTGAGGTTTCGTTTTTTGCTGTTGGGCGGAGCGCAGACATTGTGCGGTTTCCCCAGGAACTAGGTGGGAATAACACGCTATAATCAAGCTGTGACAGACGAATGTTGGGAAATAATAGCGGTTTATATTTGATATGTTATACCTTTTTCCCGTCCCCAGTCAGTCCTTACCTGGGCCTATGGGAGTCAAATAAAAAATGAGAACCATGATAACTGGCGACATTTTTACACAAACCACCCGATCATGACAAATCTGGTGACATGATGTCACATTTATAATCCGGTAATATATTGTGCAATACTCGTGTAATATCATGAATCAACATGTAAATTAATCCGCATTATGTTTGCCTACATGGTTTAAAAACTTAAAATCGCTATCTCAATTTTGCTAAGTTCCATTCTTCGAAAGCGCTGTCCATACGCACTGGACGAAATATCAAAATCATAACATCAACCGCCCAGACCTACTTTGGCCTAAATTATCATTTTCTCATTCTGATTTTGCATTTTACCAATTTGAAAATAATGCTTGTCTGTAATCTAATTCACAGTTGCATGCTCCCCCCATTCGCACAACTCAAAGTATTATGTCATCGATGAGCACAGACAGACATTTCAATTGCAATTAATACGCCGCAGTTAGTAATTACTTTAATACGACCCGTTATTCGAGGTATAATTGAACTATAACTGCATTTGCATCACATTCGTAGCAATATACAATATTAATCATATCGATTAATTTCATGTGAATCACGGATTGAGATTGTTTGCTATTGTTTGCCGATCACTAGATCACGATACAAAATAGAATTGAGGTAACGGTTATTTTAGAAACAAAGCATGATTCATAGTTAAATGACGAAATTTATGCAATTTTAGAGTAGTCCGTTCTATAGATCAAGGAGTTGTGTATCATACGATAACGACTGTACGCGACAGCAAGATTTGTGATAAAACCCCGAGCGACACATTTTAAAAAATTATTTGAAATATCACATATACAAATCATTGGCGTGTAGTGTCCCCTGGACTTTTCCAAAGGGGGGCATTTTAGTCCGTTAAGATCATAAGGTTCTTTAATCATCCTTAAACATGAGAGGGCGGTGTGGTTAGTCAATGTGGACCAAGGGTAGTGTACACCGGGTGTTAGACTGTGTAGTCGGAGCAGGTGTTTTGCCAAACTGAGTGACAAAAGTGCTTATCAATTAGTTGCAGGAAAATTCTTCGCGAAATTAAAATAATCCATCAACGATTTTTACATGAATTTTAAACAAGTTTCCCCACTAACAATTGAGAGGCTGTTTATTTTAAAATAACCTTTTGATCCTTTTAGATTTACACCGCCGCGGAGACAATATATTTTGCTGTAATTTTCTACCTTATTAATGCAAAAGTGTGCAGATGTTCAGAAATGCCTTGTTCTCAATTTAGCCATGTGTCAATCGGTTATTTAAACACACGATAAAAGGCTTACTAAATAAAGACCGGTTATTCATTATCGCGAAGTAAAGGTTGTAAACGTACCGTTCTAATCAGTATATTATTCGGAAGAACAGTATCAAATGAAAAGCATATAAACAGTTTTGAAAAGCGTGGACTTTATTTTTACGATCACCGCCCGGATCACCGTAATCTAGTATCGATATATCACCTTCCGATTAAATGTACAGAGAATCACTCAGTACTAATCTGTGGATACCACAGTGCGTAATCTTTGGTGAAACGCAATATCCTTCCTATCCTTCAAAAGAAGTCTTCATCTACAATGTCATCGTGATCCATCAATGTATTACATGTGAATGAACACATGTTACAATTTACCAAGATATTGTAGAGCTAAATAAAAACCTTTACTCTATATTTGTCAAGCCAGGTTATACTATATCCACTACTCTTGAGTCTTATCGTTTTAACCACCAAATTCCCGTGTCGCTACCCCCCCCCCCTCTGAGGGACTACCCCTCGTTACTTAGTAGCCATGTTTAAAGGGATTGCTTTCGTTTTAAAAGGAAGCTTCATACTATTCCCAGATTCCGTTCCAGCGTATATTACATTATTATTGTGAAATCTAGGAACATCTAAATAAGGACTTCTTGGAACCAGATCCAACAGGCAAAAAAGTATTTTAGATAACTTACTTTTTAGAGTAGCCTTTCCATTTGACCAGATATTCCACAACCCCCTGAAAAAGAAAGATGAATATCATGTATATTGGGCAATTTGGGGCATTATGATACCGGTATTTCAATTGATCTTCATCAAATCCGATTGTTTCGGTGATGTTTCCATGATTACTGGGCCGGGATGGCTGTACACCGTCTTCTTCAGCTGGGTCACGATTGACACGACCCGGAAGGCTGATGATAGCATGTACAAGGGACCCCAAGCAAAACTTGCACCATTCATTGCGTTAATCTGGCATTAATTTGGAAGAACATGGTGGATTTCTACATATCCTCTATCTTGTTAATGTAAACAAACACAGGTATACCCAGCGTGTTTAATTGGATGTTTTGATTAATAATTACCATTATTAGACATACCAACATGCTATATGAAAAATTAAAGGCTCAATGTTCACTTCCACTGAACTGTCAATAGCTATATTCACACGTAACTTTACTTAGAGGTTGTTTTGCTCATTTTGGGAAGCTCGCTGGGTTCAGTGTACTTAAACCTAACAACTCTAACATACACTGTCCTACTATTTCTGAACATGGAAAACTGAAGCACTAACCTTCCTGAATCTTCTACGCAAGATATTTTCAGCAGCAAAAACCCTTTCTCCCAAAGCAGATAATTCCATTGTGCAGCCGTGTTGTCTCGTTATCCAGTACAATGTTTTGATTTGATCGAAAATGGTCAGTGAAGTACATTCATACTGTTTAGTCTACTCTAATTATGCATAGCTAAAGGCCCACACCTGTCTCTAGCTGTCATGTAAAAGAGACTATGTGCGTAAGATAATGAAGGCTATATATTACTCCCACGCAGAGTTTTCACCCTCCATATCTCCCCTTCGTATCGACTAGCTCTATTATCTGTTTGGAGATTGAATAAAAATAGATGTCAGCACCAATATAAGGTGTTTGACTGCAATGTTTCGTTCAGGGCAAATCAGGATCAAAACACCATTAGACCGGGGCTTACTGCCAAGGTGAGCGATATATTACATACGCAACTACGGAGACAGAATCCAGAATACAAGTTATTCTTCATTTTTTCTCTTGTTTTCCTTAATTTTAGGGAGAAGCCTATTGAACTTTCTCTGCAAAAAGTACAAATAAACAAAAATTGATTGGCCTGGCCTCTTTATTTAAAAATCATTTCTTCTATCGCCCTTGATATTAGTATCTGGTTCAAATAAAACGTGGCTCGGGTTCTTCGATTGTCAAGAAGGTTATCAGCTATTTCATCCATCGTTTGCCAGCGAGATACATTCAACCGTATCAACTAATTAAATTAAACATTTGGTATAAAATAATTTCATGACATGAATATGCTTAAGCTGGGATTAGCCCGTATTTCCAGAATTGTCCACAGGTCCGTGCACGTCATAATATCGATTTTATGAAGCGACGACCGCCGTCAACCCGCCGAAGAGCAAATGTAAATGAGGCTTTAACCTCCCTAATATATATAACAAACACCGCAATTTCTATTTTGGACAGAATCTATTTTAAACATGGTATTTACACACATTGTAAAATCATGAAAAATGATCTTCCAAGCAAATCCTCTGGATCGGTTACTTCAATTGTTTACAAACCAAACGTCTTTCTTTAATTTCTAAATAGTCACTTTGCAATTATAATTCGGAAGCATTTCCATATCATACGTCCACGATCTCTTTCCATTTGCATTCTCCAGGACACCAGATATTCATTTGTATCGCAAAAAATGCTGTGCCTGTCGAGGAACTGGAGAAACTGATTCCGGACTTCTTGCCATGGACCGAAGGTAGTTCTGTATGGTCCCCAGAGAGCCTAAAAAGATTACCATTAACATTCATTCAGAAACGACTATCGAATATCAAGGTTCAGTTATATTCAAAGCTTCTTCATAATTCTGCTCGCGCATCGGAACTTTATAAAACAAGGGCAAATGTCAAAGCCGGTGTAAAAGAAATTATGGTCCCCTGGGGATTATGGTTCCCTTAAAGGCCCTTACTGGCCCTGATTGTGGATACGATAATGAGGGAAAGAGTTGTATTTAGGTCACCATATAAATCAATAGAAAGTAGGACCATAATTCGATAGGACCTCCTACCCTTTTACACCTGGGCTGTACATTTTCCACGTCGTTCACAAATTAACCCTTGGAAATGTCCAGTGGGCTTGGAACATTATGAAAGGATTTAGTCCAATCATAAACTCTACTCACTTTCAGACCAACTGCATCATTTTCCTTCGTGAAGCCTCTTGGATCCGTTTCATCGGTGTATACGCTCACATCCTGTAATCCTCTTTGACCCTTTGGACCGGACAAGCCCTAGTATAACAGAGTCAAAGTAGATTGTGTTATTTATACAATATAGGACCTGTTCCATCGGCGTGTCCTATTACACCGTATAATCCTCGTTGGCCCTTATATTAAGACATTGTACCCTTTACTGTCAGTGAAGGATAAAACAAGTATTTGATACTTTTACTTTTGTGCTATTTTCCATTGAAATGGGATATCACTAGTATAATAGACATAAATTCCAAAATGACTTGAATAAAGGTCAAGAAAAATGATCCATATTTATGAATTTCCATTCTTGAACGATTTGAGAACATGAGTATACGAATACGTAACACCCTTCTTCAAAGGACTTCATTTATGCTTAAACTTGTAAAATACCCTTGCAGCAAGGATGATACGTAAGCTTAACTCAAAAAGCAGGACAATGTTCCGAAACATAAACAATGTTTACCGTCGCTAAGAAGTCTACGTCTTCTTTGATTTTCAGAACATCTTCACAACAGTTCTCCGCCCCACTGTCAAATTGTAGCAGTCCCGCCAACATCAACATTGAGAGTAGGCCTACTGACATGGTCACTGGTGATCCACTCGATTACGCTGGTTACCGAAACGGTTCGTTTTGGTAACAAAATGTCGGAACTTCGAAGGTACGATTTTTCTTTTTTCCTTATTTCGCACGTTGTAGGCAGGATGCCCACGACATTTGTAACACAAACGTGTATCAGTATCATATGTTTTAGAAAATGTACATATTTGTGAACAAATAGTTCAGAAGACAACAGAATCGTCGATTTAATTCCTCACTTAAGTTACATAAACGGTATTTTGAAAAACAGTTAAGAACTGCACTTTTAACCCAAACCGTTTATGTAACTTAGTGAGGAATTAAATCGACGATTCTGTTGTCTTCTGAGCTATTTTTCGCAAACATGTACATTTTCTAAAACATATGATGTGATACATGTTTGTGAGAAAAAACGTCGTGGGGATTCTGCCTACAACGCGTGAAATAAGGAAAAATGAAAAATCGTACCTTCAACGTTCCGACATGTTGTTACCAAAACGAACCGTTTCGGTAACCAGCGTAATCGAGCGGATCACCAGTGATGGTTACAATATCTGACTTAACCGTTGTCAGGCCATTAAGGTGTGATCATCAGAACTGCCGCTTTCTGCGGTCCCTTTCAGAATTTTTAACCAATCATTTGGTAGTTACTTATGTTTGCTTGGATGCTATTGGTTCACTACATTTTTGGATGATGCGTGTCTCGTGTTCGAGTCACGTATATGTTTGTCGGTCGTCATTTCAAAGTGGAAAACTGGTTTGTTCATCTCGATATTCTGCCATATATGGTGTCATGTCGTGATTACAAAATTCGAAATCAAGCAAGGAGGATTGGTTCCCAGGGATTGCTGGGATGCTATTGGTTCACTACATTTTCGGATGTGTGTCTCGCGTTCAAACCACGTCATCATGTTTGTTTGTCCTCATTTCTAAGTGGAAAACTGGTTTGTTCATCTCGATAATCTGCCATATATGGTGTCATGTCGTGTTCACAAAATTCGAAATCAAGCAAGGAGAGTTGGTTCCCAAGGACGCAACTCGATATTTTCCGACAATGAAAATGTCAGACATCCTTAATCAGATTCATTGTTGGAAAATATCAAGATTGCATTCTGGGTCAGCCAATCTTCTTTGAAAACAAAGTATTTCTGATCGTACATGTATATCCGAAGAAAAAATTCAAAACACTCAAAAGATCAAAATATTAATTCAAATCTTTTGGATCTGATTATGAATCCATAGTCAGTTATAGTGTCGGGAAATAACGCCATTTTCTATGTTGTCGAAGAACAAGGCCAAGGTCGAATATCGAGTTTGAGGTCTAGGAGCAAATCCTCCTTTAGGTTTAATACTTAATAATTTGCCACTACAATTGGCTTCAAAGTAATTTGTCCACTACAAGTGGCTTCAAAGTAATTTGTCCACTGCAATTGGCTTCAAAGTAATTTGTCCACTACAATTGGCTTCAAAGTAATTTGTCCACTACAATTGGCTTCAAAGTAGCTTAATTTGTCCACTACAATTGGATTCAAAGTAATAATCGGCTTCAAAGTAATTTGTCCACTACAATTGGCTTCAAAGTAATTTGTCCACTACAATTGGCTTCAAAGTAATTTGTCCACTACAATTGGCTTCAAAGTAGTTTGTCCACTACAAGTGTCTTCAAAGTAATTTGTCCACTACAAGTGGCTTCAAAGTAATTTGTCCACTACAATTGGCTTCAAAGTAATTTGTCCACTACAATTGGCTTCAAGGTAATTTGTCCACTACAATTGGCTTCAATCTAACATGAACCTCTGTCGGAGGATTTTTTATTTTCGTCATTTTCCCCAGGAAGGATATGTCGATTTGAACCCAAACCCATTGATCGAGAAACACCTCGCTTTAGCGACGTTGACACGACACAATCAGATATCATGCGGTTGCCGTGGACCTTGAAGAGATGATGCACGGTCGACTTGGAGGGTCCCTAAGGAATAAGGACATTTTTGCCCGCCTTGGTGTATTATCGGTATCATATCGTAAAATGAAGTTACCGTAGCATAATACCTAGGCCACATTTGGTCGGCCAGAGCCCGGTCGATTGAGTATTTTGTTCAAAATTGAAGGTCAATCTCAAATTTGAGGTCAGATGTGAACTCCTGAGAACTTGTACATGATTTAAAAAATGGTTGGTCAATTTGAAGCAAGTTGAACAAAATACTTTTGAACAAAATACTACAACTACTGAATCGGAGCAAATTTGACCTAGGTACAAGTGGTATGGCACTAATAATATGAAAACTAAAAATTTCTCCATCTAAAATGTCACTCGACTTTTTGGCAATTAAAAGTCCCTGCCTGCATTTAGTAGTCATATATTGTCATGTGCATAATTTTGAAACCATATCCAATTATTTCACAAACCCTTTGTTGATTCTGCCATAGTTTCCAATTTGTAAACAGCATTTAGCCTTTTTAATTGGGAACTTTTTTGAAATTTCCAAAATGGCTGCCATGTGATTCCAGAATTAACATGAGTGTGACGTGACATCACAGTTGCTCGTTCCTAGGTAACAACAAGATCACAATTGCTCGTTTTCTAGATAGCAACAAGATTTTTGATAAAATGGCACAGAATTACCCTGATTAACACCCTTAAAATCCGATTTTCAAAGAATATATTTGGAGAAACAATAAAAGGTAAGTGGAATAAATTAGAAGATGGTTTCAAGTTACCACAGAAGTCAATTTGAAACTCAAGAATGCTTTCTTTGACTCATAATCACAAAAAAGTCGAGTGACATTTTAGATGGAGAATTTCTTATTTGGCAGAATTTTTGTCACATGAGCTTATGTTAATAAGTGTTTAAAACAAACAAATTGTTTGAGATTACGAATTTTTGATATATTTATTTTATCTTCACCAGGTCACTTTGATTCAGTTTTCAAGGTTTTTTTTTTGCTTTCACCCCAATTTTAATGGATTTGAACAATAACACAGAGTCATTTTATACAAAACAGTTTATTTCCCAAGTTCGATATTGCGAATAACAATATTGAGTTACATGACAAAGAGGTCTCAATTTACAGCAAACTTTTCTGATTAAAATATCACCTAGTCATGCTTTTAAAAGTAAGTTAATATTTAGCAAGGAGCATAGTGCGTAGGAAGAGGTTTCCTAAATTATTTTATTTTTCGAACCCTGCCATGGAGGATAAATACTCTCCAGGTAGGGTTACAAAGATAAATAATTTTAATTAAACCACAACGGTAGACTAAAACTGTTATAAATACACCAGAATGACACACAGTTCACTGAAATACCTTCTCCATCCCTCAAACTTCTAACCCAGACACTGGGAAGGTGAATACAGACTGGAAAAGTAGAAGCTTGATAAGGCAATTCAATGTAAAGCAAAATTTGGCGATTATAGAAAAGACAGTGGTGACATCTTTCAATATACTAATAAAGTGACTCTACTGTTTAATACATCATCCGAGTGACCAACAAAACTTTGGGAGAGAAAAAGTATATCATGAACTTTTTATACAATTTTTAAGACGAAATTGCAATCACTGATATGAATTTGAGAGCAGGCTTAACTTCAATCAAAAACACATCTGCATCTGTGGAAGCAGCTTCACCACAACTACACTTTTATCAAAACAATTCAACAGCTGCCAGAATTGCAACAGTTTCGGAACAGTAGCTATTGTCAGAACTGTAGCTATGAATAGTCTTCATTCATGCCAGAAATGCAGCTATGTTAGAACTGTAGCTGTGACAGGACTTCATTCATGCTAGAAATGCAGCTAATGTCAGAACTATAGCTATGACAGGACTTCATTCATGCTAGAAATGCAGCTATGTCAGAACTATAGCTATGACAGGACTTCGTTCATGCTAAAATGCAGCTTTGTCAGAACTATAGCTATGACAGGACTTCATTCATGCTAGAAATGCAGCTATGTCAGAACTCTAGCTATGACAGGACTTCATTCATGCTAGAAATGCAGCTATGTCAGATCTATAGCTATGACAGGACTTCAGTCATGCTAGAAATGCAGCTATGTCAGAACTATAGCTATGACAGCACTTTATTCATGCTAGAAATGCAGCTATGTCAAAACTATAGCTATGACAGGACTTCAGTCATGCTAGAAATGCAGCTATGTCAGAACTATAGCTATGACAGGACTTCATTCATGCTAGAAATGCAGCTATGTCAGAACTATAGCTCCAGTGGTAACAATATTCTAGTCAGTACTATTTATAGTCGAGACCACCATTTACTTATCATTGCACATGTATATTTCTCACAAATCATTACTAATAATCCAATCAGAACTTACTGATAAATAATGATAGAAAACCAAAATAAGGAGGATATTCAAAATATATCCAAGAGAAAAACATTCAATATGGTTTCTCTGGGATAAATTCAATATTCATCCCTAATTAGACATAGGATATCATCAATATACATCCTCAATTTAGACCTGGTATATTGCAATCATATATAAACAAATGTCCAAATTATACACTATCTGGCAATAAAAGCAATTTGGCGATATTTTAAACTTAAATAATAATAATGTCAAAAATGAATAAATATAACATTGGCTAAATGGCGTTGTAAATGTATGCGTCTTCAAATAACACAATGTATAGATTTTCAAAACACAATCTGTGTTTAGCAGAATATAACTAATTTCATAACAGCGCTTATACCATAAATTATTATCTGTAAAACACAAACAGTATCCAACAGAACACACTTAGTATCCCATGGAACACAATATCCCATAGAACACAGTACCACACAGTTAGTACACCATAGAACAGAGTTGGTACTACCATAGAAATACTCAAATAATGAAACAAAGGGTTCACTCTTATACATGTAAATACTGGTAATTTTTCACAAAAGACTTCCCAGTAAATCACCAAATGAAATCAAAGTAGGCATTTTGAGGTGTTGCAAAAATTACCAAAGGATAAAATTAACATTTTTTATGTTATGCAAATGTTACAAGTCACAACAGAAACATGTCTGCAAGTGGAACAAGGTTGGTGACAATTGAGTGATAGCAATATCATAAACTAACAGTATCGTTGGGAATAGAGATTAATTTTCAACCCCAAGGCTTCCAAATTCATAATAATATGAGGATGAATGAAAATGAATGCCAATTTTGGTATTGAATTAGCGAGCCTAACAAAAACAACGAAAAGCTTACGACAGTCAATTTTGATGTAAAATACAAAGTAAACAGGTTACGAGGGATGTGAACTAACAAGCAAACTGAACCTTAATGCTTAGAAAAGATTTGACAAATGTTTTTTTGAAAAAAATGAAATCAAAATGACTGCCGAAGCACCTTTAAAGGTGAAGGAAAACGAATTAGAAATCATATACCACTTTCAGTGCTGGAAAACTTCATGATATTATACATAGTGTACAATTGTATTAATGTGATACGCATAAATTCCAAATAGGTTCATGTAGTCCATACCACAGTCACACGGACCATCTGATAGTGATATACCTGGTCATATATAGTGACACACTGCCCCATATAGTGACATAGACTATCCCATATGACACAGACTAATCCCAAATTGTGACACAGGCCAGTATGTCACAGACTATTCCATAGTCCACAGACTATTCCATAGTCAGTGAAAGTCAATGTATGCAGGGGTGTTTAAGCAACAAATCTACTGAGCCGTATTTCTACACTTTGTACACGCACAGGTTCTAATGTCCCATAATGCATCAGAACACTGGGCTAATAACGCACTCTCCAATCCTGATTCAACGTCTCCTATTATCCGTGATATATACAATTAGTCTGGGCTATCATGCCCTGTGTTACACAGTAAATCGGTTCTTAGTAGTGGATCCTGCTTTTGACATTGTATCCATGTGAGCCTGAAAAGGAATCAGCAATGGTATAAACATTTTTGTTTATTTTTGTTAAATAATCCACATGGGAGTCACCCTGCTCAATTCATTCTTCCAGAATATAGAGATAATATGTAAATGATCTTTGACGTGCTTCGTTTCTTGTATCAGTATGAAAAAGTATCCAGTTTTCTGACCTGTATTGTTTATGTCTGTCTGATTGCAAGTTCAGTGTTGATACTGGATGAAAATATTACATTAATTATATTTAACATATTTCCTGGGAATTTGAGTTGTCATCCAAATATTGTTTTTCATAACTTATCAAATTGATATTTTGCGAAGATGTTGACCTCAGAAAAAAATTTCATGTTTCACATTTTGTATCACACTTGGTAAGACTAGTACAATTTAAATCAGAACTTAACACAGGGCCTTTAATTTAAAAACTGAACTTACTTGATAACCTATAGAAATTTTGGAAGGAACACTTAATCTTTCTTTTAACCGTCGACTGAAAATATAAAACAAAATATAAAAATATTTTCATCATTGTTTAAACATTAAATTGTGGTTCTCCCCATTTTTTCCCCCAAACACATCCTACTTTTTGAGAATCCACATCCCTGCAGTTGTTGTATGTCAACCTGAGATTTTGAAAGTAGGCTTGCACCCACCTGAAAATCCATTTGCACCGACTTGAAAATGAGAAAAATCATGACAAATTCACACTTTGACTGCATACAAATGCATACTTTGACCAAATTTTGGTCTAAATTGTAAAAATGAGAATTTTGTAACCACATAAGAAAAAATCCTGGGGCGATCACTGCAAATTGTGGCAAAAATGTTTTCAACCTCAGGAGTGAACCCTGCGTATGAATTGATACTGACAGCTGGTTTTACATCTTACCCGATTTTTAAAGTAGCTTCATTATTCTTAGCATCGTGTGTCCATAGTCCTAATTTATCGCCTTTATTCCTTATGTTCACAACAGCACCGCATATGTTTTCACTATGTTCCTCAAAAGCTTCACCGATTAAGCATAATAACTGAAAAACAAACAATTTATATATAATCTGTCACATTTCAAATATCATATTCTGTTACATTTCAGTGATAGATTAAAAGATATATATTCTGTCAGATATCAAATAATAGAATCTGTCACATTTCATAAGTTATCTATTCTGTCACATTTGAAAAATGATATATTCTGTCACATTGTAAATAAGCTAATTTGATTAAAAGAAGCATCATATTCATAATACATTGGTTGAAAATTGCTTAAAATTAAAAGACCATCTTCACAAAATATTTTTTAATGGATCAGCTTCTCAATGCAATAGTTAAAGGATCATCTTCACAATGAAGTGGTTAAAGGATCACATTCACAATACTTACAGTTTCTAGCCAGAAATTGTCTAAATCTGAATGTCTCTGTTGCTTGTTGAGATTTATTAGCCACCTTCCCCCACGTTTGTTAAAATCATCTTCCCACATAGGCTGGACTCCGTCCTAAATAAATATAAACACATGTTTTAACTTGTAAATATGAAAAATAGCCCATATACTTGGAAGTGGTTCAATACAGTTATGTAAGCTTTTAAGAGAAAAATGGAAAATTTATTTCATGTGAATGAATTACGTAAATCATTGATATCTTTGAACAAAGGTGTTATTTCATGCTAAACTAATATAGACTTTAATGAGAAATCTGAGAATACATTTAACATAAATTAATTCTGTCTGTTCTAAATACGGTTGAAAGCCATGCTTAACCAATACAAACATAATCAGTTGGTAATGAGCTGCCAGGTCAAAGTGTTTCTTGGTATGGGAAGTCAGAAATTCTAATGACAGTATGACACCCCAATAGGCACAAATTGAGAATTTGAAAGCGATTTAAAATGTGGATAATTTGACTTGGCTAAAACATATTTAGTCAGAATTAGTCTACTTCGTCTTCTCACTCAGTCTAGAAAAATCCCTGGATGAGCCAACATTAACATTAATGTCAGATACTAGTAAAATCTGTATATAGCCTAGTGAACACCTATGGAAAGTGTAGGTAGGTGTCCATTACCGAGAGAGTATTTATACTGGAGACAATATAAAATGTGTCTTGATGAGGTGTTCTCTAAACATAGGTGTTCACTCCAGAGAGATGTTCACTCAGACAGGTTTTACTCTACCTCTCTATCAATATCAATTGTGATACTTTCTTACCTTGAAGAGAGAGTAGTCGCATCCGGATGGAAGTTTGCTAGCAGGTTGTACATGATTATATAAGCTGAAATAGAGAAGACAGTTCTTAGTACTAGTAATCTTATTTATATCAAGAATCCTCTTGAAGCACTATGGCAGATATGAACAAATAACTGGTCTAAATGAACATTGCCAGAGTGCAGTTAATTTGTCCAGACTTAAAATGTATAGCTGAGATCTTGTGAAAAAAACAAGTGGCAGAAAATAAAATCTGAAACTGAATTGATCACAGATTTTCTTCCATTGAACAATGGATTTTACATTCACCCCTATAACAACAATATCTTAGATTCATAAACATTACAAATAATCTTTGCATTAGAAATACTTTTATATTACTACTTACGCCCAGAAATCTTCTACAGTATCAAATGTTGTGACTAATTTTAAATTTGATGCCCAATCTTTGCTTTTGTCGTTTTTGAAAAACCATAAGGCCCATTTGTTTTGTAGAGGATGTTTAATATATGTGTCATCAATCTCTGGGGCAACAACAGTCATATCTTCATCAGTGCAGTCATCTTCATTCTCAAGGTCTATCTTCATACCCGGCTCCTGAATATTAAAACAATTGGATTTCATGAATGTTTTATGAAGTAAGTACATGTACCAGTGATCTCCCCAGGATTAAAGCAAGTGGGCGCAGCAACCAATTGAGATTTTGAAAATAGGCTTGCACCCATCTTAAAATCCATTTGCACCCTCTTGAAAATGAGAAAATCATGAAAAATTGGCATATTTTGACCAATTTTGGTCTGAATTGTGAAAATGAAAATTTTACACCCACTTGAGAAAAAATCCTGTGGAGGTCACTGTGTATATATAGAATTTTCATAGGATGTTTCTGATGACAGCCAAAATGAATGTGAAAACAAGCAAAGTTGTTGTACAGGGTGAACCAAAAAAAGGTAACTAATTTGAACCAGAACAACGGCAACGCCAAAGCGTAGCGAATCCCATCGAAAAGAAATGGCTGGCATTTTACAAACAAAATATATAGCAAATATCGTAAAATAACACACATAAGAAAGGCCACCATTTTCAAAATGGTTGCTCACTAGCCAAGTTGTCATCAGAAGAAGTAATATGCTTTTAAGTAGCCACATATAAAATTTAAAAAAAATCGCCCACGCATACATGTAAATGCTGGCCATTTCTTAAAATGGCCACCTACTACCCAAAATGTCATAAGACAGTATGCAATTCTTACGAGTATTCACATATAAAATATGAACAAAATCGCTCTATTACTTTTTGAATTATAATAAAAAATGTAAAATAACACACATAAAAAGGGTGGCCATTTTTCAAAATGGCCCACTACTCCCCAAAGTTTTATTAGACAATGTGCCATGCTAAAAGTATTCACATATCAAATATGAACAAAATCACTCCAATACTTTTGAAGTTATAGCAAAAAATGTAAAAATGACGGCCATTTTTTAAAATCGCCACCTTCTACGCAAAGTGTCATGAGCCAGTGTGCAAGGTTCATAAGTATTCACATATCAAATCTGAACAAAATCGCTCCACTGCTTTTCAAGTTATAGTAAAAAACGTAAAAAATGGCGGCCATTTTCAAAATGGCCGCCTACTACCTAAAAAGTCATTAGACATTCGGCCATGCTTAAAGTATTCACATACCAAATATGAACAAAATCGCTCAACTACTTTTTGACTTACAGTAAAAAATGTTAAATAACACACGTAAAAATGGCGGCCATTTTTCAAAAATGGCCTACTACCAAAAATGTCATTAGACATTGTGTCATGCTTAAAATATTCACATACCAAATATGAACAAAATCGCTCCACTATTTTTCAAGTTAGAGCAAAAATCGTAAAAAGACGTGCAAAGGTAGCCATTTTTCAAGATGGCTGCCATGTATTTCTTCTGTATTTACATTTCTAGCTTAATCAATGTCCTATATAACTTTTTTACATTTAAAACATATTGCTATTACAGTTTTATATGCAGTACCTAAATAACTGTAAAATCGGCATTAAAATGGCCGCCATTTTTTAAAAATGAGCGGCCATTTTGAAAATCCGTTTTCGAGCAGAACTTCTACCCCCATTGGGTATATGTGTACAAAATATGAACAAGATCGGGCCAACGGTATTTGAGTTATTGCCCGGAGGGACGTACGGACGGACATACGTACGGACGGAGGCGTTCCCTATATCCCTCCGAACTTTGTTCGATGGGATAATAACTGAAGTCATCCAATATGTGTTTCAAGTCATATTTGGCACAATTACTCAGATGCGAGTAGGTAGTTACCAGTTTTGTCACCAGGTGGCTGATTCGGGGAAATAACATGGCAGGGTATTACAAAAGTCCCTTAAACTTTAATATTCATAAATTTTAGTGGTTCATATTACCCTAATGTATTTGATAGTTATTCAAATTAAAATATGTCCATTGTCCAGTAAAAGAAAATATTATCTGCCAAACACAAGAAAATATATTTTGGTTTTTGTGACTTTCCAGAATTGGGTCTGTAGGGAATCTCCCCGACCTAGGAGTCACATTTTCAAAGAAAATCAATTTTTCAAAATTGATAAACTCTTTTCAAAACCACATTTCTAAATCTTATTTTACATTTAGATTCCAAATATGACATCAGTTTGACCGAATTTCTAATTTTTAATAACATAAATCATCTCATCTATTGAACCTTGTTCAATGTTCTGGACAGCTTAATTAATAGCTTCACCAGGTCTAAATATCTGGGCCTTAAGGTGCCATGGTACTTCAGGAAATGACAAAACAGGAAGTAACATTTATGTGACTGAAAAATAGCTAAAAGTAGGAGCTTAGGAGAGATCACTGAATCTTTTGAATCTTCTGAAAAATTCAAAAGATTCTGTTCAGTGACCTTTCCCGAGGGGCTACTTTTAGCTATTATTCAGTCACATTTTCAGAGGGCTGAAATTTTTTTTCATCATGTTTGGGGTCATTCTGACCATGTTCATTGTGATCCTGGTCCTGTAAATGATATGTGGAACTAGTTGAATTGAGTGGAGGTCAAAACAGAACTCTATTACCTTTGTTCCAAAAATGTCAAAAATGCAGCATGTTTTGTCATTTCCTGTTAAGTACCATGGTACCTTAAGGGTTAAAAACAAAACACAACTGTGATAATGTTGGCTTATGAAGTAAGGGGAGACTAAATGATAATTTTACCAATCATGAGACTGGCTCTAAAATTTCCGGAAAAATTAGTTTCAATTGATCTAAATGAGAGGGATTTAATATATAAGGCTTTTATGTAACGTATTTTCTAAGGCAAACTAATTTAAATTGGTATCTTTATTTCTAGGATTGCAAATGAAAACTGAATTCAATTATCACATAATGTGGAATATTATAAGGCACACACATTTTGTTAGTAATTTGTTCAAGTTTGAATCATTCATATATTAATAATATAATTTCTATTCAGTGTTCCATATTGGATTGACTCTGATTCTCAAGGTCTCTTGACCTTTACCTAGACCTAAGAGGGGATGAGGATGAGGAGGCCACTTTGATTTCGGAATAACTTTTTTTAATGTATAAATAATTTTAGAAAAAATTGTGTCACAATGCTACTTTTATTTGAAAATTATCAATTATCACACCGGAATAGCCTGACAATGGTAAAGTCAGATACCGCTGTCACAAATGGTGGACATAACCATCACTTCAATTAGATTTTCATGAACTGTATGTTTAATAGAGCACCTAGACGAAATTCCTTTGGAACAACAACCAATCAAAGTGTCTTATTACTCATTGTACAGTCAATACTGTTTAACCATCGAAATTAAGTCATTTTAACCGATTAAAATAAGATACGGGACAACGGACAATGTAATTACCATATGCAATTGTCTTTCTAAATTACTCAAATTCAGATTCTATTGTCATTGACGATATCGAAGACGCTATATTGTGGCGATTCACGGCCCCATTCCATTAAAATTGGGATTTCATATGAAACATCATCACAAGAGCTTAATACATGCACAGAATTAGCGACGATAAAATGCCATGAAATGAGAAACAAGTGATTAAAGAATTGAGCGACAGTTACGTCCACCATTTGTGACAACGGTATCTGACTTTACCGTTGTCAGGCTATTCCGGTGTGAATTATACTACCAATTACATCAAAATACATGCCTGAGTATTTTTATCTTAAAATTACCCAGTGCTCTCCCTTAACTTGTACACTATTATTGCATTTTACTATATTAGATCTCAAATCTTTGTGATTTATGCCTTTGAAACTCCTAAATGGTCACCCAAATGCTGAAATTGGAAATTCTGATACATCTCTGATGTATGCCTTTTAACATCTGCCAATTTAATCAAGGGTAGAGTGGTAAATATTACACTGTGACATAAACAGATTCATGAATACAGCGCTTGTTAGGATTTGCTACTCTCTGTAGAGTTGACAAGATCAAGTTAGGAATGGTCTGAAGGAGGTACATATATTTTGAATTTTCTTAACTCCCTTGGCACTAATACAGGAGTTTAGCCTAGCTAGATAGTTGAAAATACTCTATAAACAGCCAATAGATGTCTAGCCCATTTTCAGGAAAAGAATCTTAGGCCTAAAGCAGTTCCCCATTGAACCAACATGTAAAACATCACATTTATACTATGATTTTAACATCATAATGCTACCATTTCTGTTTCCTCATTCATTCAGAAAATCAACAGATCTTTAGGTAAGATCTTATATATCATTGGTATAAAGTTTTTTAGTCTTTTAAAACAACATAAATAATGGAAAATAAAGATGAATATTGGCTATTTTGTTTAAAATATTTGGCTTGATGTTGGTCAGCTTAAATCACCAAAATGACCTGGGGTCAATAAGTTTATATAGCCACCAGTAAGATACTGCTTGTTTTAAGTGCAGCTTGAATTACAATGTTTACTATTGTCCACATACTGATACAGGATAAAAGGTTAAGTTAACTAGATAGTTAGAAATCATTCAGATATTTGATGCAGGATTTGAGAGTTTACATTCAGACATAGTTTTATAACTAATCCCAAATAATTTATTTGCAGACTCAGAAACTGATCTAATGTGCCAACTTACACTTATATTTGATATCATTGAAAATGTTTCTAAAGTTTTTTCTCCACACATTTTAATTAACGAATAATACAAAATGTAATTAGGCCATAAGAAGTAGATTCTTTGTTTTGCGTCCCCTTGCTTGCACGATTTTGAGTAAATCAGAAAAGGCAAACACATCCAAATAGCAATCACAAAGTCTGGAAGTACCATCGCATTTCGTTCAATCAGAATCAGACAAAATGGTGGATAATTTGATGTGTGTCAAAATGGACAGTGTTTTTGATTACTTTGGCATACATTGTGTATTTTCTTATTTTTACCCTTGAAATAGCTATATGTTTAAATATACTGTATAGAATGTATAGATACATAGAAATTGGTGTGTCATGCCCTTTTATGCCCTTGAAATGTATATATTTCTCAGCAAACAAGTTTGTGTTTTTTCTTGAGTTTGTGTTTTTTTCCTTGTATCATTGCATGATTTGGATTTTGCGAGGACGCAAAACAAAGAATCTACTTCTTATGGCCTTACAGATGATAGATATCTTGTACTTCCAGAAGAAATACTAAGAAGAAAGTAGATTAAATAATTCACATGTAATGTATGGCCCTGTAGTGACCCTTGACCAATTAGTCATTTTCCAGTTATATAACAGTTGGAAAAGATATATCTTTGATGTCTTTAAATAGATAACAATTTCATCATGACCTATGGCCCAAGAATTTTTTAAAATAAAAATAATTTTTTCAAAGAATCAAAGAAAAGGGTGAAAAATCTAGAGAATCACCATACCTTCTATGTTATCATTTCCTGAATTTTTATCATATGACTGCCATCTATAAATGGAATTAGCTAAGGCTAAAAGGGCTTATTACAGAAAATAAGGCATACAAGATACTTGAAATGAAATGAGGTTTTATGTATAACAAAATACACATCCTCAGAGACCTATGGTACACACCTTAATTGAGGTTTCTCTGTCTAAGGTCAAGGGCCTTTGTCATTTAGCATTAATCATAAGTAGTGTGTTCTTTGTTCTTTTGATTAATTATTAATATAAGCAAGCATGGGCTTTCAAGAGAATTAATTCAATTGGCTATTATATATGTTTATAACAACTTATTTACTGCTCGACTGTTAACTTCTAATTGATCTCCTTGGTTAGGTTAAATCATGATCTTATGAGTTTAGGTCAATTTTTTACAATTGGTCCTGATTTTCAACAGGGCACCCAGTTGCTATAATGCTATGAAGGTCACTTCTCCTGGTAATCTTGATTCAGTCTTCAACCATAACATATTATCATAAACTGCTGTTATCACTTTAATATCAATCCATTGCTGATTCTATATATTATTCCATATTCACTGTACAGTACAAAATTTTATCATTAGTTGCTTCATCACTTAAACCCCAATCTCAATGCCTCTCGTCGACAGTGTAAAACATTACAACAGCGTTAAATATTTTTCCAGAGAGGTTAACCCGACCTTAAATTTAACCTTGGTACATCAAAACAAGTAGATACAATATATTACAGATTATTACATAGAAAAACAAGATAGTTTAGCATTCACATCTGTAAAATGTGATAACAGTGACTGAATACTATCTGCAATTAATTTATAGACTTAATTTTGCACCATTTATTATGGCAGCACTCCTTGTTCTATAGACAGATGAGATCCTAATCGTAAGAGGGGGGGGGGGGCAAGAAGAGGATTACCTCATTAATACCACTAATATACACTTTCAGGAATAGCCAGATTAATATAAATCTGTTAATAATTGAGTTCAATATTCTTAATACCGTAAGGCAGTGCCAAAATTGATAAGATTAATGAAAATCATATCAGGGCCAAGCAGCACTGTCCTCTCATTATCAGACACACTAATTGCTCCCTTTATTGATCTGGTGACGTAAAAATTAGACATTTCTAGACGTCTAGCATATTGTTGGTAAAAATTATCAAAATAACATGATATTATACATGCATATCTGTTATTTTGAACCAGTTTTGATTTCAGGTACATGTCAATGTTCATAAAATGTTCTTAGTAATAATAGATTAAGAACGTAGGCCTGCCATTAAACTCAAATTCATGTTGAGATATCGAACTATCACATCGATCATACTATCGATGATGTCGGAAAAAATCATAAAAAATACAAGTCAATAAAAGAGACTAAAGAGTGCAAATATTCATGCTAGTATGGCAGTGTATCATAAGTTTAGAAGTTGTCTTCTTTTAGAACATCTGGTAAGAGTTAAATGGGAACTCCATGAAATTCTGATATTTCACACTTTTTATTTTTCCAAATTTTCTTTCAAAGTTTCCAGACAACACAGGAGCTAACATTGACCTGTTTCCAGGTTTACTAAAAGTAGACAATGTAACGATACTTTCCTGAAAAAAGCAAGTAAATAAACACATGCCTTCATTATTATTTGAGGATAGACCTCAAATTACAAGAGGGCACCAGCTTATTGCACTAAACACTGAATAATCTGAAATATACAAATGAAAATTTGTGGCCAATATTAACATATTTTTCTTTATATTATGGCACAATAGTCTATAGATTCCTTATTTTTCAGGTTCAACTGCTTACCTTTGAAGCATGGGGGTATATAAAGTGAAAATATTATACCGAATGACAAAAGGCAGCATTATTGTGCAAAATGACTTACACAATCACGGCAACGAAGAAGACATCCATGTAAGAAGGCCCATGGAATACTGTAAAACGATTCATTCAGCAAAGCAATGAGTAAATTTGTCTCCACTTGGGATGAGTCTTGCTGAAAGCCCAGTTGAAAATAAAATACACAATGAGCCTTGCCTCTGGGCTTACTTCGGTCCAAAGCCTTCTCTATATTCCGGCTTTGAGTAGGAAGATTGAGCTGCCTTAGTATTATAATATTGTAAATCATTGTGTCACACGCACAGTAAATATGGCATAATAATATGAAATATACCTTTATGTATAGATTTGAAGAACATCAGCTCACATCCCCGTCTGAATCTATTGTTATATTTGATTTCTTTTAGCGAGAATAATTTCAAATTTTATTCACGTCCAGAACCGGAAGCCATTTTTAGCTACAGCGAGAAAATTTCACAATGTGTCAAACTCCAAAATGATTTGAAATATCTAAATCCAGACAAGTAACGCTTCATCCAAAATATGATTAATATTCTTAAAAATATTTATAAAATTTATTAAAAACGAGTTCTAGGTGCGTGTAGCACCTTTTCTAGATTACATACGAAATCAATGAAGTTACGTCTAGCTGTAAGCTAGAGACTCGAGTAACTCTGGGCAATTTGGTTGAAATTAAGGCATGAAAGAAAGAAGTTTTGACAAAACAGTCTAAGCTATAATCAGAGTATCAAATAATGGACTGAAAGAAGGTACTTGATTAAAATAAATAATGGAACATAAGTCTAAGCTTAATCCCTGTACACTGCACGAGTAAGGTCGAATCAAAAAACGGTTTTAAAAATAATTTCTGATAAAAATTCCCGCGATCGGAAAAAAATTGACATACTTCGTACAATGATGGTATTTGCTGGTGAATAATATCCACGAAAGTATGCTCAATAGGTAAACAACAAGGGAAGCAATGGAGTGGTGGACTATGATAATATCTTATACAGTAACAGTGCCTTAATTTACCTGCTTTGTGTCGATTTTATCCGAAGACATGTTTGTGGGAATCCAATATGGCGAATCTATGTCATGTGTGCCGGTTTCCAAAACGAGGCTACATTGAATTTCAGTGGGAGGGGGATTAAAGCCTCTTGCGTGTGTCGCTGCATTCACCGACAGTCAATTTTGAAACACATTCTTTCAGTTGTGTTTTTACAGTGTTTTGAATAACCCCTTTCTTTTCCTCTAACATCCTGCTAAGGATATCATTTTGCAATGACTATTTGAACACAATAAAGCATAAAGCGATGTAGCCAACATCTATTATAGTATTCGAAGAAAAGAACATACTGATAATACATGTACATACTGTAATAGGTTAGAATCTCTCAGTATAAAGCTAGACAAGGAGAAGGATATGTGAATGTCTCAAACAAAACAAAATATTCTCTATAAATAACTTGATCATCAAAATTGAGTCATAAGAATTGTGTCCTATTGGCAAATTCCTTCTCAAGCAGAGTTCCAGTGTCCACAAGGCATTAGCCAATAAAATGGGAGCAAATTAAATCCAACAACCGGTATAGTGGTATTATTACATTGACCTATCTTTAACCATAACCGGCTTCAGTCCAAGTGATTGATGAATAAATTAACGCTAAATTATCACATATTTAGTTCTTAATTATCACATATTTCGTTCTTAATTATCACATATTCAGAAATACATTATCACATTTTTAACCCTAGATTATTGTTCATTTAGTGATAAAGTAACACTAATAAATATTCACAAGACTATATATTAGATAGTATAAACCCTAACAGTGGTAAACAGATCATTTAGAATCAGATGTGTACATCTAGGGAATGAGTAACATCTGTTTTTCACATTTAAAGGATCATATTTTTGATACAAATGGTCAAAATTACTTCTTTTGCCTATTCTATTAAAATGCAGAGCTCTGACTACAAGCTTACAATGTGGACTGGACTTTATTTTTCTCAATTCGAATGAATTTGAATATAAGTGTTTTTTAATCTTCAATAACTCAATAATTCCAGACTTTTTTCAGATATTTAATTGAAAATTGTAATAGAGGAAACAGGGATTTTTGTAGATTGGTTCTAATATTTTAGACTTTCTATCCTTTTCTGTCACTTTAACAGCACTCCTTCTTCCTATGGGCAAAAACAGAAATGAATGCAATATAGCCCATGAAGGGTACTATAAAAATAAAGACAAATTCCTTTCATAAAAATATTTTATTATGAATATAGTTAGAATGCACAATTCACATTTCAGTATGTTTTGAATTCCACAATTTATTTGAAGCTTCCTAAGCTAACAAAGGGTGTCAGTAACAAAGGGTGCCTCAGTCACATTTGCTCTACTGCGGGCGTACGGCAGCCATATTAAATTGAATATACAAAATACACATCATACTGCTTTATTCTGCATATTTCACTAGATTTTGGGAAGTACGGTTGCTGTGGATCAAACTGACTGAGGCATAAACAATAGAATCTACTAAAACAAGTCAAGTTAAATACATTATAAACATGTACAGTAGTTTTAAAATTTTGGGAAATTTGCGTAATATTATACGTGTAGCTCTGAAATTCCAATATTTCAATTTCGCAAAATATGATATTTGTATAATTTCCAAGGAATTTATTTCACTTTAAGTGTTGACAGCACTTTTGTTCATTGAAGGGCGATAAAGGTTCAAATCCATTTGATTTGGTAAACATTTCAATTAAAATGACCCTTTTAATAAAATGAACCTCTTACAACCAAAAGGTTCAAAGGAGTCACAGAAATTCAAAAAGCAGAAAATAAGGAAAAATTATAACCACTAAATTCAAAATAACAAAATATTGTGAAAAATATATAGCGGCATATATTACGGGAGCACATTCTTCGAACACATTATGCTTGTAGCTGTACCAGCTACCTAATGAGGATGATTAACACTGGTCCTTAACTAGGGCAGAGGGGTGTAACGTTGATGTGTGGGGTAATGTCGACATAAGAGACGGGGTAACTTCGACACTTACTTATTAGAAGTGGAATTTCTGTCTTTCACCATGTTTGATTTCTGGAAAAATTGAAATCTCGCTAGATCTCGATCCATGCGAGAAAAAAAAATTGGGCTTTCCCCCTAGATTGGAAATTAGAGCAAATAAACAACAAGGTGTCGAAGTTACCCCACATGTCGAAGTTACCTCAAAATGGTGTTGATGTTACACCCCTTCGCCCTAGTTGCAAGAAACAGATTGTACTTGTCACATGACTGCATGATATCATGATGATTGGATTCCAAATCAGTGGTTTTTGATACAGATTAGTATTCTATTTGCCATCTGTAACAGCTTTTGGCCAGATTTTGAGATATTTGAGGTAAAAAGGTCATTTTCAGATTGAAGAAATGTTTTTTCGAAATCGCCAGACATTCATATTTGACCCTCAATTTGAGATCCTGAACTTACACCTTACATTTTTTTGAAACAATAGCAAACAACTTGAAATAAATCCAAGCGCAATCTATTCTTGTAACTACATGTAGATAGCCACAAAAGCTTATATCAAATAATAAACAAGGCATTAACATGCAAAATGTCACCACCTGCAATTTGTGATGCCGAACACCAATCGCTGAACGTTATGCCGAACGCCAATCGCATCAAACATCAACCACTAAAGACCATTTACAAAAAAGTTGGAGACTCTAACAATGTCACAACTTCTGGGTATGACATAAAAAATCATTTTAAGTTGGCCCATAAAGTCCTAATATAGTTGAGATTGAAGCCTTAGTTAATTTCACAAGTCAACCTCAACATGTCTGTGACAATTGGGCAAATTGGTGTACAATAACACTGCATGGCACTGTTTTGATGCAGCAGTGGTACATTTTCAAGTACCTTTGTGCCCTTAAAATCTTTTTGCCAATCAAGTATACAGTCATTACAAGGTCAAGAGTCATAACTGGTTTGTGATTATATATTTTACTCAAAGAGTAATTTTCTGAATGGTAGTTGAAGTCATGAGTAAACTCACAAATAAATGCTGCCGCATTGTCATTTTTCAGTTTACATTTCCTTGTCTCTTCTTTGCCGATCATCTGTGCATTCATTCAAGTTTTCAAATAACTTTGTCCGAAGTAACTTACTTGAGTATTCAACTCACTCAAATATTCCATTTCTCAAGTATAATGCTTCATGAAACATCCACATTCTCATTTCACTCATTATACTATGTCCTTTTACTGATGTCATGTTGCATTTGATCCTTTACAGATGTCACAATGTCTGAAGTCAAATTTTAATATGATGTCACATCAGTCACTATCACTGTCTGATAACTGATCTTTTTTACTTGATTTTTTATTGGACTTGGCACCTTTCTTTTTAGTACTTTTTGGAACTTGTTTCTTTTCTTTTGCTTTTAGTCTCGCAGCTGCTTTTGCAAGTTGTCTTTTCTTTTTGCTTTGTTGAGTTCTGTAGCCTCTGACAACTTCTGGGTGGCCTTCTTCAATCATTCTAGCTTCCCAGACCTCCATTTCTTCTACATATCTCTTTTTATCTGCGGCTGCCATGGCATAGAATTTCTGAAACAAAAGAGAAGGATTGTTTTATGGTGCAGATAGCAATAAACTGACTATCAAAGGGAATTTAGAATACATCTAAAAAACGAATATCTCAAACATATTAAAGAGTTCTCTACACAATGAAATCCCTGTACTGTATGTGTAGCAGTATCCCCTATCACTTTTTAACACAAAGAGTTTCATAAATTCTTAAATGTTGACAGTATTAAAGAATTACGACATCCTTGCATGAGACACTAAAAATTACAAAATCCTACGTTGTACTAAAAATTCCTCCACTCCAAAACATCCCAGGAGGTGTACAGAGGTGGATCTGAAAGCTACCAAGGGGGCCAAAATTTCAAGTCTATAAAAACATTTTTGCACTTGGACAGAAAAAAATTTGGCCCCTGAACCCCAAATTTGGCCCAAATTTTGAAAACATAGGGCCCATTTTCTTGGTAATTTGGCCTTCAATTAAAAAATAAGGCCTAGTAATGCCCAAAAAGGCCCACTAATTAGTGTGCTAAACATTTTTGGGCCATGGTTTATGATATTCCCTACCTGTTTGTCTTCCTCAGGTGTTCTTAACCAAACCTCAGCAGCTCCCTTCATAAACATCTGAAAAAGCACAACATAAATTGTCTGGGATTCAATGAAACACTTTTGGGGACTATGGATCTCCCTCATGAATTGTATGTTGAGATGGCAAAGCCCACATAAGGGATTTGTGCATGAGTGTTTTTTTTTTATTTCAACCAAAATCTGATAATGGATCCAGTGATATAATCAGTGAAACTTAGTCAGCTAGTCTTGTTGGGGCAGTGCATAACTTAACATTTATGTCATCCGGGTTTGAACATACGGTTCATAAATTGTCTATACTATATGAGCCAGGCCACAGGAAAAGGGGTCTTATCACAGATTTTTTCAATATTTTGATTTTTTTTTATCTTAAAAAGCACAAAGAGACCTTTCAAATGAGTCATGGCTTATGTCTTAACAATTTTTCCTTGCATATATAGACCAAAAAGTCTGATTTGAATCTAGCACATTTTCCTCTTAATCTTGGGCACATTTTTGGCTCTGTAGCACAATTTTAATTTTTGTGATAAGATCGGGGTTCCTATGGCCAGGCTCATATATATTGTATATGATATTAGGTAGAATGTTTTCGCGAGGTGCAAAGATTCAATTATTTTTATTTCAAATAGTTGGAATCCTATTTTTCAAAATATTGAGTTGGTATAGCACGAACTTGCCTCAATATAGGAGACAGGGAGAGACAACTGCATGTTCACTTACCCTTACAGGTGCATCTCCTCGTTCTAGTTCAGACTGTTTGAAGAAATAGGTAAAAGAATTCAATGGCTTCTTTGGCATACCCATCTTTACCAATTTCTGAAATAAAGAACAATCAAATTGATTAATAAATATGACATTAGTTGGATACCCAGCTTTACCAATTTTTGAAATAAAGAACAATCAAATTGAGTAATAAATATGACATTAGTTGGATACATGAATACAAGTTGATTGAAGTACTCTACCCTTTTTTAAACAGCCCTTGTATTGATCAAATAAAAAATAATAAATGGAAGTAAAGGACTGAAGGAGGGGATACTAGATGGATCTTTTGGAAGAAACTCTAATCTCTTGAATGACCAGAATAATTAATAATATTTCTGTCACAAATAAAATCCAGGGGAACCCAGAGCAACAGATATATCTGTCACGTAATTTTACACTAAAACTGCTCTCACTTTGACAATTTATGTTTTAAAATGTATGTTATGGGTCTATATTTGCTAATCTTATGAAATCAAACATGAAATATATGAATTGTGTATTTAGATGTAAATGTCCAAAAACCGGCAAAACAGAAAAGTGCTCTTGTTTCAAACTCTTTTTAGAGGCTGGTATTCTGACTAATCTCTATCTTACTCCAAAAGGGCATTTAAGTAAAATAAGAATTCAAATTTACCCTTCTATTTGCACATAGCTTCTTTCTGTGACGTTTAGTCCTCTTGCTGTTTTCAATGTTTTCTCTCTGTTCATCAGTTAGGCTGTCCATGTAGGCACGATGATCTATGAGCCATTGTTCCAATTTCCCCCTTTGTCGTGCATTATACTCCTGTAGAAAATAAGAATAAGATAATTAAAACCTTAATCTGAGTCTAGCTTTATTATGTGCTTAATACTTTTGGGATAGTACAAATCATCAAATTGTTTGAATCATGTATCATACCATGGGATTTCCATATTAAAAATTCTAATAAAAAAGACTGCCATACAAAATTAGGATGTATGAGCCTTACATTGAATCACCACACATACTGTATTGGAGATATGAGCCTAACTATTGAATTGAATCACCTACATTTTACAGAGTTCTTTGACTGATTCTTTTCAGATGGCATATTTTGATCTACATGTATAACATAAAAAAATTGGAATTCAAGCAGAAAATATATACTTTTTATTAAACTATTGTCAGATCGGTTTTTACAATGTCAACATTTCAACTTGAATAAGCACATACTTGATTAATTATGATAAAATTTATAGTTTTTCATACAATATGTCAATGTTTTGTGACGGTTATCGTGGAAAGAATATGTCAATGCCTTAACAGCTTATTTCCATGATAACCGTCACAAATTAAAACAAATAGTACCATGGGCACTGGGCTAACATGGTGTTGCCCAAAAAGAGAAAAGTGAATGATGACTAAAATGTCAGACAATAAATAAAATAAAACAGGAATTTTAGCAAAATTATTTCATACAAACTAAACTACTCTTTACATTGACATGGCTTTTTACAATGCAAGACACCTGAAATTATTTATAAAGCTACCAATGGTCCAAAGTGAATTTTGTGCGACAAAATGGCAGCCATTTTGGAAATAGGCAAGCTTTTGAACCAGGAATCATAGGGGGTTTTCTGTATTGATGTTGAACAAACATAACTTAAAACGGGAATCCTATCAACAGAGATTTTAAAACGTGCCACTATGGTGAACTGACTGAGAGACAGATGGACAAATCAATGTGAACTAAAATGGATAATACTTGTTTAATATTACAACAAAGCTGAAAAGGTTTGTACTGAAAACACGAAACTGAAATTAGATGACTTAAAAAAATATTTGAATAACCTTTGACATTTAAAACCACTGTTAAATAACTGGTTCTATGACAAATGATTCATGACATGATTGTGTATTGATTGAACAAAGACATTTTTTATACACATTTACAAAATAACTTAAAATACTGTAGATTGGGTTAATTTGGCGCTACTTAATTCGGCGATTTTGCCATTTTTGGCATATTGGCGGCTATTTATTTTGGCGGATATGCAAAAAAAATGTCAATGCAATGTTAAACTTACAGGCTGTTTACGAATTACCATGTAAATGGGCATGTTTGGCTATGTTCATTTTTTCTTTTGAGGACCACTGGCGATATTCACCACGTTTGTACATGTTGTACATTTTTGTGAGATCATTTACATTTTGCACCTCGATCAATGCTGCTACTATAACGCGCTTTTCCTTTCTAGTTTTTCCCTGAGTATTAATGAGTGACTGACCAGTTCTGAGCCAATTTATGAGAGACATTTTTTCATATTTTTGGAAAAAACTGAACTGGAAGTGACCTAAATACACTAGACGAAATACCCTAGATAATTCCTGGGGATTCATTCTAAATTTTGACGAAGATTTATATTGGTGAATTTTTCAATTTCGCCAAATTTGCCAAATTAAAGCGGGCGCCAAATTAACCCAATCTACAGTATACATTCTAAGATTGCATATACAGCAAATAGAGTACAACTGATGTCAATGATTGGGCCATCATATTGATATTCTAAAAATTTATAATAAAAATACAACTTCTGAGAAGTGTGCTTTGACATAAAAGAAAAGAAATTATATTGAGCATTAACTCAAAAAGGGTGGTGTAATTGGTTCTTCAGTTATCTTCACGCCCCTAAAACTGCTAAAACTAATAATGTGAAATATTGTTGGAGGGCATTGGAACAATAATATAATAGGTAGTTAAAATACTTTACATATCAGCAAAAAAGGATTTGGACACATTATATTTAAATAGGCATCAAGAACAAGAACATCTAGATATTAAAGGACATTGTACATGTAAGTAGCATGTTTATTTTCATATTCATAAATACACATGTTTACTTGAAATTTGCTTGTACAATTAAAAGTGCCTCAAGCACAAAATAGTGGTTAAAAAAGCAAAAAGTGCACTTCTAGGCCTATTACAGTTTGGGCCTCTCAAAGTCTAAGTACATGTACATTTAGTCTGATGCAATTTGTTAAAGTAATCATAAACAATTTATTTGATTTGGCCTATATGTACAGTGTGTCTCAAAAAAAATGTTACACTTACGAAATGTTCAATATCTTTCATGATTTTGACTTTTCCCCTAAAATATACTTTGATACCAAAAGACAAATCTTTGTCAAATAAATCCACACCATCAGATTCAAAATCCGTCCATGATTGACCACACAGGACAGATTTTATAGATGCATGTGAAATCTTATTTGCTCCAACTTCTCAGTGGTTGGATATATGGTGATCAATTCTTTTTTGGTGTGAATGCTGTGGACAGTGATATCTTGATATGATCAATGATCCAGTTGTTTCTTTCCTGGATAGAATTACAAGATTTCATTGTCAGAGTGTTCAATTTTGATACCGTATGATTACAGAATGACTCAGTTAAAGGTCAAGTTTCTACTCAGAAAAAATGTTAAAGAAACTGTTCCGCTTTTGTCATTTGGTCCATCCAATCACTTAGAAGTTGGCACAAGTCAGATTTTACCATGGGACACTAAAAGCTGTCCTGTGGAGCCAATCAAGTACAGATTTTGAATCTGATGGTGTCAAATTATTCCAGAAAGATTTGTCTTTGGTATCTAAAGTATATTTTAGGGGAAAAGTAAAAATTATGAAAGATATTGAACTTTTTGTAAGTGTAACTTTTTTTTTGAGATACACTGTATAATTGAGTTGGACAATATAATTTGTTTAAATTGGCCTACCTTAATTTGTTAAAATACAATTTATCTAATTAGGCCTCTGAAAAATTTGAAACAATTTGTAAAGTAAGAACTTAGTCTGATACAATTTGTTAAGCAGCCTTTACAATTTGTTTCAGCACACAGATGGAGGAGGCACTAAACATCCATGATGCTCCGTGTAACAGTGGGAGTGTTTCCACATCCAGTGAGGCATCACAAAGACATCTGCACAATCAACTTAAACCAAAGAATGAACAGACGAGTGCCAAAAAACATGGACTCCATGAATTGAAATTGCACCGTGAAATTGGGTTATCTTACCAGGTTTGGGATATAGCTGTTATGGACAACAATGCAATTGCTCTGGCCTCAAAGAACAGGGGGTTATTTCTATGTAAACCCCCAGATTATAAGATGGAACTGATATGTGATATCCCAACAAAGAAAATAACAGCTCTTAAGGAAAACCATCTTGCAGCAGTGAAAGAGAATCACTTTATAATAGTGATACTTGATGAGTTGGGTGAAATTCTCTGCACCCTCGACTGTATCGATGATCCATATTCAATAGTGGCAACACCTGATGATCAACTGATAGTACAGCACAAGGGTAAAGATGGCAAGTATCCAAACCAATTATCCACAGTTGACCATAGATCCAACATGGTATTATCAACTATAGAGGTCATATCTATTGACGATTGGAAATGCAGCATCGCGTGCAACTCACAGGGTATAATAATCATAGCTTTCGGGTGGACCAATCTTGAAGACACTATTATCGGGGTCAATAGTGATGGGGAAATCATTTTCCAGTATAAGAGATCTGATGGTTACCCGCTTGATGGGGTTTGGACAACATGTATCGACCGACGTGATAACATCATAATTCCTTGTAGAGAAAACAACAAGCTCCATATCTTGAATTCCCAAGGTCAACTCATGAAGCTTTATAACACAGAAAATGTGTCCATAGAACGACCACACATTGTAGCCACTGATAAACAAGGACATCTCATCATTACAAATCAAGTGAAGGGAAGTAAGATGTTTATCGTGGATTACATGCACCTGGAGTAGAAATCCTGGAGAGTAACATTGAAAAGCATACTCAAGGATGCAAACAAATATTCAACAGGATGCAGGACCAAAGCGTTATAATATGGGGAGACCACTAAATATGCTTCAAAATCTGGATGGGACAATCCTGGAGCATGTTTATCTAGTTATTTATCCTGCACATTATATAGACATAATATCTATAGAAACTAGAAAATATTTGAACATGTATTTATAACTTGGTAAATGTAAAATTCATCATTGTACAATTAGTGTATTTTGGTGAAATAGAACATGAATGTCAATTTGTCAAGGTAGTTATTTGGAAAAATCTTTACCTCAATCTTATTAACTCATATCCAGTGAGAATCGCCCTATTTCCAGAAGTTTTTTATTCTATTCTGTATTCTATGAGAATTAGTTCAAAACTTGAGAAACTACCTGCTGGATGCAAATAATACTGAAAATTTGGTAAGATTGCAATCAATATGAACTCAATAAAAAGGAAAGACCAATCCCAATGCAACAGACAAAACACTGCACTAAAGATTTATTATAAGTCTTGCTTCAAGCTACTGCACCCCCCCCCCCCCCCGCATCCCCATTTTCACAGGGAAATAAATAAACAAGGAGGTGGGCGATAAGATGGTGATTAGTGGCTTGATGCAAGGCTACAACATACATTTACTCTATTTTCATTTCTAAAAACTTGTTACATACCAATTTTTTTTCTGGTGATAGCTGACTCCACATTTCGCCCGTTTTCCTTGCTACTGATTTCATATCTGGCACTAAAATGAAAAACAGATTTCAATATGAAATACTAAATATTACTGAAATTATAATTCCAAAAATCTAACAATGTGTATTTTCACTCTTTGAGAAGTCTTCAAACAATTTTTTAATCTAGCCTTTTATCAGAAGTTTCAGAATATTTGGTACAAAAACAACGACTCAATCTGATTGGTTAAAAAAAATGAGTAAGTCAGAGAATGGCCTCTTAATAGCATGTCCCCTTTGATGAAAATCACTTTGGTGCCTTTGTTAGAAAATGGGTCTCAAACATGATGAAATTGACACTTTCAGCGACTTTCAGAAGATTTTTAACATGGTGGCGAATGGGCGTCAGAAAATGTGGTAGGGGGGGGGGGGGGGTCTAATTGGGCTGAATTTTTTTATAATTTAAGGGCATGTAAATGGTTATTTCCTTTAATTAGCACTAAGATCTGAGAAAAAGTTGAAAAAATGATCCACCCTATTAGTAACTTTTCAACAAAAACATTGTTGTATTATGTATGGTATAAGAGTTAGACTCTCAAAATCATAAGATATAATATGATCTAAAAATATTATTATAAGAAGACTCATGGTAGACCCCAAGAGGTAAGCACTCACAGGTTGGATCTTGCCTTAATTTGGGTAAATTCTCTTGCATGAAGACCAAATATCCAGAGATCGGCTTCTTTGGAGGTTTCACTATTAGATCGTCAGTAGAAAATAAACGTTGGAACACATTTTGTACTGCAAAAATAGGCCTGAAAAATATGAATACAACATGAACAATGTAACTTATTCTCTCTCTCAAAGATAGTTCAACCCAAAGTGACCCGTGCATCGAAACAAGCTATTTTTCTAAGTGTGACCACTTTCAAGGCCAGCTAAAAGAAATATTAGGAATTAAAGGTATTTCACATTTGAAACTGCTCCCGATGCTAGACAAAAAATTTAAACATTCATTTTTATAAAAAAAAAATTGACAAGGCATTTAACATAACAAATGTCACCACCAAGTTGTTCACAATATTATAAGTTCCATCTTATAGTAAGATTTGAAACTCTGCAGATGATTTTGAAAAAACATTGGTCAATTTGAAGCAAGTTTTTTGACCCTGAGAAGGTCATTGAAGGTGAAATCTCAAATCTAAAGTCAGATTTGAACTTCTGAGAACTTGTAAATGCTTTTGAAAACAAAATTGGTGAATTTGAAGCAAGTTGAAAAAAGACCTTTTCGACCTTGAGAAGGTCATTGAAGGTCAAATCATTTTTTACCCAGAGACTGTCATTGGAGGTCAAATCTATAGTCAGATTGAATTTTTAAGAACTTTGAGATGATTTGAAAAAAAATTGTTTAATTTGAAGCAAGTTGAAAAAATACCTTTTTGACATTACTTTGACCTTGAGAAGGTCATTGAAGGTCAACTCTTATATCTTAAGTCAGATTTGATCTTTGGATAACTTGTAGATGATTTTGAAAAAAAAATTGTCAATTTGAAGCAAGTTGAAACAAGACCTTTTTAAAACCTTTTTTTGACCTTGAAAAGGTCATTGAAGGTCAGATCTTAAATGTTAAGTCAGATTTTAATTTCTGAAAACTTGTAGATGATTTGGAAAAAATTGAAGTCAGTTTAAACAGTATTTCTTAAGTTATTGTAAGTTTTAGAATTTATTACAGATGCCAACCGGCGTCCGCCGATCACCAACCACCAACCGCTGCCACAAAAAAACAGATACCATAACAATATGTCACCACTTCTTGTTGGTGACATAAAAAGACCCAATACATCTAGGTCTCTTTCACCTTCAGAGTGAGTAGAATCAAGACGCTTATTCTGGTGACCAGTTCATGGTTAAAATAAGGAAATGATGTGATGTTACCATGTGTCTACTTACCAGTTTGTTCTACAGGGTGGGCCAAAAAAAACCAATACCCAACTTCAAATCAGGATAAAAATAGTTACATTCAATATGGTACATTGACTTACATATTATTTTAAAGGTTATACAATTTCAAACAATTTGGTTTATAACACTATGTCATGAAATCAATAGTAAAGTTTTATTATACTTATTTCGGAGGCCGGGTTGCTATTTAAGGTCTCCAGATTTAAGGGAGAAAATAGTAAATCTGCGGAATTATGTTATTTTTTTATTTATAGAATATCATTCATTTGTTAGGTGAATACATGCTTGAATATTAATTTTTGCATCATTGTGTGACTAAACTTATTGTTTATGAATTTCAGTGTTGTTTAATAACATTTTACACTTTATTTATCTAAACAATTTTCACAATTGCTCAATATACCCCCACCCCCTCCCCTCTGCATCAACAATAAGCTTCAAGTGGTAGTGCAATCTATCAATAGCCTTATTGAGAGATTTCTGTTGCAATTCATTTCAGCACTTTAGGATTCTGTTTCAACTCATCAAAGCTGTTTATTGGATGCTTTTGATTGTACCATTTCCTCGAGATGGCTCCATGTATGGTAATCAAACACATTACATGTAGCATCGGGGCTGTTGGGTGGCCGAGCATCGAGATAAATCAAATTGACACCTTGTTTGCAAAGGAATGCCAATGT
Source organism: Owenia fusiformis (assembly GCA_903813345.2). Classification (NCBI taxonomy): domain Eukaryota; kingdom Metazoa; phylum Annelida; class Polychaeta; order Sabellida; family Oweniidae; genus Owenia; species Owenia fusiformis. Next base: position 2,114,723 of record CAIIXF020000009.1, read on the forward strand.
CTCCTGAGATCTATGGTACGAGGCAATGTCTTGTTGGAAAATAAAATCCTCGTCACATATACGTTTCATGTCTTTTAACAGACCCCCTTTGAGTACTTATTGATAATAAACAACACTAAAATTCATAAACAATAAGTTTAGCCACACAATATGCAAATATACAAGCATTTATTCACCTAACAAAATGATATTCTATAAATAAAAAATTAACATTATTCCACAGATTTACTATTTTCTCCCTAAAATCTGGATACCTTAAATACCGACCCGGCCTCGCAAATAAGCATAATAAAACATTAATATTGGTTTCATGACATAGTGTTATATACCAAATTGTTCGAAAATGGATTACCTTTAAAGTGATATATAAATCAATGTATCATATTGAACATAGCTATTTTCAGTCTGATTTAAAGTTGGGTATTGGTTTTTTTTGGCCCACCCTGTATATCATCCATCCTGCTAGGTTAAATTGTGGAACTCAGCCAAACACGACACTGAAGGCAGTATTCTGAGGTTATAAAATTTAAATATAAAAAATTTCCCCTTTGCAGCCCCTTGGAGATTTCCGGAATTGAACAAAGTAGCGAACATTGCGATCTTTCAACTTTAGTTCGTTGTTTTTCACCACTTTATGTTTTCATTTAGTAGGTGGTCTTATTTGAACACATCATTTCATGTCTTTAATCAATATCAATAGATCAATAAGCAGACTAATAATTCAAATTTAGCAGTTTCGTTCGTTGCGTACTGGGCCTGCTAGGCACAAAATACAATTCAGCAGTTTCGTGCATTGTGTAATTGGGCCTTCTATGATCAGTAGCAAAAGCTCGCGAAAAATTTTCCACCGTTTTCCTTGAAGAGACGGTTGGGCGACACATCATTAAGTCACATGATCCATACAGTAACTAGTCATTTGATGTGTCACGTGATGAGTCACATGAGCTCGCAAAATAGACGATCTAAATTTCCAAAAATTCTGCTAAGATCAATATCGATATGTTGTTGCCTTCATTGTCGAGTTTGGCTGCGTTCCACAATGTAACCTAGCAGGATGCATGACATAGAACAAACTGGTAAGTAGACACATGGTAACATTTCATCATTTCGTTATTTTAATCATATAAACTGGTCACCAGAATAAGCGTTTTGATTCTAAGGGCATGTGCAATCTGCGTGAGGTTCGGTTATATTTGGGTAGGTTTCGAGCATGCAGAAAAATGAAAGTACTCCGTTCCAATGAATTAAACAAACAAAAATGAGAGTCCAAACCAGAAGTCAAAAGAGTAACTGCACTTTCAGTTTTATAACTGAATAATGAAGATTGATATAGTTGGGAACAAAAATAAATGACACACAGATTTTCTATCACCATTTCCTAACCATGGTCATCTGAAAGCCCATAATTTCCAATATTGTCGAGATACATATCCCTAAAATTTGTATATTTTACATCTTTTATAATCTCATCCACTGATGTATGGCCTCTTGAAAATTCTCTTATTTATAACATGGGAAATCCTCACTTCAGCAAATCCACTAGCCTTGCCCAAGTCGATTCTTTTAATTATCTTGATTTCTATTATGACTGCCTTGTACCAAAGAGAAAGCCCCATGCTTTACCGACATTTTGTTGATGTCAGTAAAACTTGACCAATCAACGACGGCCCTATAGCGTTAGCTCATTATTATGCATGGTCAAAAACAAGTACACTTTTCACCGGGACTTTTCACCAACAAATCTTCCACGAATCTGAGCACGAATTCATCATGAAAATACAAACATTTTATCAGATAAATATCAATGAGAGTTTAGTGGATGCCGGGGCATGGATCGGATGACCAAAGGTGAGAAGATGTCAACTATAAACGTTGAAACGATCGCTGAACATGTAGGCTAAGATTCAATCACCGACGACAACATGACCTGCTACATTGGACTAGGTCTTCGTGCATTTTCATCGCGAAATCAGTTTTAAATCAACATTGAATCGCATGATTTAATCCATATTAATGACTCTTACCTTCCAATGTACATTTAATTACATAATATATTGTTACTCTAACGAAACACTCGATCAGATCATTGAATTTCAAGTCGTAGATGGGATGTTTGTTTTGTTTATGCGGCTCAACCTGATAACGTTTTGATTGGTCATTCAGCCTGAAGTCACATGTCCTGTCCATGCGATATCTGTCGATCAATATGGTTTTGCGATACCCCTGATAGCGTGGGTATTATGGAAATCTCGAAACCGTTGAATATTTCAGCATAATAACAGCGGAGATGTATTGGATTGTACAAGGCGGTAATAATTCAAGATCAGATAAGTAAAAAAATACCGACTTGGGCAAGGCTACAAATCCACCAGTCATTTATTTATGTTCCAAACTCTCACTGTCTGTGGCCAAGAAGATACAGTTGGGGACATAAATAAATGACAGGTGGATTTGCTGAAGTGAGGATTTCCCATGTTAAAAATAAGAAAATTTACAAGAGGCCATAAATCAGTGGATGAGATTATACAAAATGTAAAATATACAAATTCTAAGGGATATGTATCTAGACAATATTGGAAATTATGGGCTTTCAGACCACCATAATTAGGAAATGGTGATCGAAAATCGACCTGTCATTTATTTTTGTCCCCAACTGTACCAATTTTTTGGATGAGCACTGAAGTGAAATTATGCCGATGCAACTTGAGCAGTTTTGGATGCATCCGATACTTGAACATTAGGAAAAATTATAGTTGCGATTTACCTCACTCCACTTGTCGTTTTAGGCTGCAAACAGCGTAAAGAACTCAAAACTTTATACAGCAGCATCTTCGCGCTTTTTGACCGGATGTGATTTCTAAATAACAAACTTTTTTTTGAAACGAAATTTATCTTCATTAGTTTTTCTCCTTGTGAAATACAACAGTAAATAAATCTTCTCGATCATTTTAATTCATTAGATTTTATTGTTTAGTAGTATTTGTTTGATTATTTTATTTCTACACTATTTAAAATTCTGGTTTCATAAAGTCCGCTAAAAGTTTGCCATCTGCATCTTCATCAACAGAAAAGGTAAAAAAAATTCCTCCTTCCTTTTCATGGTTTTCACTTATTTACTGGCGATGTAAAACATATTCTATCCACTGAGTAGCATAGGCTGAGGGAAATGTAGTAGAATAAACGCGATATAAAATATCCCTCATACATTGTTGATAACATTATATTTGGAGCACACAGGGATCCCCAGTTCCCACATTCTTCCTGCATCAGATACACAGGGAGGGAGTCTAATATGAGGTTATATAATGGTTGATTCCGTATATCGTGTTTATACTCAAGTGAGTATATGATATATTCACGAGTGACTGAAGGGGTTTGTAGAAAAAACCGGGTACCGGGTAGTAAATCCTCCATGCTGGGTTCATACTTGGTACCCGGTACCCGGTCAAAAAAACCGGGTACCCAAAAAACGAAAAATATGAATATACAACTAATTAGATTATTAGAAAACGTGTAAGATTTGTTTTGAATATACAAAAATGTTATCCCGTTCCCGGACTATAGTCCTGCACTGAGCGCATTCATTTGCCTGTACGATTACAACTTGGGAGAATTATCTACACCCCTTACACTTAAGATACCTACCTCAATGCATTATAGAACTCAAGATGTAACTTCTAATATATTGGAACCGCCGATTGTCTGGGTATATCGGCAGAACGGGAACATTTCTCTTTTTCATCGAGAGAGATTCCATCACTTTTCAAAATGGCGGTTGGATTTAAAAGGGGAATCCCCCGTTTGGCTGTCCCGGATGTAGCCCGGAAGTACCAATATGGAGGAATTTGACGGTTGAAATAAGTTAAATGTTACACGCAAATATTGCGATCAAAAACGAAAATGTCTTCGTTCTGCCGATAAACCCAGACAATTGTGGATTCAACTACACGAAAAGAATGCTAAATTACCAAGGAATCTATTGAAGTAGGTATCAGAAGTGTAAGATGAGTAAAAAATTCTCCCATGTTGTAATCGCACAGGCAAAAGATTGAGATGTTCACAGGACCATAGTCCGGGAACGGGATAACAAAAATGTATGTAACTTCCCTCAAAATTGAGCCAGAAGCTTCAAATGAAAAGCATTTTAAGGCTCTTTTCTTCCTCTATCATCATGGTCATATTTTCATCGGTTATTAGGCCTGTCAACTGTCCCGCAATTTGCGTATTTGTCACGCATTTGCTGAAGAATTTGAAGTCACGCCAGAAAATGTCACACAAATACGCATTTTACCTGGTAATTGTCAAGCAAAAATATTTCTGTAGAAAAAATTCTAAAACAGTTCGCCGATACAGCAAAAATACGAACACCAAAAAAACGTACGCAATCCGTTCGGACTTTTCACGCGAATCACGTATATGTCACGCATTTCATTCGAAATTTTTCGTCACCTCTAATTTCAATAGTTCGTATGTTGGTACGTGAAGTTTTGATTATGATTTAAATCTGTAAATAGCTATCGTTACTTTAGCAGAGAGGTGACGTGTGTTAATTTACATGATGCAACGTGTAAGATTTTGATTATTAATCATAATTTAAGTTATCCCAACGTCCACTGAAGTGTAAATTGTTACGTCTTACAATGTCATAGGCGATCGCACCCCACCCCATAACCTATGAAAATATGACCATGATGATAGAGGAAGAAAAGAACCTTAAAATGCTTCTTATTTGAAGCTTCTAGCTCAATTTTGAAGGAAGTTACATACATTTTTGTATATTCAAAACAAATCTTACACGTTTTCTAATGATCTAAATATGTTATATAATCGTATTTTTCGTTTTTTGGGTACCCAGTTTTTCGACCGGGTACCGGGTACCAAGTTTGAACCCAGCATGGAGGATTTACTACCCGGTACCCGGTTTTTTCTACAAACCCTATACTCATGAGAGTATATAACGACATACACTGTACAGAATCAATCATTATATGATCTTATATCCCACCCTACTGTAAGTGCTTTATATGATTGTATTATAGCATTGTATAACTGCAATATAAAACCAACACTCATCGTATACAACTCTTGAGAACGATAAACAACTCTTGGATATAGCGTATACAACTCTTGGGCAGCGTATACAACTCTTCGACTTGATATACAAATGCTGAATTTAGATTAACCTGTTATTGATTAAGATTAGGGTAGGATAATAAGATCCTAGCTGATACAGCTGACAAAATAACGTCAGAAAAGGAAGATGTAATTGGTAGAAAATTATCAAAATACAGCAGCATTCGCGCTAGGCATTTTCAAATCTAAGTCCCAGGACCCAAGGGCTTTTAAAAATCTGGGTCCTCTCCAAAAAATTGGGGTCCCAGCCTGAGCCATGATTTTTATTTCCCGCCAATCAAACATATAATTCACATGACTTGTCACGTGATATGTTGACCTAGATATTTGAGTGATGATTTACAGGTCAAATTTATTACCGATTCAATCGTTTTTAGGCAGACACAATTTAAGGAAATGTTTCATAATACATAATGAATTCATTTTTTATAATAATGTGCGATAATCGAATTGGAAAATGAAGAAAATGGCACTTCTTAGTGCAACTGATCGAAAGATCGTTCGCCATTTTGTCCAAGAGGAAGATGATCGGTAGCGAATGAATTGTGGGAATGATTTCTGCAAGATCGACAGTTTAATTGGCTTACAAATTAAGCATGTGATCAATGGAATCATGGGAGGTTATATTGTTTATTCAACGCATGCGCGTCATCACTATATTTACAAACACGGAAGTGGAAAAAAATCAGAATATATCTTTTGTTTTTAGTGCAGTTTACGTTCAGTTTTTCATCGATTATTAAGGTAAGGGTTTATGAAATTATCCATGACAAGTAAATTTACGTCCTGGGGACGCAATAGAGCTAAAATATCGGGGTCCTGGGCCAAAAATCTGCGTAAATACGCAAGTTTTTTTGCGTTAACGGGAAGGCTGATACAGGCTGATTATGTTTTTAGAAAAAAACTTGTCAGTAAGTAAGTTTTAAGTTCTTTCAAATAAACACCCTGTACAAAATAAATGCACAGTGGGCCTAGTTGAGAGAAACTCATGTCTACGTTTACTGAAAAATAATGAAAATGCAATGATATTTAAAAGTACATATATGTAAGTGTATTAAATTACACAAAAGTTTTTTACAAATGTTGACTCGGGAATAGAAAAGGTTTAAAAAGTAAAATACTCAATAGTTTTGCCTGATATGTAAATGGTAGATGAATGGTACTGTCAATAGGGCGACGTGACTTGCATCAAGGACGTCTACCAGACTTCTTTCTTTGCATTCAGTACTATGCAATTTATTTTCAATCATCCATTCAGAGGCAACATGTGATAAATAGGTCTATTGTAATAAAATGGAATATAAGTGACACATCAAAAGGACCAACATGAAATAACAAGGTTCCCATTGTGAAAAATGCCAGTTTTTTAAACCATATATAAAGACAATATTGTCAATTTGTTCTTAGAATAAGAACTGAATCCTAGGAGCTATTCTAGTTTCTATATTGCTTTGAATTAATCTAAAGACTGGTTTGCATAATTTTAAGTAAGCCTTCAATGTTTCAGACTCCAAGTAAATTTTGATGGTGATGGTTTAATGAAACATACAAAGCATAATAGTGGCATTTATTAAGTGACTTTCAGAAATCAATAACAATATTTTCTCTGTTTCAGAAATATGACACACTTGAATAGGGCATTGTTTCAGCATAGGGTATAGTTCCGGCATAGGGCATAGTTCCAGCATATCGCATAGGGCACAGTTCAAACTCACTTTGAGGCTTAGCTATGGCAGAGAATTGGACAACACAGGAAGTAGCTAACTGGCTCCAGCAAAACAGCTTCGGCAAATACGTTGGTGAACTAACTGAAGTCCACAAGATAGATGGCGCTGCATTGTTAACTCTAACAGAAGATGACCTTCGTCAACCGCCCCTACAGATTCGGGTTCTAGGAGATATAAAACGTTTAATTCTAGCTGTAAAAAAATTACAAAGAGACAATCAAGCTGCTATTGATTTAATGGGTTACCACAATCAAGTGTTTCAGGTCGCAAGAAATGACCCTCAGAATGGAAGTCCGGCGATTTTAAGAGACAATTTACAACATCGTCACTTTGAGCGTTTAGATAGTGACTCAGTTTACTCAGAAGATGGCACTGATATGGCAGTCGATACAAAATGTCGCCTTTTAAGGAATCCACGTCCTGAATACTGGAAAACAGCACTTAGTTTTGTATACGCTTTCACGGTGTTTTTATTAACTGCATTTATGATGGCGGTGTCCCATGATCGGGTGCCCGACCCAGAGAAGTACCCCCCTCTGCCTGATATATTTTTAGACAATATGCCATATGTACCATGGGCATTTGAGATATGTGAGGTGATAGCTGTCATTATGATGAGCATATTTGGTGGATTGTTGGTGTTTCATAGACACAGGTATGATTTTCATGCATTTGTATAAAGACTCCTGTCGGTTCATATTTACATGAAGATATATAGAGATTATCCTATATGAGGTTCAGGATATTGGGATTATCCCGAGGCCAATATAATATATTTGCCCGAGGGCCGCATGTTTATCCCATACCAATCTTGGTCATCTGGTTCACATTGTTCAATCGTGGAAATATTCTAGAATATTCATGTCCAGTTTTGTTTTCTTGGCCGTGGGCGGATTTTTTTGTTCTCTCAAATATCCCCACATTTATTTTCTCGAATTTTTTAAGTGAATGCTCCTTCCATTTTTAAACCATCAAACAGATCGCCGTTGTCGTTTACAGTCATTACGCGAACGTTACAAATTATGAACAAATATGCGAGCGGCGATTATGACGTAGCGGGAAGATATACTATATCTGCTCGCTCGGAGCGGGACGTAAAGCTATATCTGCCCGCTGATGAAAATATAAGTTTTTACAAACCGGCTTTATGTACCTGTAACACGTCCAAGTATGGGATAAATAGGTTTATCCTGTGACAAGTGAGGTTTCAGGTACATAACAGCGGGATATGAAATCGATATCTTGGAGGAGCGGGACATATATATATCTCCCTCTGTATATCTCCCGCACCAATATTCCCGGGAAAACGTTTTCACTTGGTGTAGAAACAGTCAAAATTCGTTAGAATATCTTGATATAGCGAAACTACCAAAATGGAAGCAGACAACGGTAGATATTTTCTTGACCAAAACGTCGAAGAATTTCTTGAAAGTAATGAAAATGAGAATACTCTCAAGAAAACCATACATTTATCAGTTGAGGGAATAATCAATGTCTCATAGATAAAAGTCACTTGTCATAGGATAAATTAGTTATGTGATGCTCAGTTTTGGATATGGGATATATATATTTATCCCATACTTGGACGTGTTACGGGGACATAAAGCCGGTTTGTAAAAATTTATATTTTCATCAGCGGGCAGATATAGCTTTACGTCCCGCTCCGAGCGGGCAGATATACATAATCGCTGTTCCCGTATTGGTTCTTTTTTGTAACGTTCGCATACTGTAAACGACAATGGAGAAAAACGCAGACAATCTTGACCTGTTTGATGCTTTAAAGAAGGGAAGGAGCAGTGTACCGGCATTAATAATCAAAGATTTGAATAGGAAAGAAACAGGAATACAAAACTGAACATGAATATTTTAAGAATATTCCACGGTTGGTTGCAAAGTTTCTGAACTTTGGCAAATTGAACAATGTGATTGGTATAGTCTGTTCAGGATATTTGGATTATCCCTTGGCCAATATAATATATCTACCCTCGGGACCCACGGCCCTCGGGCAGATATATTATATTGGCCTTGGGATAATCCCAATATCCTGAACCTCATATAGGATAAATAGAGATTATCCTATATGAGGTTCAGGATATTGGGATTATCCCGAGGCAAATATAATATATTTGCCCGAGGGCCGCAGGTCCCGAGGGAAAATATATTATATTGGCCAAGGGATAATCCCAATATCCTGAACCGACTATAGGATAATATGTTTATCCCATACCAATCTTGGTCATCTGGGTCTCATTGTTCAATCGTGGAAATATTTTAGAATATTCATGTTCAGTTTTGTTTTCTTGGCCATGGGCGGACTTTCCTGTTCTCTCAAATATTCCCACATTTTCTCGAATTTTTTGATTGATCAAGTGGATGTTCCTTCCCTTTTTAAACCATCAAACAGATCCCGATAGTCTGTGTTTTCTCCATTGTCGTTTACAGTCATTACGCGAACGTTACAAATTATGAACAAATATGCGAGCGGCGATTATGACGTAGCGGGCAGATATACTATATCTGCCCGCTCGGAGCGGGACGTAAAGCTATATCTGCCCGCTGATGAAAATATAAGATTTTACAAACCGGCTTTATGTACCTGTAACACGTCCAAGTATGGGATAATCTCTATGTATTTCATACCTACTGAGGTTCTAGGTACATAACGAGCGGGAATATATACTGTATCTAGCCAAGGCCTGGGGCGGGATGGATACACGCTGTGTCCATCCCGGTCCCGCTCCTGAAATTTTTTTTCACAATTTTTTCAAAAATCTTTTTTCAATTTTTTTTTCAATTTTTTCAAATTTTTTTTTCAAAAATTTTTTTGTCCAATTTTTCCCCAAAATTTTTTTACATTATTTTCAAACATTTTTTTTCACATTTTTTTCAATTTTTTTCAAAATATGAGTTATTAGTTTGAAAATCTCAGAAACTTAAAAAAAAACACTTTATAACACCAAGAAAATGCGTATCTTAAGTATATTTTTGAATTTTGGAACTTTATAAGGTATATGACGTACACGGTACCTAGAACATCAGTAGGTATGAAATACATCTGTTATGTAAGGTCGGTTTTGGATACAGGGTTTATCCCTCGGGAAATATGTGTATACACATATTTCCCTTGGGATAAAACCTGTATCCAAAACCTCCCAGTACATAACCCTTATATATACCCCATATCCAAAACCTCCCATAACATAACCCTCATTCATCTAATGGATTATTTTCCAATTTTATTTCAAAATTAGTTTTCCAAAATTGCGGTCAAATGTTTAAAAAATAGTATTTTTTTAATGAATATTTTTTTTATTTACATATCTATAGCATAATTGCATTTTGTATTTTCGGTTAGAGTTAAATGAAAATCAATCCAATTTCAAACACCTTAAAAGCTTGAAACATGTACAGTGTGGTTTGCATTTGTATCAAATGACAGGTGGTGACATTTTGCATGTAAATACCTTTTATTGACTTTAATTGTGGTCATTTGTTGTATTTCCAGATTTATAATACTGAGGCGTTGGTTCTCTCTCTGTGGGACTGTGTTTCTGTTGAGAAGTATTACTATGTTCATCACATCACTCTCTGTACCAGGAATTCATCTGCAGTGTGAGAGGGTAAGTTTGGGGGATGGGTTGAAGAAGTTTGGGCCTGGGGGGATGAATTAAGTCTTGCTTTTGACACCTCCCATACATCATACCTCTGAAGGTGAAGTTAACGGGGACGGGGATTTGAGGGCATTAATCCCAAATTAAGGGTTGAATTAAAAGGGGGTTAATTGCCATATTTATCATCATATATGTATCTGTGCTAAGGTGAAGGGGCAAGTATTGGGATAAGTAGTGGGATTGAGTAGTGGGAGAGAGGCAGGGTGTTCTTTGTAGCAGGAATTAATTTTTCTATAAAACCATTATCTTTCTTGAAAAAATGCATGATTTCCTCTAACCTTATCTTATTGTACAGGGTGATGTCTTAATTGTCATTGTACAGGGTGATCTCAGTATACAAGGTATATCATTGTACTTGTACAGGGTGATCCCATTGCACAGATGATGTCATTGTACAAGGTGATATCATTGTCCAGGGTTATCTAATTGTACAAGGTGAAATCATTGTACAGGGTTATCTCATTGTACAGGGTGATCTCATAGTATTGGTTGATTTCATTGTGCAGGGTAATAGCATTGTAAAAGGTGATCTAAAACTATTAATTTCACTCCAGCATCCAAGCAACATGTCTTATCCTTTAAAGGTAGTATTTAGTTGAATTAAGTTGCGCTTCTGGGATATGGTTGCAAGTTATTCTTTTTTGCTTCTTTTACACTCTTAAAGATAACATTGACAAATATACATTGGTGTGGTGTGGTGTGGTGTGATTTTAGAGTTTTGGAGATAACAGGAAGTTGTATCAAGTTATTTTTGCTCCTATACTTTATGAATATACCATTTGCATTCATTTGACTTCATTTCTTAAAAGTGAGCTTTAATCTTCATATGAACATATTTTCTTTATATTTGGTCTGATAATGTAACATATTGAGTGCGAGGAGCCCCAAAGAACCCTTAACAAAATGACTTGATGCAACTTCCTGTGTACTTAATAAATATAAAATAACAAGATGATCAGTTTCAATACTGAGTTGCAGTTCTGTTGAATGTTCTTCTACTTATGTTTCAGTTCTAATTAAATGTTCTTTCGCCTTTGTAACATGGATTATTTTGAAAGGATTTATTTTTCTTATGTCCATCATTCTTTGATTTTGGGTAATTTTTATGTCATCTCCACAAGTGGTGACATAATATTGTATAATCTCAAACTTTTGTGTGGTGGTGTTTCATTGGTTGGTGTTCAGTGGTGGGTGTTCAGTGTCTGTAACATATGGCAGGTGGTGACATGTTGCATGTTAATTGCCTAGTTTCATATTCTTTCTAATTCACCAAAATAACATATGCACCAAATTAACCCAAATTACATTATATTATTTAGGCTCGATGGCTTTTTCTTTAACACATTGACGATGGCTCTACGTGTTTTTAAAATAATTTTAATGATGTGACTTGCTGAAAAGATTAAAATGTGGTCAACTTTTTCATATAAAAAGTCTTCCATTTCAACTCTTAATACATTTTGTAAATGGCCAGCTTTTCAATGTATAATCTTATACTTTAAAGCTTTAAAGTATAAGCCAAAAAAATAGCATTCTGTTTCATTCTGCTATAAATAGATTTTCATTAATTTCTGCCTTGTATGCAGGACTAATATTAATTGATGAATTTAGTTTCTGAAAATAATTTCTGTTAAACCGCAACATATACCCACTAGGGTGTCTAGCGGCTTGTTTTTTATAGTGTATATTATATAAGAATTATGAAATAAATAAAAATTGAATTGAATCACATCACAATATTTGACTTAGTGGAAAACTTATCCTTTGATCCATTCCTCTGAATGGAAACAATTGTACTGATATATTTATATACATGTACATGTGTATTTTTTCAGAAACATGGGGATATATGGGGCCAACTTTCTAAGGCCATTGAGATCTGGAAAGGATTTGGAATGACCCTACAGGGTGTCAGGACTTGTGGTGACTACATGTTTAGTGGGCATACAGTCGTTCTCACAATGTTGAACTTCTTTATTACTGAATGTAAGTGATTTATTAATAAGGATTTGTCATCTTCGGTGTATGGAGTTTCAGAGAATATGAATTCTTTTATATTTTTAAAAAGGTTTTGTGGGATTCATTTCTATTAGGTTTATAGCACTCAGGAGGAGGGATAACCCCATGATTCAATTGATGACATACGATTTCCTCCTTCGCGCACCTCCTTTCCCGGAAATACGTATATTTATACTTCTCTCCATCTTGGTTTTCAAAGTTTTCAAATTGACCTAGTTTTAATCCAATCAACGATCGACTCGCTAAACCAATCAGCGATGATGTCATCTCAATACAGATTTACATTATAAGCGTATGTCATCTTTGAACCCTGGGGTTTCTCCCCCTCTTTAGCACTCCGAGTTCTTGTTGAATGCTGAATTGTTCAAAATAAGCACTAAATCTGCACTAGTAATCATCAGTTTCAGTTTATCATGGAGTAGTTCTCTCTGCATACAGTAATAAAGTTTTATGTTAATAAGTGTTAAAAAACGTAATGAAATGTTTGAGATTTACAAAAATATTTGATGTACTGTATTTATATATTTTCATCAAGTAAACCAGAAAACCAGTTTACATGATGAAGATATACGAATACATTGAAAATTTGTATATCTCAAACATTTTGTTTTATAGAATAATAAGATATGAATTATTAATGGATGTAAAAATGATGTAAATTATTCTAATTTTGTTTCAGATTCTCCGCGGAAGATGCATCTTCTTCATACAATGTCCTGGGTGCTCCATCTATTTGGCTGTTTCTTCATCCTCGCTGCACACGAACATTACTCAATTGACGTATTCGTTGCATTCTACATCTCATCTCGATTATTCTTATACTATCACTCATTGGCTAATAACAAGGCCTTGAGTAATTCCGATTATAAACGAGTTAGGATTTGGTTCCCGATGTTTTCATTTTTTGAATCTGAGTGCAGTGGCATCGTCCCAAATGAATATGAGTGGCCGCTACCTTGGCCGAGTAAAATTAAGTCGTATTTTACGGAGCATTTAACCAATGGGAAAAAGAGGTTATAGAGAATATTTGGTCACTAGAGGCGGGAAATCTGTTTTCTCTCCGTATTCTCTCTAACAGTCTAATGAGCGTATGGTTTCAATGAGTGTACATGCGACTTAGGTTCAACATGATCTCAAGAAAACACAAAGTGTAATGCATTGGTTTCGATTATTTACACATTAGATAACAATTGATGATTACATTTAATGTAGAGAAAGAAAAACAGGAGCTATAGAGTATGTAAACCTTAGTGATATCAAATAAAACGATTATCAATGATATTTTTTCTAAATATTTGTATGTGAGCTTATTATCTCTCAATATCTTACCCTTTTAACTTTCAATTTGGAAACCACACTGCATGCTCATTCGAGAGAATACGGTATTTGGTTTTTATATTGATTATGTGCACTCATTAGAGAGAATACAGTATTTAGATTTTATTGATTATGTAACATGCACTGCTTATATTCTGTGGATAAATTATATTGTGGTCATATTTGTAATGCAGCGTAAAAGTGCAAAACTATTACGGATCCCCAATTTATTACTAATCTAACATAAAATTACTTGCAGATTGCAGGTGTGAAATAGATTATATATTTATATCATGAAAACCTAGGTTATGAAAGTAATCAAGCCATGACTAAATTTATGTACATGTATGAAGAATATTGTCTACTTTATATATCTACAGACAATCTGACGTTTAGCTTGATATTTATAAATCCGTGTTTTACATTGTAAATTGTACACCATATAATATTTATATCTGTCTACAATGTAAGCTATGTGTATCAGGAGGGAATTTATATTCAGCCAGCAACAGATAATTTTTCAGAACCTTTTCATTAAAATCATCTGCTGTTTTGAAATATTTTTCTGTTTTAAACCATGTTTTTGCCAGTTGCTTTCAATTTCATTTGTTTTTCCTGTTTTTAAAAATTCAAAGGAAAATTTTGCCAGTTGCTTTCAATTTTATTGGTTTTTCCTGTTTTTAAACATTCAAATGAAAATTTTCAAAGACTGAGCCCAAAGTTGCGTCTACACTCGCAGCATCTATTTATTCCCACGAGGCAGTATGAAATATATTTTTGGGACTATGTTGTTCTAAATAAGAATATGAGAAAAATTGAACCAATGCCAAATTCAAATTAAGCCAGAAGCTTTTTGCAAGGGCTTTGCAAGATCAGCATTTTGACCTGTGTAAGCACCTACTTGGCTATTTCACGAAACTGCATACTTATGAAATTGATGTTGGTAATGTCAATTTCATAGATTCTAAACAACTTTCATCTTTTGTAAAATATAGAATACATATGATATTATATACTTGGTGGATTTACACTTGCGCGCTAAGACGTCTTAGCTAAAACGTTTTAGCGTTAAAGCGTTTTACAAATGTAATGTAAATCCAGATTTACTCATGAGCTCTCGGCTAAGAGCGCTTAGCTAAAACGTTTTAGAGCCCTAGTCATAGCCAAGACGTCTTAGCGTTAAAACGTTTTACGAAGCAAGTGTAAATCCATCGGTTTTAGCTAAGAGCTTTTAGCCCGGTTTTTGCGTTGCGCCGAACGAAACATTTGAAACTTTCCATTTACTTATGTCGCATGGTCCTTTATTTTGCCTTATCCCTTGTTCCCAATACCATCCCAAAATTATTGAGAAGAACTTATTTGCCTGGCGATTTATCATAATCCTAATTTATGCCTACAATCTTCTTGTTCTCTTTCATGCTTTTAACAATGCTGTCTTTAGGACATATTTTTCTGAAACGGATGCATTCTTTAGTACAAAGTCGAGTACGAAGTATGGAAGCGGGTAAGGAATAGCTATATTGACTGAACCGTCCTTCAACCAGTACTGAACTGCCTTTTTCATTTTACATGTATACCTACATATCTCTAAGACGTTTTAGGAAAACAGGTGTAAACTCAATCTTATTTCCTAAGACGTCTTGAAAATGGTAATGTAAACTCAACTTAATTTTCCTAAAACGTTTTAGCCAAAACGTCTTGAAATGCTGCGCGTAGTGTAAATTGGGCTACTGTGTTCTGCTTGGCTGGATTAATATTATATATCATGCAGGTCAACACAGTATCAGAGTATCAGTCATATATCAAGGACATATATTACACATCAAATTGAACTTATATGGCAGTATTAAAGGCCACACCATTTGTTACTATAGTCATGCACCATTGGACATTGTCCAGGCTTAAAATGGCTCTGTGTTGGTTTGGTTTCAAATGTTGCCTTATTTTGTGATTTCAGTGTTTGTATAGTAATGAGAGGGGGGGGGGGGGTCATACTCCTTCTACAGCAAACAACATTAATAACCCGTAAAATAATGTGAAAATAAAGATTTAATGAAAAAAATGGAGGTGTATCACTAACATTTCATGATTGTATAAAATACATATTATCTCATTGATCTACTGTATGCAAAATGACACCATTACTCATATATGTATTGTATTGTATTTTTATGGGACAATCTCAATTAACGTATATAATAGTTGCAACTTTTATTGTTTGCCTGCTATACATGTATATACCACTTCATAGGTCACCAGACCTGCCAGTTCACGCCATTTTCTAGGAATGTTTCGTTTTTAACCTTTTTAACTGAAATCTGAAAGCCAATTTACAACCTGCATGTCAAGAGTGAAGGTATTTTCAGTAAAACCTGCCCTCAAAAATGCAGCTTGCAAGATTAAGATAGGCTAAAGTTGTCTTTTGGATTGAATTCATATTTTAAACCTAAGTGCAATTGACAGAAAGAAAATCAATCTCATAGACCTACATGATATTATATTAATAAAGGTAGAACAGAGATTTTATTTTGATTGATGTGCTGAACATGCATTTAGCCACATTATCATTCTACTCTGGCTACCTTAATTAATACAGTAAAACGTGTCTAATCTAAACTCCTGGCCCAACCAAAAGTGTTTGGATTGGCAGTTCACATTTGAGGATTTGCAACACAGAAGTCTGGCAAAGGTGAATAAGACATTAACATGCAAAATCTCACCACCTGCCATTTGTTACAGATGCCAGCCAATGAACACTGTCTACTTAAAATAAAGACTATAACAATATGTAACCACTTCTGGTGATGGCATAATAAAAATGTGTAACTGAAAAGTGCTCACATTTAGAGGTGTTCCGATTGGTTTTACTGTAATTGAAAAGTGTAGACTTCTGAAGTTTATTTCCTCTTACACTAGGCCTAATGATGTTCTAATGGGGCAAGTCATGTATTTTTACATGCCGATAATTTCAGAATTTGTGATGTGTAAGTTGAACATATTTTGCAGTATGTAAACAGAACTTATTGGTTCGTAAATTGGGAATAGAGTACTAGATATACTGTAGAATATCTAGATGTTAGTTTTAGAATTGAATGATTATGAAATTGTATTTTTAGTGAATCTGAATGTATTTGATATATAATAATGCTAAATGGAGTAAAAAAACAAATATAAATATGTTTTATATCAAATAATAATATATGTTTATTTCTTTGTATTGTCATTAACCAAAGTATATTTGATGTGCTAAATGTGCTAAATTCACAATTTTTAGGATATGTTTGGCAGTTTTGTAACTTGATGAATTTAAGAGGTGACATTTTCTATTAAGATCCTGACCTCATTTTGGTGACATAAACACAGTCTGATAATCCTCACAGCTCTGAACATATTCTGTTACCATGGAGTCTGTGATGCTAAATTAAGAGGTTGCCATAGTAATATATAAAAACATTAACAAGAGCCCTTTTTACATTATCTAGAAATTGTTCTCTTCAAAAAGATATTTAGAAAATTGTCCATTACAATGTTTCACCTTAGTGAAGATAAAATTTTACAAATTTAAAACAAAGTTCAACACAAAATAAATAGAATTGGAAACTAATCAAAAGTGGATGCTAAACTAATCCAATTTGCAATGACAGAAATACATCTTTAGTTAGACCCTGATCACTAACTGCACTGAGCCACAATCAAAGTATTGCATCAACTCAACTCTACACAGCCCATCCATGCAGTCATAGTAATGAAAAGCACAGGCACTGGAAGCAATCGTAGAGTTGTCCTGAAAAAAGTCCAATCCCCCTCTCTGTGCACCCAGGAACTGTATATTTTCTCTTTGGACGACATAGAGTGGGGGTGCTTTTATTTTTGGTCAATTCTATTATCTGTTCCTGTGCCTGTTCAAAAAACACTACTCGTGAAATTACAAATTATTCTTTAAAATCCAGTAGCAAAGAACTACCTTGGCAAGGTGAGTTTAGAGGTCATCTGTAATTAAATTACTCCCTATTGTCGTGTCTGACTAAATTACATGACTTGTATAAAAAAGACCTACTACTGCCCTAATTACTTTATAGGGTAGTCTTACATCAGCTCCTTGTGCTGCTCATTATCCCAACGAACGAAGTTCGGTAGGGATATAGTGAAGCCCTCCGTCCGTCTGTCCGTCCGTCAGTCCGTCCGTCAGTCCGTCAGTCAGTCAGTCAGTCAGTCAGTCTGTCCATCTGTCCGGAAGATAACTCAAATATTAGTAGACGGATTTTTTTCATATTTTGTGGAAAGATGTATATTGGTGAATAGTTTTACGCAAAAAAAAATTTTTTCAAGATGGCCGCCGCTTTAAAAATGACGGGACTTTTTCGCAAAAATCATAAATTTTTCATTCTGAACCAAAGTAATTAATATTATTGTTTGAAATTTTGGTAGTATATTCACAACATTTATCTATTTCACATATGAAAATGAAAGGCAATTAAGAGTAGATTGCAAATATTGTATCTTTTTTTCTGATTCGAGCCTCGTAAAATTCAAAATGGCCGTCTAATGTACGATTTTGCAATAATTTTTCGATCCCTTCAAAGTATAGCTATATTATACTCAAATTGAAGGAATTTTGGAGTAGATCACAATTATGGTATTATTTTCAAAATGGCTGCTTTGCAGTGCTTTGCAGGAATTCGCAATTCTAAAATCTAATTTTTTCAAGTTTAACCAAAGTAATGAGTATAATTGATTGGAATTCGCTAATTGATATTTTGTTCGTTGGGATTTGCTACTCCGCGGAGTTGCCGTTATCTAGTTTTCTAAGTTGAGACCTTATACAAGATTAAACTGAAGGAAGAAATCTACCAAAAATTTGCCTTCTTAACTGACTGCACTGAATTTTAATTACATTTGACATGTATACGCTGTACAATTAGCATATTCTAAAGTAGTGATAAAACAATTAATAGCCTAATAATATTCTGAATTTTATGTATCCGGTTTATTAATAAGTTGTTCTATGATTGTCCTAATCACTTCAAGAGTCTGAGATTGTGGAAATAAATCCACAAAACTTTTGCCTTCTTCCAAACTTTGAGTCAGTTGAGGATCGAATGGTATACAGCCTGGAAATAGACATGTTGAATATTAGATGTGTAAGTATTCTCTAATGGAGGGATCTATAAATTAATATTAGTAATCATGCCATCTCCATCAGATGGGGGAGCTACGAGGGTGCTCAAAAATCTAACTGGGGAACTCGATTTTATTTTATGAGTCATTTAAACGATTGATGAAGGAATGAGAATTTGAGTGTTTTTATTTATTTCAGATTATATAGGATATTCAGTCATTAAAATCTCCTTTGTTTTTAAACTGACAAAGCTACTACATTTTATACAAACATTTTGTTTACATGCAATCGTACACTATTTGTAAAACTTACCTAGGAATGGTACTGATGCATGCTGGGCCAAACCCTCCCCTCCGCCTTTAGAGAATATGTTATTGCACTCCTGAAATTTAAGAAAGGTGAATAAATTTCATCCTATTCATGAACATATTCCACTGGCAGATCCAGAAGCTAAGAAAGGGGGGGGGGGGGCAAATTTTGAGTCAGGAACTTTTTTTAAAGGCACTTTGTAACATACAGCAGACAAAATGGTTCAAAAGTTGTTTTTTAGGCTTTAGAGGTTTCATGGTTTAAAACCTTCTCTGATGATTCTATTTTCAAACTATGTATGCAGGTCCATTCAAAGTCATCTATTGAACCTTGAAAAATCATCTTTAGACTTTAGGATCGAAAGGTGTTCACAGCAACTTTCAGCTCATCTTTATTATGATAGACCGGAAGTGAATTTACGAGTTGAGTAAATGGTGATAATGTTGTTTTTATGAAGCGGGGAAGTCAAAACATTACTAATAGAAATCATAGTAAGCGTTAGAAGATTATTAAGAAGCATTTAAAATTGAATCCACGGCAAAATTTGAAATAATTCCACACAGTCCTCAGAAATATTTTTATGAATTTTTTCTATATCTGGTGAAATATGGCATGTATACTTGTGTTGATTGTTAAAATACAAAATAGGTAAGGTAAAGAATATGTAAAAGTCGTTTGATCTTGTCCCAGAAGCAATATTTTGTTATGTTTAGTAAAGTGTTGGAAGTCAAAAGCATGCCCAATGTTTTACTGACAATTCTTATTTAAATACTATCTGAAAAAAGAATTGAGATATCTGACCAAATATCATCTTTACAAACTCAGTCTTCAAAGCTCGGAAGATATGTCAACTACTATACTATAGGATAAAATCTGTACTCACTGAGCAATGTGGACAGACATATCCACTCATGTTTTCTATGATTCCAAGAATTTTGAGTCCCGTCTTTTTACAAAATGTAAGTTCCCGCCTAACATCACCTACTGCCACCGCCTAAAACATGATTTCAATGATATTTTTTAGCTTTAAGTAGATAATGTGTCTTATATTCAAAAGGGATACATGGGAAAATGCCTCATTTGCAATGTAATGGAGGAGTTGAAGCTAAAATTATCTATACAAAATGAAAAGTATTCTTTATTGAACTTTATACTAATATTTAGAACAGTTAATAGTATTTTTATAATTTTAAAATCTAAACTGCTGGTGAATATCATATACAAAATCATGGAAAATGGATCAATGGGAAAACGCCTCCTCCATGATTACCTGCGGGGTTGTTACTAAAATAGCGCCATCTGGCTTGTATTCTTTAAGTGCCTCCATGACTGTTATGTGTTCATCTGACGTCCCAGGTGGCGTGTCAATCACCAGGTAGTCTACATCCTGCCAGAATACGTCATTAATAAACTGTTTAATCATCGCTGAAAAAACAAATTTTCACAAAATAGAAATACATGTACTTTTAGTATGCAGCATTTGAAACATTATATCTGCATTGACATTATATTGTTCATGTATTGAATAATGAAAATGTTTTGAATTTAACTACATGTTAAATCAATAAAAATGATGGAAAAGTGTAAAATCGTTTGATTTTTAAATCTGACAATTCTAATGGCCATGGAAGTTTCTGCATCTGAAATATTTAAAAAGTTCTCTTTTTGATCAAAATTCAGATTGAAAGGGAAAATTTAGCATGATTTTGAAAAGATTAGTTTCAACATTTTGCATAGCCTTGCCCAAGTCGGTCTCTTTTACTTTTCTTGATTTCTATTATGACCGCCTTGTACCAATGAGAAAGCCACGTGCGACTCAATGTGTATGTCGGTAAATTTGACCAATCAACGATGGGCCTGCTGCCTGCAAATCTTGCACAATTCATCATGAAAATACAAATATTTTATCAGATAAATACCAATCAGAGTTTAGTGGATGCCAGAGCATCAATCAGATACCCGGAGGTGAGAAGATTTCAACAAGAAACGTTGAAAAGATCTCTGAAATTGCCAAACATATTAGCTAGATCTAGGCCGAGATTCAGATCAATCACTGAATAAGATCGACGACTACATGGACTGGGTCTTCTTCATTTTCATCATGAATTCAGTTTAACATCAAAATTGGATTGCATAATTTAATTTATATTAATGAATTGACTGCTTACATTCCAATGTACATTTAATTACATATAATAATATTCTGAAGAAATACTCGATCAGATCATTGAATTTCAAGTCGTAGATGGGTAGTTTGCTTTGTTTATGCGGGTAAACCTGAAAACGTTTTGATTGGTCAATCAGCCTGAAGTCACACGTTGTGTCCACGTGATCTGTCAATCAATACGGTTTCACAATACCCCTGGCAGCATAGGAATTATGGAAATCTTGAAACCGCTGAATAACTTATCATAATATCATCGATGATGCATTAGATTGTACAAGGCGGTAATATATTTCAAGATCAGATAAGTAAAATTAAAAAAAAAACTGACTTGGGCAAGGCTACACTCTTTCCCGTCTACTTCCTAATAGGTTATGACAAATGATAATAAAAGAGTATCAATGTGTTACAGATGTCAACCCCAAATGCCAACAAGAGTTAACATTTAATTCTGCATTTCAAGCGCCATTCTACTCAAAGAAAAACCTTGAAGAATCCCTCGAACAGCACAATCTGTGGACCCCACTCAATGGACAAGAAAAAATTGAATCTCTAATTTTTCAAAATTCCCTTTCACTTGGAAAGGATTCTGAATTAAAAGAAAGCCAGGTTTGTTGAATTTGTTTCTAGTATAACTTAATTCATTTCTTCCTGATTTACTGTTGGCATTTAAGCTTACTGGCACTTACTCACTCGCCTTCCCTCATTTTTGTTTTATGTATAACTTGAAATGCTAGCCTATAATGCAAAGCGCGCTAGGCAGCGACTACTCTAACTACTGTGGTGCGAAGGTAATATATCACTACTTATTGGTGGTGATGTAAAAATGTGCTGTACCATTTTTCTTAGGACCCCTCCATACAACAGCATCATCTCTGTTGTTGAGAAGGAAACCAATAGACATGACACCCAATCTCTGCTCTTTGTCCACATACACAGGAACCCATCTGAAAACATAAAACAATTTAAAATCTATATTTACAGATGATCAGAAATGTTGAACATCGCATGTACATACACTTGGTTTCATATGTAACTTTGATTTTAGCGGGTCATAAAGTTACAGCTACGTGTTTATATTAAAAACTGAATCCATATGATGATGCAGCTTTAAAACTGATACCACTGTTTTAACTTTGGCAGTCTATTGTTGGATTTACACTAGAGCCCTAAGACCTTGGCCAAAACGTTATAGTGGTTTAACATTTTACAAATGTAATGTAAATCCAGATTTTCTCAAGAGCTCTCGGCTAAGAGCGCTTAGCTAAAAGGTTTTAGGACCCTAGTCATAGCCAAGACGTCTTAGCGTTAAAATGTTTTACAAGCGAGTGTAAATCCATCGGTTTTAGCTAAGAGGTCTTAGCCTGGTTTGATGCATTGAGCTGAACGAAAAATTTGAAATTTCCTGATTACATGTGTCGCATGGTCCTTTCTCTTGTCTCATCCCTTGTTCCCAATATCATCCAAAAATATCATGAAGAACTAATACAGCTAGCGTTCTATCATAATCCTAATATATGCACAAAATCTTCCTGCTCTCTTTCATGCTTTTAACAATGTTCTCTTTATGACATATTTTTTGAAGAACCTATGCATTCTTTAGCACAAAGTATAGAAGCGGGAAAGGAATAGCTCTGTTGACTGAACCGTCCTTCAACCAGTGTTTAACTGCTTTTTTTATTTTACAATATATGCCTACATATCTCTAAGACGTTTTAGAAAAACAGGTGTAAACTCAATAATATTTCGTAAGACGTCTTGAAAATGGTGGTGTAAACTCAACATCATTTTTCTAAAATGTTTTAGAAAGAAAGCTAAGACGTCTTGAAATGTCGCATGTAGTGTAAATAGGGCTTATGTATATTTGAATGTATCTAATTAACAATACAGCTTCAGTTATTTATCTCTTGGTTATTCACACACAAAGAATAATGATCATTTCATGTTGCGTTGTAATATTGATGGATCAATGTCAGGGTCAGACTTACCCTTCTGGGCATTGGTGAACTTCATGGCTTTCCAAATTGAGCATTTTTGGTATACTTGGTCCACATAGATCAATATCTAGCAATCCAACCTTCTTCCCAGCCTGCCTCAGTGCTAATGCTACCTGGGTAGAAACAGTGCTCTTCCCAACACCTCCTTTACCAGAGAGGACAAGGAGGACATGTTTCACGGAGGCTAACCCACTTGCATGTGTTTGCTCTAGAAAATGGATGTAGAGGGTCTGAATACAGACTTACATGTGTTAAGGTACAGCTGGAAAGTAACATTTTGGTAAAAAATTGCTATACCTGCACATGTTATTTTCTGGTACAAAATAAAGTATGAAGGCATGTGTCAATTTCCTTGCTTTTTTCAGGAAAGTATCATGACATTGTCTTCTTTTAGAATATCTGGTAGGGGTTCAATGGAAACTCCAGGAAATTCTGATATTTCACACTTTCTATTTTTCCAAATTTTCTTTCAAAGTTTCCAGACAACATAGGAGCTACCATTGACCTGTTTCTAGATATTCTATAAGTAAACAGTGTAATGATATTTTCCTGAAAAAAGCAAGGAAATACACACACAACTTCATACTTAATTTTGTACCAGAAAATAACATGTGCAGGTATAGCAATTTTTTACCAAAATGTTACTTTCCAGCTGAACCTTAAGTGACTTAATTTAAGTGACCTTCTTAATGACAACAGCTTTTCTTTGTTAATGACAATAAAAAAAATGGAATCTGGCAATGAAACAGATAACGACTAACCATGAATCAAGAAGAAAATGTAATTGGACATGATTCTACTGTGACGAAAGGTAGGAGGTGTAGATAAGTCATCGGCCAAATTTATTGGATATGGGGGAAAAACTAAGAATATGGCCGAATGAGAAAATAAATGGATTTTTCGACCGTCGGAGAGCAACTGAAAAATATTTTATTGACTCTATAGATCTGTGACAAAAGGTAAGAGGTGTAGATAAGTCATCAGCCAAATTTATTTTAAATGGGGGGAAAAACTAAGAATATGGCCGAATGAGAAAATAAATGGATTTTTCGACCGTCGGAGAGCAACTGAAAAATATTTTATCGACTCAGCTCTGTGACAAAAGGTAGGAGGTGTAGATAAGTCATCAGCCAAATTTATTTTATATGGGGGGAAAAACTAAGAACATGGCCGAATGAGAAAATAAATGGATTTTTCGACCGTCGGAGAGCCTCATTTGGGACATATTTTAGTAAATTTGAAACTCAATTATCACCCACGAATTTGTAATTACATATATTTCCGAAGCAAGCTATGGAGATATTTCAATAATCTTTATATCATAACGAGGTAATAGTATTTCTACATATATCAGCTACACAATTAATCTGAAATATGTGGTCAATCTCTAGAATATTCGGAAAATAAGAGAAAATATCTTACCGACGGGCGCTGCCATTTTGAATCTCGTTTATCTCGCGAGACTTTGCAGACCAACGAGACAACAATATTGGCAGAAATCATTTTGTTGAAGTTTCCGAATTGTTTCAAATATCTGACGTTTCTGACTACTATATGAGATGGATGACCTATTGAGCAACCCCCCAATACTTGTTGCAATTATAATTGCACTAACTTTGGGGATTGGAGTTCTATTTTTGAAATATACAATGCTCAAGCAAAAGATGCTTTTGGAAACAGGAGATTCTTCAAAAGAAAAAGGGAAAAATGCCCCAACAACCAAGAATCAAACAGAAAGATCTGCAGTTCAAAAGAAATCAACCACTGAACCAAATACCGAAGGAAGGGATTCAGGCGAGTGTAAACAGAGTAGTCCCGACCCTGACAGTGAAGACACAGGTGAGTTATCCGGTACCAAGACTACGGTCCTACATGTATGTTACTCACTTTGTGAGCCATGTTAGATTTTGAAACTTATGGCTCTCCAATGGAGAAATGGACAGCTGAATAAAAGTGACCTTTGAAACACGAATTAAATCTCAGAGATTGTCCGAACCTACAGTGTAACTAGTTCTCAAAATTAATTTTGTTCATTGCTTTATATCTCGCTCCTAGCGAACTGCCATATTGGAAATGGGCCGAAAAATCATTCACTCTATGAACAATTTACAAGTCTTGATCGAAAAAGAAGTATTTCAGCGCTCCAATACTTGCACGGATTAATGATACTGGATGTAAGACACAGTTATAGAGACCAAAAGTAAGCCGCTGAAATCTGTATTCATATTTTAAAGGTCACTATTATTGAGCTGCCCAAGGGTGCCGTGGGAAAGCTGTTACATCAAAATCCACATAGCTTTCGCAGGAAGTAAGTCCTATGGTATGGAGAGCTCTCATAGAGTCGTACATTATCTTTTAAAAGTCAAAAAATGTTGGCTCTAGTCATGTGCATAATTCTTACATCAGTCAATTCAAAAGCAAACTTGCTATAGCATATGCCAAAATAGTTGTCAATAATACTCATAGACAATGGTGAATTGAAATTCCATAATCTCAAACAATGTTTAGAATGATGTCCCATGAAATGTATTCTCCTTGTACATGTATGCAGCTTCATACCAGCGGAGTATGCATGATACATTTCTCACAAATTTGATTTCACATTCAATATCCCAGATGCGAGTAGAAATAATCTTGATTTACGTCATTAAAAACTCACAATTCAGTCAAACTGATGTCATATTTGAAATGTGGTTTGAAAAGAGTTTATCAACTTTGAAAATTTGATTTTCTTTGGAAATGTGACTTCTAGGTCAGGGAGATTCCCCATAGACCCCATGTTGTAAAACCACAAAAAGTGAAATATGTTTTCTTGTGTTGGGCAGATAATATTTTCTTTTACTGGACATATTTTAATTTGTATAACTATCAGATACATAAGGGTAATATGAAAAGTGAACCACTAAAACTGATGAATATTCAAGTTTAAGGGAATTTTGTAATACCCTGCCATGTTAATCCCCCCGAATCAACCACCTGGTGGCGAAACTGGTAACTTCCTACTCGCATCTGAGTGATTGGCTGAAGTAGAGGCATTTTCTGTCAGTGATTTTTATGATAAGTGCTCACTGCTCAGGAGTGAATAAATCACATGCACGAAATATCAAATAATCTGGTGGGTTTAAACTTACAATCATGCATGCACATTTGTGCCATGTTTTTTTCTAGTCCTTTTCTGTTCCATGAGAATTTATATTTTACACAGCCGCAGATTCCATGGAACAAAAAAAGTTCCGGAAAGCAAATGAAAAACAAACTCTTATTTATTAAGCTCAGCACTTGCATTAGGTTAGAAAATTTGTGAGTCGGACGCAATTTTTTTTAAAAAGTGTGTCCCCTATTTTTCAGTTTTGGAGTATGGACTGAATAAATGCATGTTCGTTCATTCGACAATGAATACATTTTATTTCATGAATAACCTAATATTTGTTTCTGAATAGGAAAAACTGTGGCGTGTCATGGTTTCAAATCTAAAAATAAACAAATTTGAAAAAATTCGAGAGAATCATGATTATTTGTAAATATTCAACATGTTGAGCCTTATTTACGATTCAAATAAAGGTGAGAGATCATAATTATTTGTTTTTGTTAGGTATCGTTGTAAACACATTGTAGCCCTGGCACTATATTCATTCTCCATAGGTCACAAAAGTTTTGGCTGTCTCAAATTGCAGGTGTCATTTTTAAGTCATCACCAGAAGTGGTGACATATTCTAATAGTCTCAACTTTTTTGATCAATGTTTGGCGGTTGCTGTTTGGTGGTTGGCAGTCTTTGTCTGTAACAATGTAACTAATGGGAGGGGTAACATTTTGTATGTTAATATCCTAAGCTTGCTTAATTGGTCGATCCAAGGTGCAGTGAACTATTATTATTAACATTTACTTTTTTTCAAAATTTCTTCCGAAGGTATTTCTTGTAATATTTCCTGATTTTCAAAAGTTTTTGACAGAATAACAATTGAGAAACACAAAAGATCAATGGGTCTTATAATTTAACAGAGAACTGAACATAAATGGTATACATGTTTATAATATAGCCAAATAGTTCCTCAGTGTTTCCCAATGACGTCATTTCTAAAGCTGCAGAGAGAAGTCCGACCACTATATGTTAGATCTTTTGGAATATCCATATATCGTATGAAAAAGTAAGTTAAACCTCTTTGAGATAGTCGTTCCTTTAATTATTTTTGCACAGAGTTCACAAAAACAAGAGAAAGCTGAGAGAAGTTTGACTGCAATGTTGGATTCAGGATCTTTTGGAATAACTATCGAATGAATGACAGTCTGCAATTTGAGATAGCTGTTCCTTTAATTATTTTTGCACAAAGTTAACAAAAACAAGAAGAGTTGGAAAGTTCTCTATACAGTCTAATAAATAGATGCTTCCTTTAATTATCTCATGAGACAAGACAGCATTCATTAATAATCTTGTGAATTTCAACTTAATGGCTTGCTACGATTACAAGACATTTAGCCTTGAACACATTCTGTCTCTTATCCATGCCAATATATCCAAAGCACCTTTATCTGCAGTTGTTCACATTTTATCATTGTTGTTGAAAATCTGAAATTTACAGACCCAGTCAGGGGTGTAGCCAGCAATTGTGAGAGGCGGTACGAATTTTTGGATTTAGGGGGTATGGCAGTTTAATCTCTGAATTTTTTTAAAAATTTATATTGTATGGTATATTCTAAGCATTTCAATTTAAACTATAATTCCTTAATGCTTTTCTTTTGTTAACATCATTTCTTGTGATGCCTATTTTCTAAAAATCCCTATACTGCATGCTATATTATTTGAGGATATTTATGTGTTCATTTCACTATATGTGGCTAATGTGGTCATCATATTTATCATTTTGGAGAATGTTCACATTGGTGGCAAATAGACCACATTGAATCTAAAATAACTTTAACATATTATAGATCTTTTGGGAGATATTATAATTGAGATGGTAAAGATTATAGTAAAACCTGTCTTAGTGGACACCTGTCTCTAGTGAACACCTGTCTCTAGTGAACACATGTCTCTAGTGGACACCACTCTCTGGTGAACAACACTCTCTAGTGAACACCTGTCTCTAGTGGACACCTGTCTCTAGTGAACACCTGTCTCTAGTGAACACCACTCTCTAGTGATCACCTGTCTCTTCTGAACACATGTCTCTGGTGAACACCTGTATATACTGAACACCTGTCTTAGTGAACATCACTCTCTAATGAACACCTGTCTCTAGTGAACACCTGTCTCTAGCGAACACCTGTCTCTAGTGGACACCTGTCTCTAGTACACCTCTAGACATCCCTCCTCCGCACATAATCTTTTAATTTCTATATAAATTACCCTCTCTGTTGTGAACACCTACCAGCACTGAATGTTTTTTCTTGGCAAAAAATGTTCAATATAGCACACAGGTACTGTATATTGATAAGTCAGTTGTATGTTGCTTGCAATTTTGTCACCCCAGTAGCTCTGCATCTGCCTCTAACCAAAGCACTCACCAAATCACTTGATGGGCAAATAACTCTAAATACTAAATGCATTTTCTACAAAAAAAAATACAAAATGGATTTTATAATTAAACCTGCACATAGGCTTTATCAGGTAATTCAAGTATGATGTTTGTGAGCATTTAGGAATAAAGTTCATGATAGTGTGACATCACATATTGCAGATTATATATTTTGCTATATTGTGAATTCAGTAGATCATTACTCTTTCCTCATCATTACTATATGGCATGGAACTCAAAATAACTAAAAGGGTATTGATATCACAGGAAAAGTTGATTCCTACTTATTGATTTTTGCACTAATTAATTGGATTTTTCAACCATTACCAATTACCAATTGCAATATTCCTTCAGGTATCATTGCATACCCTTGCAAAATATCATTTTCACACTTCCCTTGCATAAATAAAAAGTCACATGGAATCCCATTTAATGAATCAAATGAATCTGATTATTCTGATAAAACAATCCATAACATCAATAATTTGACATCATTCAGTTTAATATGTTGACATTCTATAATGTTCAACAATTGTATAATAAGACAGCAATAGACCGAGTACTCGTAAGGAATAATTCTTTGATTATTATTGTCGGAATATGATTTTTCCACCTGTAGACAGCATGTGAATTATTAAGTTATATATCACTGCTATATACAGGTGTTAATATACATCTTTATTCTCTTGGCTCCATTTCATAGTCTTGCTTCAAGTCCTTGTGTCCCCCCCCTAACTACAAGTGTGTTGTCTGTTGTTTATATATCACTGCTATATACAGGTGTTAATATACATCTTTATTCTCTTGGCTCCATTTCATAGTCTAGCTACAAGCCCTTGTGTCCCCCCCTAACTACAAGTGTGTTGTCTGTTGTTTATATATCACTGCTATATACAGGTGTTAATATACATCTTTATTCTATTGGCTCCATTTCATAGTCTAGCTACAAGCCCTTGTGTCCCCCCCTAACTACAAGTGTGTTGTCTGTTGTTTATATATCACTGCTATATACAGGTGTTAATATACATCTTTATTCTCTTGGCTCCATTTCATAGTCTTGCTTCAAGTCCTTGTGTCCCCCCCCTAACTACAAGTGTGTTGTCTGTTGTTTATATATCACTGCTATATACAGGTGTTAATATACATCTTTATTCTCTTGGCTCCATTTCATAGTCTAGCTACAAGCCCTTGTGTCCCCCCCTAACTACAAGTGTGTTGTCTGTTGTTTATATATCACTGCTATATACAGGTGTTAATATACATCTTTATTCTATTGGCTCCATTTCATAGTCTAGCTAAAAGCCCTTGTGTCCCCCTCTAACTACAAGTGTGTTGTTTTGGTGAAGAAGTCCACAGCCTTGATGCAAGACTCTACACATCATTTCAGTCTACATCTCCCTAACCCCTGCCCCAAGCTCAATCAGATATACAGGGTGGTCAAAAAAATGGAAACCCTTCATTTTCCTAATATCTTTGTCATTTTAAAGAATTACTCCCTGATATTTCACACATATGTACATCATTCAATTTCCTACAAAATTACAAAATTTCATGACCATCAGACTGATAGTCACAATTTTACAGCACTTTGAATAACATGCTTCAAGTTTGGCCATCATCGCGCCTGAATGATACGGATGATCTCACTTTTGAGGTCTGTGATTGTCCTGAGGTCATTCTCATACACTTTTTCCTTGCCATATCCCTACAGGTAGGGACATTTTGGACGGCGAGTGCAGGTGGCCCGGCAGCGCAATAGTGGCCACTAGGGCATGTTCTGTAAAGTGCTGTAACATTGTGACTATCAATCTGATGGTCATGAAATATAATAGGCTGGTAGGAAATTGAATGATGTACACATGTGCAAAATATCAGGGAGTTATTTCTTAAAATGACAAATATATGAGGAAAGTGGTGAAAGGGTTTCCATTTTTTTTTACCATCCTGTATATTAAATGTAATGAATATATTACAAGACTAGTATTTCTAGGTACTTGAATTTCCATCAAATTAAAAATTAATGGGAATTCAAGCACAATGTCTTTGAAATGAGCCATTAATCAAGTTTTAAACCAATTGAACTTGAAAATGCACAATAAGTTAAATGTCAAAACACTGATAGGGGTTTCAATTTCTAATGTCAAAATCTAACTTACACGTAGGAACAATAAATTCTGACAATCCCCTCTACCCTGAGGATGACATAGTAGTAAGTACCCTAAGAAATTGTAAGAATAGTGCATAAAAACAACTTGTATTTTACTTTATGTATTTCCAGAGGGAATGCCACCATTAGAGAATGTTGATGATATTATCATGACAAAAGAAGCAAAGAAACATCTAGCCCATGGCCTACAGGAAGAATTAGCCAAAATGGGAGGATGTCCATTTAGTGGAATAGGTGCCAGTGGGGAGGAAGGTGACACCCCAGTAACAGCCCCAGCAGGAGCTGATCCATTTGAATTTGTCGAACATATCCAAAGTGAGGTCAAAAAGGTGAATCATAAAGCCCAGGAAAAAGCAATTGAAAAGGAACTTCCCGATTTCGATCCAGCGAAGGAACGAGAGGTTGCGAAATCTCAAATGGAGGCTATATTTACACTGATGAAGGAACAAGAAGATCAATTTGGTTTAAAATCCATGGATGAAATGCAGGATCAGTTGAAACTTTACATGGATAAGTGACCAATCAGATTGCAGCTTACATTCTGAAGTTGGAGACCAATCACATA
The DNA here is from genome assembly GCA_903813345.2 of Owenia fusiformis. Lineage (NCBI taxonomy): Eukaryota > Metazoa > Annelida > Polychaeta > Sabellida > Oweniidae > Owenia > Owenia fusiformis. The sequence continues at coordinate 2,146,425 of CAIIXF020000009.1, forward strand.
TCAGTTTTAAAACAGAACTGATAAAATGTGTATCCTTGGTTCCATGACCACATGATTTGATAAAAGTATTAAAAAACTGGAGAAGAGAAATTGATCTCATTTGTTATGATGGGGAGATTGTAATTTCTTAAATGCAATATTGTAGTTTCTTAAATGCAATATTGTAGTTTCTTGAATGCAATATTGTAGTTTCTTGAATGCAATATTGTAGTTTCTTGAATGCAATATTGTAGTTTCTTAAATGCAATATTGTAGTTTCTTAAATGCAATATTGTAGTTTCTTAAATGCAATATTGTAGTTTCTTAAATGCAATATTGTAGTTTCTTGAATGCAATATTGTAGTTTCTTGAATGCAATATTGTAGTTTCTTGAATGCAATATTGTAGTTTCTTAAATGCAATATTGTAGTTTCTTGAATGCAATATTGTAGTTTCTTAAATGCAATATTGTAGTTTCTTAAATGCAATATTGTAGTTTCTTAAATGTAATATTGTAGTTTCTTGAATGCAATATTGTAGTTTCTTAAATGCAATATTGTAGTTTCTTGAATGCAATATTGTAGTTTCTTAAATGCAATATTGTAGTTTCTTGAATGCAATATTGTAGTTCATGGAATGCAAGTGTGTAGTTTATGAAACAAAAGAAGAATAGTTATATACCTCAAAGAAGGCATATAACATTGTAAACATGTCTCGCGTTTTACCCCATTTGTAACATATGCTTGGATTATCTAGTCATTCCATATCATGGGTAACGCTAAAATCAGCTATACATCTGATTGGTAGTTTCTTAAATGCAATATTGTAGTTTCTTGACTGCAATATTGTAGTTTCTTAAATGCAATATTGTAGTTTCTTGAATGCAATATTGTAGTTTCTTAAATGCAATATTGTAGTTTCTTGAATGCAATATTGTAGTTTCTTGAATGCAATATTGTAGTTTCTTGAATGTAATATTGTAGTTTCTTAAATGCAATATTGTAGTTTCTTAAATGCAATATTGTAGTTTCTTGAATGCAATATTGTAGTTTCTTGAATGCAATATTGTAGTTCATGGAATGCAAGTGTGTAGTTTATGAAACAAAATATTATAGTTTATGGAATGTAATATTGTAATGTTGTTGTCCATGAATGTAATATAGTGTAGTGTAACTAATACATAAAATGCAATATTGCAGTTTATGAATTGCAATTTTGAATTGCAAAATTGTCGTTTATGAAATGCAATATTGTAGTTCATGAAATGTTATATTGTAGTTCGTAAAATGCAATTAGTTGTACTTTATGAAATACAATATTGCAGTTTATGAAATGCAATATTACAGGAAATAAAATGCAATATTGTAGATCATGAAATGCTATATTATGTTTTACCTCAAGTGTTGGTTACAGCTTTAAATAATCTAATTCAAAGCAAGAATTTACTTCACCACAAATATTTCAACCTCCTTTTTATGATGTCAAGATATGTCAAAATGTGACCATAAAATTGAATGACAGAAGCTGGTCACAGACAGACAGAAGTTCTGTGACATTAATTAAAGAGAGTCATTAAAATCTCTTTATATTTTTATGAATCGCCATCTCGCTACATTCAATTATTTTTTAATGAAAAAATGTTAAAAAGTATTATGACCCTTACAGGTTCAAAGGCTAATAGGGAAACAATCCCAATGAGCCAACAATAAAATGAGGCACCCTATGGATTGTAATTTGTTTCTACAAGTTATTTTTTCTTTGATAATGATGAATATGATACTATATATTTCCTATCATGTAGAACAATTAGCAGCAAGTTGTTAATTAGTGATAATTAAGGCCAGCATGGAATGGAAGTTCTGTCTGCTGATCTACCAATTTTACCAATCTTATGCTATTTTTACTGTACTTTTTTTCTTAATTTGGCAGCTCCGCAAAATATTTAAAGTCTGCCAAATTAAGTTGCCGCCAAGTTCAATATTTCATATTTAAAATGTAAATGTGTATAGCATTTGCATTTCAATATTGCAGCTCCGCCAAATTAAGTAGTCGCCAAATGTTCAAAACAGCAAATCTGCCAAAATAAGTAGCGCCAAATTAAGTAGAAGTACAGTATGTGGGCAACGCATAAATCTTGAAATTTGCCATAGTGGTGCCAAAGTCTGATTAGGTTTAAGGCATGGTGGGTAAATTACCCGGTTGCCATTTTGCTCTTTATAGTGCGATATTTTATAGTGTTTTGTTCAATAAAAAATGTGTTCATTTCAAACATGCAATGTTTATACTAAGTATGCTTACAAGTGTTACCCTTTGCATTCGTTTGACTTCACTTCTTAAAGAGAGCTTCGTCTTCACTCTTTCAAACTAAAATAAAGCTGTGAACTCACCACGCCAATCAGTCTTCGTCGGCCAAATTTGACCGACGTTCTATATATGGTCATTGGTTCTGATATCATTGTTGAACCCGGAATTGACCAATGACATGAGCATATTTAATTAGAACGCATTTGGCGTATGTTTCTTCAAGCTGGCTGATTGGTGGAAGAAAGGTCAGCGCGTAGGTCAAAAGTGATTTACCCAAACTGTCACGGTACCCATCGTGGGGGCGGGGCTACTCAACTGTAATATGGTCTCTACTAGGCAGAGTGTAGTTTAACTAGACTCTGCACGCAGGGTATACAAGTGTATGTCTGACTCATGGAAAAGCTTGCAATGTAATGAGGAATTCATTCAATCGTGACAGTTTTGCACTTCATTTTCTTCAATTCGTAATAATTATAATACCTCAAAGAAGGCATATAACATTGTAAACATGTCTCGCGTTTTACCCCATTTGTAACATATGCTTGGATTATCTAGTCATTCCATATCATGGGTAACGCTAAAATCAGCTATACATCTGATTGGTTAATCTCTACACTGTCATACACCTATTGACAGCTGATATTCATATCATGTTTCAACTCCTACAAAATACCGTTTTTACCTCAACGGGTCAGAAAGATCATATCAACACCAAAACTGTAATTTTATTCAAGATCTTCAGAGGCTAGAATTTTTATGCTAATCTCTGTTTCTCAGGGTTGTCAATGTCAAGGGAGTTCTAAATGTGAAAATTGGTTTGTTTTTATATCACCACCAGTTGGCGATCGGCGGTTGGCGATTGGCATCTGTAACACAACTTCCAATAACTTAACAAATACTGTTTAGACTGACTTCAATTTTTTTTCAAAATCATCTACAAGTTTTCAGAAGTTCAAATTTGACTTTATATTTAAGATTTGACCATCAATGACCTTTTCAAGGTCAAAAAAGGTATTTTTTCAACTTGCTTCAAATTGACTAATTTTTTTTCAAAATCATCTACAAGTTCTCAAAAGTTCAAATCTGGCTATATATTTGACCTTTAATGACATTCTCAAGGTCAAAAAAGATTTGACCTTCAATGACCTTCTCAAGGTCAGCAAGGTCTTTTTTCATCTTGCTTCAAGTTCTCAGAAGTTCAAATCTGACTTTAGATTTGAGATTTCACCTTCAATGACCTTCTCGGGTCAAAAAAGGTCTTTTTTTTCAACTTGCTTCAAATTGACCAATATATTTTTTCAAAACCATATACAAGTTCTCAAAAATTCAAATCTGAACTCATAATATTGTGAGCAACTAGGTGTAAATTTGTATTTGTTTGAAATGCACTTTTCAAAGATCCATGTGAGATCCTCCCACATTGGAAGGGTCTTGAATTTGACACCCAGTATATTCCCAGGGGTTGCAATATTGACATGCTTCATTCTGAAAGTATGGAGCTTTGAAATTCATATTCCCAGTAACAGGAGTTTTGACTTATTCAACCCGTTATTATATTGCTCCCAGGGTTGGGAATTGGTTGACTCAGTAGGTTGCTCCTTGGGTGAGGAATTTGACAACCCAGTTTTTGTTTGTTAATCTATTTTGCCTGTTGTTACACCATTCTGTTTTTCTCATTTTTGGTTTTTATTGCTTTTCAAAGTTTTTATCTGGGTGCAAATGGCTTATGGTGCAAATGAACTCTCCTAAAGTGATTTAAACCTATTATCATATATGAGGGTTGATGATATTTTTTAAATGAAATGTTACATGCAGCAAACAATCACCATTTACTCCAGCAAAAACTTTTTGATCACCCCTCATATATGCATCAGACTGTGTCTATTATCACATACCTGTACCAGGACACCAAATTAGTATTTATGTCAAGTTAGTATATGCCGTCCAATATATGTACTGTTGTGTGCAACGAATAATGTTCAAGTAATATGCATGTACAATATATAAATAAATATTTAACATGTACATATATAAGGGTTATGTACTGGGAGGTTTTGGATATGGGGTTTATCCAGAGGGAGATATGCATATCTACCTGAGGGACCGTAGGGACCGAAGGTAGATGTGTATATCTCACGAGGGATGAACCCAATATCTAAACCGACCGTACATAACTGCTTTATCCTATACCAAGTAGAGCGGGAGATATGGCGGGAGATATGGAGGTCCAGGATATGGAAACCTCAGGATACGGGAAATCAGGATACGGGATATATCTTACCAACTTATCTCCCTAAAACTCTACCTGGCATAGGATAAATCATCTTATCCTATTGTTTAAAGGTTATCATTTTTAATCGCAAGTGGATATCAATATAAGCGAATGCAATATCAGAGTGAGTGGAGATATTGATAAATACAAATGGATAAAAAACATCCAAAGGATGAGTTTTTCTGCATAGTGAAAATTGGTGGCAGTAGAAATTTGTATTTATCAATATTTGGGATAAGAAGAAAAATGTTTTGGAAGGTATTCCCAGCTATTTCCATGATGAAACTTTGCACAGGGCCTTTAATAGAAAAGTAGATAATTTGGCTTGTGAACTGCAAAATGAAACTTAACATCATGTTGACTGTTGTAAAAAATGTTATTATTGTATTTTGTTTAATGTATGCATTTGAATGTTTGTAAAGTTTAAAATTATTTATGACTGTTTAGTGTTTGTACGAAATCATAGAGAACAAAATATATGTTTTAAATATATTATGACACTTCTTGATCTTTGTTTTTATGTATTTGACTTTTCGTAAAACTGTAGCAAAGTAAAGATGTGATTTGGGTGAAAGAATGGATCTGGTGATTTGGGTGAAATTATGGAAGTTGAAACAGTGATTTGGGTGAATGGATGGGGTGAAGTATTGATTCCAGTTAATGAACAAGTAAAAATAATGATTGGCTTTACAGTGAGAGTAGAGGTGAATGTGATAAAAATGATAATGGAATCACTGAATTTTCTTGTGAAATGATTGTGCTGAAATAGTGACAGAGATGAAGATGTGATTTGGGTGAAAGAATGAATTTGGTGATTTGGGTGAAATAATGGTTTGGGGTGAACTTATTATGCTGAGATAGTGTAGGTATGACTGTTTTGATATTGATAGGAAAAGGGGCCCCTGGAGTTTAATTTCTGAAGTGCATTGGACAAAAATTCCAAACTGAAAGACAGATTTTTGATTTGGCGGATTTTCTGAATCTGCCAATCCGTCAAATTAAAACGGGAGCCTTTAGTGTATCTACAGTTTTAATTACACATGACATGAAGGAAACATTGGAAATAAAGTTTTCAATAGTATCGAGACTATAGTGCCGGATATTTTTTACAACCTATTAGTTGTAAATGGTTATAATAATCCTTGTCTGATAATTTTTTTTAATATTATTCCTGTTTTGAATCACAACACATTTCACTGGCAAAAAGCTACATAAGCCTACAAGCAGGTGCTTATCTTATATCTTCTTGATATCTTTCTGGATGACATTTATCCCGCAGTTTATCACTTTCAAGGGTTTTGAAATATAGATGAAATGAGATTGTATGTTCCATTAGACTGATTGTGTTCATTCTGACAGTTGGTTGTTATTATAACATTTTAAAATTAAGATGGAATAGCATAGTCTTCTCTTGAAACTACATGAATATATCTGATATTACATGATGTTTTAAATACTAGTATTCAATAAGTTTCTATCTTATTATAAAAGTAGGCCTATTAGCAAAAGTTAAAATGTAAAATTAGTTTATACAATATTTCAAAGATGGCAGTTCAAACTATCCTTAAAATACTAATTATCGTCCTGACATCTATAAATAAAAATTGGAACAAAATTGGGATCTATATTGACCTAGAAAGTCAATTGAACCAATCAGAATCACCGTTACAAATACACCTTTGACCTAGAAAATGTAAACTTTGATAAACTTTGGGGGAGGAAGGAGAAAATAGAATAGACACTTTAACGTGTGGTCATTCGGAATAACCCACATGTACTTCAAATGCATATGAATGTAGTTCTAACTAGCAGAAAATATGCAGAATAAAAACGTTGGAAAATCATGGAAAATCAACACTGAAAACTGACCAAATGTTGGTCAAAATTTATTTCATGTTTTTCAGTTGTCAGCTTTATTGAATTGCAAATGTGTTACATTTCTTCAGGATGACAAGTTTTATCTGATCGTAATCTACACCTTAGGAATGCTCTAAAAGAATTTTACTTTCGTATATTGGACATATAGTGGCAGATCCATCGATCGCTGTATACAGTATTGACTGTGTTACAGTGTGTGTATTCAATTCAATAGACATTTTATTACAGTGAACTGCAGAAATAAAAGGACAAACAGATCGCTGTATACTCAGTCAAACTGGAGGCCTCTCGAGATACATCCACTTCCCTCAGGCGATCCCCACGACCCGGTGGACGAGGGAAGAGATCAAAAGGGAGGAAAATGTCAGGGGAAACTGTCGAGAGAATCCCTGAGACAGAATTGTCACCAAAGGAAGAAGCCGAAAGAAATGAAATGGAAAACTGGTTGGATAATCATCCAGAATTTGTTCACGATTATTTTGCAAGAAAGGCAACGAGAGGAATGATCGATGGATGGTTGATTAACCACGCGTTAAACCAAAATGCGATGCCTAGATGCATGACCCAGTCAGCATATGAAACGGGTTCAAATGGTTCAAACTCCCGATCAACTTCGGGGGCAAATACTCCAGTACGAAAAATATCTGCGCAAGAATTTGAACGAAGTGTCATGCCTTTGAAACCAATGATTTCAACAGTAGAGGGAATTCCAACATTTATTGGACCAATTCTATCAACAGAGGAGGCAGCGTCAAAAACTCTGCGTAAAACACGTAGTGAATTAAAAGCTTTGGATGAGCGGGAGCTAATTTTCGAGTTAGTGATTGATATTTGTAACGATCTAGAAGTCACGAGTCTATGTTACAAAATCTTACAAAATGTTGGATTCATTGTCAACGCTGATAGATGTTCGCTATTTTTGGTCCAAAAAGTGGGAGGAGAACGATTCTTGGTTAGTAAATTGTTTGACGTCAGTACAGAGTCTACGCTAGAAGGCTGCGTTGACAAAACAGAGGAAATACGCATACCTTGGGGAATGGGAATTGTCGGACATGTCGCAAAGACTGGCGAACGTGTCAACATCCCAGATGCATATCAGGTAAGAAATTTAGAATTCGAAGATACGCCCTGAATGTAAAACATATTCATTATTCTTTTTCTTTTTGTTTGTAATGAACCATTAAGGATATCCCTGTGGTATATACCCATTGGAAAGCTGTGAACCATGTGGTTCTAAATGTATTTTAGTTGTTTTATTATATGAACTTTATGTTACTTGAAACACATTTCAGGAAATTCTTAAATCATCATGAGGAAATACTTGATGGGTTAAACTTTTATTACAAAAGCGTGATATTGAAAACTTTAAAAGTAAATTTATTTTTAATGTGTACTATGTCAAAATAGGACGTATACATGACATGTACAAATTTGGATATTGCTACACTAAAGTTTTCATTCAACATCTGATAACACAAAGATTTTTATCAACATGGCCACAAAAGTTAAAATATGAGTTAATTTCAAGTGTTTTTAGTTTATAATTGGGTGCAGGACTCGCAGCCCTGTTTATCTTAGAATGTATGAGGTCCCCTTGAGTTGTTAAAACATATATCACGTTGAATGTGAAATGCGATTCAAGCATAGATGGTCAAATACTAAAGCAAAGCAAATTTATCGCAAACTGAGAAGTTTTTCACAATAATTCTTTCAATAAATTAGATTTATATCTCCAGTATATTTTCTTGTCCTCATTTGTATGAATTGCCATTGTTGATACGAAGCATTTGGTCTAGACCATGTATTAAAGACAGTTCAAGAATTGTTTTATATGTACAAAAAGGTATCACACTAACTGAAAGTGGTATTCACCCAACACTAAGCCTTTATGTCTATTATTCTATGAGTATAATATGAATTCTAAATCTGTAGTCTTATTATCAAAACAATTTATTTTTATTGGTGCGTTCTTTGAGCCCAAGCAAACATTTCAGTTTGAATGATCAGGTGCTTAGTTCTAAATATGTGACCGAAGTTTGAAAATATAGTTTAACCATATAAGCATAATCTATCATGATGAAAAAAGTTATATTGGGAATTCTTTGAAAAAATTAACTTAAAATATATTAGTATTTTGATTTGATTATATTTGAATTTCCCGCCATTTTAGCAGCAAAGGTTTATTGGTCATCAAATATACACTATGAAACACATTATTTTCTACATTCTATTAGATAAAGTAGATCAAGTAAAGTTACATAATTTGCATATTTTAAACTTTATTATATTATTTATTTATTATATTTTATTGCTATAATAGCATTTTTAAAATTTGTGATGTCATCAGATTACATCGTGGTGTCATTTAGGGTTAAATGTTAAAGCCAGGTTCAGAGACTCCTGAATAATAGAGCAATAGGTAGAAACTCTACGAAATAGCAAAAATGTGCAATATGCATTTTTGTTGACTATATAATAAAGATTTGTATGATGATTGCATCTGTAACATTTGTTACATATTTCCATTTGTAACATTTGTTATACATTTCTATCTGTAACATTTGTTACATATCTCCAGGTCTTGACATTTTTTAATTATTTATTAATTATAGGGGGCCCTTTTAAAATTCAGGCCTTCTTGTTGAAGATTTTGGCCTCAAATGAAGGTTGAAAGTTTTCTATATACACCAAAATGCATTATAACAGATAACATAAACCAGGGAGTGGTTGAAACAATTCTAAATTATTTAGGAGTAAAGAATGTTTAAACTATAATTTATAGGTTATGTTTTTCAAATGGAGTATTTTTAATATAAGGAAATATAATACGTTATAGATAAAGTTGAGATGGAGGCATGATAGCAATTTCTTTCATATTTTTCTATTTCATGATTGCAGCATATCTTTGTGAATAGGGTTCAGGAAACCTATCAACAGGTAGCTAATATAATATTGGAGATTGCTCTTAAAGATATAGATGTAAGGGAAAAAAATCAATTAGTGACAGGGATCACTTCTTAATATAGAGTACACTTTCTTCATATGTTTAAATGAACAATGTTCTTTTTAATTAAAAAGTTACTGTTTTCTTGTAAGCTACCGTTTGCATTCGTTCGACGTCACTTCTTAAAAGAGAGCTTCGTCTTCAATCAGATTTCGTTGTAGAAATATGGACGACGGACTGACATCACCGCATAGTTAATGCGCACATATTTAGCACGTGTTCCTTCCACTTTGCTGACTGGTTGAGAAAGGGTCAATGTGGTAGATTTGAAAGGATTTATTACCCAGGCTGTCACAGGCACCACTCTTTGGGGCAGGGCTGCTAAACTGTAATATAGTCTATACTAGGCAGAGGGTAGTTTGTAGACTCTACGTGCAGGGAATTTATAAGCAACTTATTGCGTAACTACAAAACATGCAAGCATCTAGTTTTTGAATGACTTTCTCTTATGGTTGATTGTTCTTAACTTTTCTTAAATGATGTTCAAGGGAGCAAATGGTATATAGTTAATTATCCTACACTTAGTGTACTAAATGTATAATAACATGAAAAAATAAATTTGATATTTATTGGCAAAATGAATATCCGGAGGATATCGTAACGATATACTCCGGGCGGAGGATATCATGACGATATACTCCGGAAAACCCAATATGCGGAGGATATTGTGACGATATACTCCGCTTGTTGATTTCCCGCCAAATTGACTCTATTTGGCATGAAATTCATTTTACAATAATGTTATACATTCAGTACACCCCTTGTAAGTGTAGGATAATAAGAACATCCTATGGTTTTTTCAGAATATCATTTTAATCTACTCGGTGATATTGATATATGCACTCGTTCGCTTCGCTCTCTTGTGCAGATATCAATATCACCTCGTAGATAAAAATGATATTCCTCAAAATCATAGGATATCCTATAATTATCCCATGGTTGCAAGGATATAGATCGAATATCACATGAAGATATTTTTGATATGTTGATCAAGATATCATATTTTAGCAAAACATTCACAAACCATCGAATATCACTTTTAAACTATCGAATATCACGTCTTAAAAAGTGATATTTGATGGTTTGAAAAGTGATATTCGATGGTTTCGAATTTTTTCAAAAAAAATTCTTTTTACATTTTTTAATTATTTTCAAAAATATTTAAAACAAATTTCAAAATTTCAAATTTTTTTTTCAACTTTTTTTCACAATTTTTTCAATTATTTTTTGACATTTTTTCTCAAATTTTATTTTTCAACTTTTTTCGCTGATAATGATTTCCCATGGGATAAACGGACAATCCTATGGTTTTTCAAATGACTGGCATTTAAAAATGCATGATAATATTAGTTATCCATCAAAAACCATTATATAAGTCATATCTAGATTGCTTTTCCATGATATATCAATGGTATAACATATTTCTTTACTTTAACTAGAAATTTCTATCAAAATTAGAAAGTTATTCCAATTTTAGAATTTAGAAGGTTGCATTTTTAGAGTCACCCTGTATATCTGTAAACCTTGTAAAAATTAAAAATTAAAATATATTCTGACAAATATGTGGTTCAAATTTCATCAACTTCAGAAAAGAAATATCTGTTTGATACTGCTACAATGCATGCTGTAAAAGAGATTGTCAAATGATAAGTGAAATCATCTTATTGGAGTAACACAATATGTACGTATGCTACAAAAAGCAAATGTTTTCATATTATTTAGGTCTGACCAAAAAGTTATACAAATGAAATCAAGGTTTAACACAACATTGCCTGTATTGTGGATTTTACTTGCTACTTTTTATTTCCGATAATATTAGCTTTCTTGATGAAATATTATATTTGTAGAAAGGCCAATCATATATTTTTAATTAATAAGCCCTTGATGGGTAGAAAGCATATGGATTATTTGAGCCAAACCCTTACAAAAAAAAACAAATGAACCCAATATTTCAATATTTTTGTCCGATATTAAACTCGACAATATTTTTTGGAATTCATATAGAATTTATCATATGATTTCTATCCTACTCCTAGAATTATATTTTTCAAAGTATTTTACAAATAAGGAAATTATTATTATTATTAAAGGGGCAGTGGGGAATGTTGTAATTTGTGTTTAGTTGCAATTGAAGTATTCTATAATCTGAATGTAGATGATGATGGTATATGATGATTGTAAATATCTAACATATTAACTTGCTATAGAAGTGGTATTTATTGCAAATATATTCAAATAATATGAGTTTTATGAATTATATCATCTATTTCCGACCAGCTGTCAAATGGCTTATACCCTGATCTTTTAAAAACTACTGTGTTTCACTCTTATTAAGAGCAGAGGTCAGATACAGTACTTAACCTGATGTAATGGAAAAGTTGTGAGAGCCCCTTGGTATTAGAGGTTTTGACAAAATAGAAATTGGGCTGTCCAATGTCTTACCCCTGGTGGCAACCTAGGGAGTTGATTTCCCCACCCTGAGAATACTATAGTAGCTGGTGAAATAAAGTCAAAATTCCTGTCACCTGGAATATGCAATCCTTAAATCCTTAAACTCCTGTGATGAAGTACAATGTGAAAATTCCAACCCCTGCCTATCCTCCTGTGTTGGGGTCTTAAATGGTACATATCGTACCGAATGCAAAAACATAAAAGAAACAAAAATATATTTAACTCAATCTGATATATAGGCTGTGAAACCAAAAATGTATATCACTCCTTTGGTAAATTAGATTCCGATCATGAAGAAAACATGATTTTATTGAGAAACTGAAAATTACATATTCTTTATTTATTTCTGCATTTGTAAATCTTAGCGCAGATTCCATGATTTCTAACGTAAATGTAACATAAAATGTTCATCTCTGAGACACTGTACAAAAAGTGTTACGCAAGAACTGGAATATTCAGGTCAAACCCTGGGCCATTAGGTAATAGTTTACCCTCTGAGTGTCTTTAAGAGTTTGCATTGTGCCAGAGCTCCATTAAACCATGCTAATATGTTTACATGTCCATGTAAAGATATCTGTCTTTGAGAGATGACAACTATTTTTTGCTTGAGAATATTCTGAAGTTTCAGCTAATTCCGTATCGTAGAGGTGGAGACAAAGTTGATCATCTGTCTTAAAAAGGGTAATTGGTACTAAAGCCTGGTCTAAGTCTTTTGCATTAGGCCAATTGTTACATGCTTGCATCATAGAAAGTATACCCTTAAAAATAAAATGAGACACAAGGTATGGTTAGAAATATAATTCTTAAATATTGAAATAAAACATCAATGATTAAATTTTCTTCAATTCTCAATATGACCGAGTACTTATGAAATGTGTCTTACTTTACATTTGTCGCTAATTTTTCATTTTTTCATCTTTTGTTTGTGACATTTTATGCAGAAGCAAAGTCTGCCAAAGTAAACAGTACCATAGAATTCCTATGAATTTGCCTGTCAAAATATTTACATATTGGCTATATGTCAGTTGGGAACTTTGATGTATGATTTCGAAATGAAGGCAGAAATCTAGAAAATAACCCTGAGTCTCAAATATGAGCAATGATAAAAATAACTGCTCTCTGACTAGGAAATACACTTCAACAGTTTTGATGCTTGATCTTCATGACCCCAAATGGTATTGCCATGACTTTTCAAGGGAGCTTGAATATTAAATAAGACCACTAATTCTTGTTTTGCGAAGAATTTTGATTAAACTTATCTAATTCTAAGGGTACAAATCAAGCCCTCCTCCTAATGAGCAATGATTGAAAAGGGTATGAATCTCAAATTGCTGGCATGATTTATGAATGATTGAGACCTAAAAGTTGCACTGTGGAGTTGAACATTCTTCTAATAATCTTCAAAGAAAAAATATCACTCGAAGTTTCATCAATTATTTTGACACCTGTCAAAAAATGAAATGTACTTTTGTGATGATATACTGCTCAATAATTTGGAAAAATAAATGTTATTTTTGCCAAGTCTATTCAACGATGAAATCAATCATGTTGTGTGAATTCTTGCATTTCTGCAAGTCTTTGCCATTCTGATATCCACACATTGATCTCCCCAGGATTGTTCTTAGGTAGGTGCAAAATTCTCATTTTCACAATTCAGACCAAAAATGGTCAAAATATGTCAATTTTTCATGATTTTTCCCCATTTTCAAGTGGGTGCAAATGGATTTTTAGGTGGGTGCAAGCCTATTTTCAAAATCTCAGTTGGGTGCTACGCCCACTTGATTTAATGCTGGGGAGATCACTGCTATACATTTGCTCTGTTTCTTAAAATGTCAAGAATGACAAGAAACGAGACAGTTATTCAAGATGCTCTCTGTAATCATACATGACTGACTAATGTAACTCAGAATTAATCGAATATTATTTGGCAGCCTTGGGACGTTTAAACGTCTTGTCTGATTATATTTATATTCCTCTATTTCTCTCCCAAATTTGAATTAAGTTTCTGCTTTGCTTGCATTTCTGTAAAAGTTAATGTCTTCAGGGGCGGATCTAGGATTTTGTGTTAGGGGGGGGGGGGGGGCGTGTGATGATAACTGTGAGCGAATTTAAAAAAGATTCAAATTTTGTAAAAAGCAATGAGGCAAAACACAAATTTTCCGACTTTTTAGGGGGGGAGGCGTGCGCCCCCCACGCCCCTGTTTAGATCCGCTGGTGGTCTAAACAACAACAAATCCTCTCTTCTATTTATCTTCAAACACTACCTCATTTCAATTTATATTAGTCTTGCTTCCAAGCCAGAAAAATGTATGGACAAGTTTGGAACTGAACTGTTTTATAAATATTTCCTCGCATCTGAGCACTTAATCCAGCATGTATGTAAGACTAGATTAATCTGTTGACTACTTGGGACCATAAAAATCTTCACTCAAGTGTCTGAAATGTCCAACCCATGAATACTAGATGAATCAGAAGAACAAAAGTCGCCTTACATTACATACTTTTCTTTGTAGAATTTCAATAAATTGCCTGATTTTCTTGCATTTATGTACAATTTAGAATATTGACTACATGCTTTTTGCTTTATTCCTTGCTGATTTCACTGTTCTCTATATTATTTTTTATCTTAATACATATATGAACTGTAAGGTCCTCCTTATTTCCTTGAAGATCCAAGATTTCTTTACTGGTAACATTCATCTAGAGTGCATCTGAGGTCAATGCCATGCCAACTAATCATTATTTTTCTATTTTTCGTTTTGGATTGGGGGCCAATTGATAATCAAACAAAATTCATAGATTTAATTATGATAAGTCAAATAGATTTTTTGAAATCACCAATTCATTTATTTCATTAATTAGAGGGGTCTCCCCACAGCCATTTTGTTAATTGACAATAAGTGAATGTTAAATGAGTATTAACATTTTGGTGAACCTTTTTATACCATCTACCCTGTGCAAGCATGGTTGGTCATATCCCATACTCTAGGTATAACATAAACATCTGGACATCAATTTATCTATAATTATTCGCTAATTCTCATATGGTCAATTTTATTGATTCTTTAAGATATGGAAGCATATAAAGTGGTTCTGTTACATCTTGGACTTTCAAAGTGGATTAGTACATGTTGTTACCCTTTTGTAGATGAACTAGGCTCTGTTCCTTGGGGTAATAGGCTCTACGAAACCTTCTTCCCAAATTACCATCAACACCCATCAACAGTATATATGATCAATATTATTAGTCCATGAATACCTAGAATGCCTAGGCGATTGGTAGTAGAAATTAAACATATTTTTGTTATAAAAACCTTCTAGCTCTCTGTTTTGCTATTTGATTGGTTCACAAAATGGCAGTGACCTAAACTGTGAAATGATCAGTATAAGCTAGAGGGCTGCTCTCTAGCTATAAAACTCAGGGTAACAGTCTGTTGATTGTAAATTCCTAGATTATCATATGTCTGCAACTTCAAATAATTTCCAGATATTGAGCTTTGTATTTATAACACAGAACTATAAATAACATTTGTTGTTTTCATAAACAGATTCCTGTAACATCTAAATGTTATTGGCTTGAAGAAAAAAACAGATCAATGTGCAATATAGCAAAATGACCTTAAAGGGCCAAGAGCAGTTGGAAATATCAACTATGGAACAACATATTAGTCATTAGTAGCTGCTTTTGATGTTTAATGTGGTGAATCGTGATTTGATTTTGATTGTTTTATAAATACACGGTATCCCTAAAGCTCTTGTAAAAAATGTTTATCATAAGAACTTCTGAAAAATAGAAATCAATAATTAACGTGAGAACATTATGTTGTGGGAATGTGGGGGAGTAAGTTCTTCAGGCTGTAGCCAGGGGGGGTTTGATGGGTCCGAGCGAACCCCCCCCCCCTTGGCCGAAAAATATTTCAAAATCATGCAGTTTTTCACCATTCTGAGCACTTTTCAGTGATTTTGGCCATTTTTGGACCAAAATTGTCACAAGTGAACCCCCCTTGAAATTTTTCAAAAAGTGAACAATGGATTTGGCAAATCCTGTCTACGGGCCTGTTCTTCCAAAATGAATTCTTAAATCTCTCAGATTGTATGATTTGAGCCAGAATAACTTGCAAAAATTAAGGTAGTTCCACATGTTAACCATTTTTATGTAATTTTTGCAACTTTCAAGAAGGCCCATTTAATTGCCAATAATTAATATAAAATCTGTAATGCATTTTCACATTTTTATACAGATCACACAGTATGCTTGAACACATAGGTCAAAATCAAAATACTGTATTTCAGTCAAAATGTTGAGATTCCCCATAAGAAATTTTCAACTTTTTATGAAACTTTTTTTGTGAAGTTCCAACCATCTCTCTAGACTATAATTGTAGTCATGACCTTAAAATTGAAACTTTAAACTTGATATTATCACATCATAAATATGCAAAAAACTTGACCTTGTTTATTGACAAGCCTTAGATTATATTTACACTTCTTGATTAGCACAGCCATATATTTATGCAAGCCCAAAATTACCACTTTAATTTGTTTTAGACTTATTTTCTGAAGCGTGATTAGTATAATTGATTTACTGTAGATCAGGGCTTGAGCGCCGGCATGTTCAGGCTAGGCGATTGGGCGCCGTAACCACGAGGTTGCGAGTTCAAGACGCGTGTGCTCCTTGTGTTTATTCATTCATGATTTGTAGGAAAAATTTTCTAAAACCTGAAATGCATCAGTTTCATGTGATTCTATTTTTGTGATTCTGTTTTTATGTCACAAGTGATAACATATATTGTTATTGTTTCCATTCATATTTATATGAGTTTACCATAAAAATGTAGGTTAATCCGGTAGCCGAAAGCCGTTATTTGCATTCACGAATACAAGCTAAGGCTTTTAAGTTATTCTTTATCAGAACATGATGTTTTGCAATAACATAACAGATCAAAGTCTCTTCTCTGATTAACCCATTTTATTTTTTATTTTTAGATTTTTCAAACAGTAAATAAGGTGAATTGATTTTTTCATCATGTTAATCTCACAACGGATATAGCCATTCATATGATCGAATTAATTTATCAATATGTTTCGTTTATCATAGATTTTTTTTATTTCTGTTTTTCTTTTATTTATTCCAATTAAGCTCTATAACTAGCAGGAAAGTTGATTATGCTGAATCAATGTCAAGTTATACTTAAGTATATCTGATATTCCATGCATATTTAGTTGATATATAATGTAATAAATGTTTATTTATGATACAAATTGTTGCGCTTGAAGCAATAACATAAATGCATATAAGTGTCAGAACTTAGAATTGTTATTTGTATTACTGTATTTGTATTGGTATATACATAGCAATCAATTCATTGAAAATACCCTGATTGTCAGAGCCTGATGCATTGTGGATAAGATGCTCTTTTAAAGAAGGATAATCAAATTATTGTAAAGGGTAGACTGGAAATGACGGGGCATCTTAACATACTTACCCTAAGGTTCCTTTTTTGTACAATCGTAGCTTATGTATCTTCCTAGAAAATTGTCTCCTTTTTGACAAACAATAACTTGCAATGATCATAGTTGACAACAGTTCCAGAACTGATAATGGGGGGGGGGATGTTTTTGAATGATGTTGACCCAGGTCGATTTAACCTTGGGGGGGGGTATATTATTGTATAAAATAAGATAAAATGAGAAATAATTGTATTTAATGAAAACTATGATTCTGATAAGATAATTAGAATTTGGAACGAAAATGTGTCCTATTTGAAATTCCGTAGGTCCATAGCCAGCTTTTGCCAAGAGATTCACTTTCCAATAGATTCCAGAGGGAGGTCACCTTTGACAGCCTAAAATAACATGATATTGTGCTCAGAATAGTGAAAACGGCACGATTTTGAAAGAATTTTTGGCCAAAGGGGATGGGGTTATGGGCTTGTCTTGGTTGCACACAAAAGTTTAAGAATAACTAAAAAATAGAATAGGTGGTAAATGTTTGTTTTTCTTGGTACAAGTATCTACAATCTCATCTTTAGCTGTACAGTAAAACCTGTCTTAGGGAACACCTCTCTCTAGTGAACACCTGTCTCTAACGGACACCCATCCTCTACACATACTCTACTGGCTTCTTTATTTGAATTACCCTCTCTGTAGCGAACACCTACCAACACTGAATGTTATTTCTAGGAAAAAATGTTCAATATACACAGGTTTTACTATAATCTGAAAGCTACAGTTTGCATGAATGAGCTTGTTAACCATTCATTTCCTTTTTTGTTTTATGGTTGATGAATATTTCCTATTGCTAAATATACATATACCAGCATATGGATCTATATGATCTATTGATTAATTACTGCTATATATCATTGCATCGGAATTATTAAACAAGTATGTGATATGTTTGGTGGATTATTAGCAGAATGGTTGCTAATGCCTGGGTCACATTTGCTCCGATCCATCGGCTGGCGCCCGGCCGATAGAGCGTGTTGTTCAATATTGTATTCAATTTTGAACAAAATACTCAATCGACTGGGCGCCATAGTGAAAATCGGAGCAAATGTGATCAAGGCATTATTTGATAGTAAAAGCTCATATACATTCTCTGAACACAGGCTTCCAGAACTCGTCGCTCTTTCTTGGAAGGAACATAGTGGACGATGTATGGAGCACTGCGTTTGGACAATGCTCAAATATATATATTGGGAGGCATCGTGACTTTCTATCATTTGCAAGGCAGAGAATATCAAACATTTCTCTCAGCTGCAAAGGGGAATATCATTATGTCACCACCACAAGTGGTGACATATTGTTCACTTTTTTTGTGGATGGTGTTCAGCAGAAGATGTTTGGCAGGCGGTGGATTACATTTGGTGTTTGTAACAAATGGCATGTGTTAACATCATGTTAATGTCTTATTTTGAGTGTGCTGAATATTTAGGATTGAGATGCTCTGATTATGAAATTGGGTATATAGCAAAGTCATGTTTCAAGTCCCTGTGCCTCCTTTTACCCACCGCCATTTTCTGTATTTAACTGCAACTTTCTGTCATCAACGTTGGTGAGAATATATGTGACTGACATTTGTTTGTGTCTATGCTTTTTATTTTGTAGTTTCACATCAAACCCTTGTACCCATCTACAATTACCATGGTAATTTTCATGTTTGAAAATCAAATTGGGAAGCGAACCATCTATACAAAGCCCCTGATGTAAGGGTTTAATACTAGACGTATTGCTCTTTTTCCAATTTAATAAACGTTTCTGTTATCTCTTTCTCCATTAAAATCACCATAACTACGTTGTTATTTTTCTGCAATATTTTTTTGTAATAGTCACATATTCAGGATATTGGACAAAAGTAATTCCTGAATCCTGACGCTAAATAATACGAATCAATTCATCCAGAATAGCAAATTGAAAGTATAAATATGAAACGGTTCAAATTATAAGTACACACACGCTTCACGATGGCATATATATCGCTTTTAGTAAAAGTACAACTTCTCTTCAATGTCTGTGACTCCAACTAAAAAGTTCATTCGTTAATTATCTCTTATAATGTCAGTAGATCACTTGCTAGAATCGAGAGTGATTAGTAAAACCTTGACGAACGGATATCGCCGGATTAATTGGCTATTCTATAGCACTTAACAACTAAAATACAACCAATTTAGAAGCCAGTTTATCACTTTAATCCACTCCTGTGGATTTTTCTGCAAATTGAACTGTGGGATGATCAATCTTGTGTTTTCCACTTCAGAACTCCAAGGTGGTCTGTTTTTTTATAATTTTTTTATTTTTCTTATTTAAGATGAAATCAGGATTTCTCGTTATTCAATTGCAATATCTAATTACGTAATTTCGTGCTGATTATAAGAAGCATTCTTGCCTTTTAGAAACAGGGCTCTGAATCGTGTAATATACATCGTGTATGAGCTTGAAGTCTCTATTTCTTTCTCATATATTACAGCCTGAAACCTTTTTCCCAAATTACAATATTCGATTATCTCTGTTAATGAAAAGGCATAAAAGGGTTGTTTGTTACAGCGAGTTGACGTTTTGAGGCAGTATTTTAAAATAATTTAATACTTAAATCACCATAATGCTCCCCCCTGACTTCCATTAGTTACAAGTATCTCATCCGAGATACTGCCATTTATGGAAATCTATTTTTCTCTTTCACTTTCCCGAATGGTTCATCAATTTAGTGTTTTGCGAGTATCACTAGGACCGTTGCGCATAGTAATATGTAATGTCATGTCCCGGTGACATTTGCTCGGATCGACAACACCAGTGCCCTAAGCCGATGAGTATTTTGTTCAAAACTGAATGCAATATTGAACAAAATACTGAAAATTGTAGCTATTTGACCATGGCCTAATCATGTTTAAATTATGCTTATTCTGTACGAGTATGTGTTTTCCTCAGAGGATATTAACCAAAAGGTTCAAAGGGTTATGAAGTCAGCTCAACCTCATTCTTCTGACATATTTGTAGATTACTCTCTTCGAGAGTGACTTTGAATTTGTTTATCTTAGTTAGAGGTACTAATTGGGTACTCTTGGTCTCTGGATCTCAGAGTACTTGTGATCATGCAATGAGTACATTAATTTTAGTGTTTTACATAATTCTTTTCAATTTTTTCAATTCAATTCACATAACATTACCTACAACTTGTAGTAGTTTTCGTATATTTATTTTTGTAACATATTTATGTATATGTACTCATCTTGAAGATGGTAAATAAAATAACATAACATAACATAAGAAATGAAGACAAAGTATCAAGACCTTTTCTTCATATTTTCAACATTTTAAAATCCTTAAAACAGAACAGGAAGGATCAAGGGTTCACCTGAGTGATGTTCTGGGATTGTGAAGCAAAAACATTGTGAAACAGGACTTTATTTGTGAGGGCCTTGAAAAAGAAATATACACATCTGCTGGTCAATATTTGCAGAACACAAATAATGAAGTGATGATACTAAGATGGGATTATGCAATGGTTCATGCACCCTGAATATATTTTAATGATTTATATATATAAAATATAAATAAGATATAAAATAGAGTATATGAAGTAGTATAGTAGGAACAAGGGGTTCCCATGCACCCATAAGGTGTGAATAAGTTACATACATTTTTGTAATCCCTAGGGTGTTTATTTAATGAATTCATTTGTTAACATTGCCAACTAATGTCCCATAGTACTTTTATGGCGGCATTCAGTTACCATGGTTACGCATCTTTAGACATCTTACCTTGGTATCTTAAATCATTTGTAGCTCTGTCATTATTTGGTCTATAGAAATGATATTGGTACCAAATTGAACCTCGTTAAATTTCCAATAAATTTCTGATATTCAATGATGCAAATTATCTAATTTGCATAAATTATGACGTCATCAATCTATTTTTGGTTCAGAATTTCCAACTATAGCAACGTATCTATTAGAACTGAGGGCGTATGGCAAAAATTCTGAAAGGTTTTGTCAATTATTCTATTAGAACAAGGTATAAGCAACATAAAGTGAAAACAGATTCAAAATTGAATCAGTGTTACGAAAGTTATGTAACTTTCGAGGCAGCTATCGTGAATGTCATTATTGGACAATAATATACATACGTCTTACCTTGGAGTCTTGAATCAATGTAGCTTCGCCATTATTTGGTCTATAGAGATGATATTGGTATCTGATTAAACCTTATTAAATTTACTATATGATTACAATATTCAGTTATGCAAATTAGCTAATTTGCATTAATTGTGACGTCATCAAGCATGATTAGAAGTGAAGATGATTCATCATATGGTTTATGTAATATTTCTAACATTTCAGATGCTATGGTAACATCACTTGATAATGAGGTTTTTACATTTCACGTTCTTAATGAGTTAAAAGAAAGTTATTCTCCCTTTGCTTTAGAGATAAATAGTCACATGAATTTGTTTAAAAAAATTATAACTTAATTTAACCCCCTCCTGACAGCCCCCATATTTGAAGATTTTGATGAAACCTGGCAAAATACATTAATTATTATGTTCCAGAAGCCCCCAGAAGCTATATGATGGCCCCCAGTGGCCCCAAGAATCTATACAGGGGCCCCATGTGGCCCCCAGAAGGTATACGATGGCCCCCAGAAGCTATACAAGTGGCCACAGAAACTATACTGTGGCCCTCAGAAGCTATATGATGGCCCCCAGAAGCTAATTAGTGGCCCCTAGGAGCTATACGGTGGCACCCAGAAGCTATACAGGGAACCCCAGTGGCCCCAAGAAGCTATACGATGGCCCCCAGAACCTATACAGCCCCCAGAAGCTACACGATGGCCCCCAGAATCTATATGATGGCTCCCAGAAGCTATACAGGGCCCCCCAGTAGCCCCTAGAAGCTATACGGTGGCCCCCAAAGCTATATGGTGGCCCATTTGGGGACACTGTATAGCTTCTGGAGGCCATCGTATAGCTTATGGGGGCTACCTTATAGTTTCTGTGGGCCCTTGCATAGCTTCTGGGGGCCATCGTATAGCTTCTGGGAGCCACTGGGGGCCCCTGTATAGCTTCTGGGGGCTACAGTACAGTTTTTGCAGGCCCTTGCATAGCTTCTGGGGGCCATCGCATAGCTTCTGGGAGCCACTGTGGGCCCCTTTATAGCTTCTGGGGGCCACTATATAGCTTTCGGGGCCACTGGGGGCCACCGTATAGCTTCTAGGGGCTACTGGGGGGGGCCTTTTATAGCTTCTGGGAGCCGTTGGGGGCCACCATATAGATTCTGGGGGCCATTGTGTAGCTTCTGGGAACCACCATATAGCTCCTGAGGGTCACTATTTAGCTTCTGGGGGCCATCATATAGCCTATGAGGGCCACTGGGGGCCACTGTATAGCTTCTAGGGGCTACTGGGGGCCCTTCACATTTTCTGGGAGCCATTGGGGGCCATCATATAGATTTTGGGGGCCATCATGTAGCTTTTTGGGGCTCCTGTATAGCTTCTGGGGGCCATCGTTTAGCTTCTTGGGGCTACTGGGGTCCCCTG
This sequence comes from Owenia fusiformis, assembly GCA_903813345.2. Lineage (NCBI taxonomy): Eukaryota > Metazoa > Annelida > Polychaeta > Sabellida > Oweniidae > Owenia > Owenia fusiformis. The sequence goes on from CAIIXF020000009.1 coordinate 2,169,347, forward strand.
TGTAGCTTCTGGGATCCACCGTATAGCTCCTGGGGGCCACTAATTAGCTTCTGGAGGCCATCATATAGCTTCCGAGGGCCACTGGGGGCCACCATATAGCTTCTGGAGACCATAGTATAGTTTCTGGGGGCCCTTGTATAGCTTCTGGGGGCCATTATATAGCTTCTGGGGGCCACCGTATAGCTTTTTGGGGCCACTGGGGGCCCCTGTATAGCTTCTGGGCGCCACCGTATAGCTCCTGGGGGCCACAGGGTTTCCTGAATAGCTTCTGGGAGCTACCGTATAGCTCCTGGGGGCCACTATTCAGCTTCTGGGGGCCAACATATAGCTTCTGGGGAGCACAGTATAGCTTCTGGGGGCCACTTGGGGCCCCTGTATAGATTCTTGGGGCCACTGGGGGCCATCATATAGCTTCTGGGGGCTTCTGGAATCTAATAATTAATGTATTTTGCCAGGTTTCACCAAAATCTTCAAATATGGGGCTGTCAGTGAGGGGTTAAATTAATTAAGTTATAATTATTCTAAACAAATTCATGCGACTATTTATCTCTAAAGCAAAGGGAGAATAACTTCCTTTTAACTCATTAAGAACGTGAAATGTAAAAACCTCATTATCAAGTGATGTTACCATAGCATCTGAAATGTTAGAAATTATATAAACATAATAAATATTAATAATAAAATATTACATAAACCATATGATGAATCATCTTCACTTCTAATCATGCTATATACTTCAGATGCTTTAAGAATCAAGAATATGAAGAATATGATGAAAAGCAGACTATATGTATACTATTTATATGAATCATTGAAAGTACATGGTAAATTATAAGATTTGATCTTTAATATACAGGGTCGAGATAACCGTTTTGACCCCTGTGAATGATAGTCAAAATGCATGTAGCCTTTCCACATACTTATTAGTTCAGTTCAATACATGCACATTTTTACTCAATAAGATTGAAACAACTATGGTTGTTACTTTTTTGTTAATTTAATATTCTTTTTATAATTGTCAAACAATGACGTTCACAGTAGCTGCCTCCAAAGCTGGATAATTTTGTTAATTCTGATCCTATTTTGAAGATTTGTTGTCTCTTTAATGTTGCTTATATCTTCCACTCATCAAATAAGGGACAAAACTATGCACACATTCTGTCATACGGCCTCAGTTCTAATAGATATGTTGCTATACTAGGATATTCTGAACCAAAACTGGATTGATGATGTCACAATTAATGCAAATTAGCTAATTTGCATAACTGAATATTGTAACAATTTAATAAGGTTTAATCAGATACCAATATCATCTCTATAGACCAAATAATAATGAAGCTACATTGATTCAAGACGCCAAGGTAAGACGTATGTATATTATTGTCAAATAATGACATTCACGATAGCTGCCTCGAAAGTTACATAACTTTCATAATACTGATTCAATTTTGAATCTGTTTTCACTTTTATGTTGCTTATACCTTGTACTAATAGAATAAAGGACAAAACCTTTCAGAAATTTTGCCATACGGCCTCAGTTCTAATAGATACGTTGCTATAGTTGGAAATTCTGAACCAAAAATAGATTGATGACGTCATAATTTATGCAAATTGGATAATTTGCATAATTGAATATCATAAATTTATTGGAAATTTAACGAGGTTTAATTTGGTACCAATATCATTTCTATAGACCAAATAATGACAGAGCTATAAATGATTTAAGATACCAATGTAAGATGTCTAAAGATGCGTAACCATGGTAACTGAATGCTGCCATAAAAGTACTATGGGACATTAGTTGGCAATGTTAACAAATGGATTCATTAAATAAACACCCTAGGGATTACAAAAATGTATGTAACTTATTCACACCTTATGGGTGCATGGGAACCCCTTGTTCCTACTATACTAAAGTCGTTTATTGAACCATCAGCTGAATGCATGAAACAAAAAAAGTTAAAATGAATCTTGCAAGAAAAAAAACTATTAAAAATGAACAATGAAAATTCAAAAGTTATGTACATCCACTGTAGATAGATATGCTAGCAAGAAATCTGTTGATATAAACCATACCCTGTATTGATGTTTTTGGACATTATTTAGATCAATATTAGGAGAGATTTATAGTTTTAGCTTATCAATTGGCAGGCAGATACTTAACACTTACATTTTATGTCCCCATAAAGATTATAAAATGTTTTCTCATTATTGAGCTCATTTCACAAAATGGCTGATGTGGTCAATGTTAAAGGGGTAATCTCATCCTAAATATAACATATTACAGCTAATTGGCCCTTTAAGCCATATGTTTATTTAGATGATCAGTTCACATAGGTGTTTATTTAGTGATTATTAAAGAGCTATTCCCAGTGTTCATTTAAAGGCTAATTATGTCTAGGTGTTCTCAACATTATAGTCAGATGTTCTCCCAGTGAGGTGTTCATCCCAGAAATTTCTATATAAGGTATAGTTAAGTGTTCACCAGAGAAAGGTGTTTTCTACAGAAAGGTGTTTTCTACAGAGGTGTTTTCTACAGAAAGGTGTTCAGTTGCTATAAATGAATCGTTCACAGATCATTTTGGTTTACTTCAACTTGAAGCATCTGCAAAATAAATTCTGTAGCTTCAATAGCACTATTTAAGTCAAGTTTACGAAATAAAGAATGTGAACAGGACCTATATATAGATAGAAGGGGGTTATTAGTGGTTGACTCGACCGCATTACTTATTCTCCTTTTGACATTTTACCTTGTTATTCTGTAAGAATAAAAATGAATTATGATGTTTCAGCCGCATAATTTAACGAAGTTTGTACTGGAATGTTTTGTGAGTTACATGTGCGTGTGTTTTGCAGAATTTTCTTATTTGTACTTTTTTAAGATTTATGGTATTTATTTCAAGATAAGACATGTGTGTACATTGTTGACAGAAGGGGTTTTAAAGTTGAAATGTTAATAGCATCAATTAGAAAAATGTGTGTCTCTAGCTTAAGATAAGTATGTGTTGCTATTTTAACAGCTGGGATTTTTTTGAATATTACAATATATTTTCATTGAATCTAATCATTTTCTTTTTTCTCGTTCAACGTATACCATTTGACGCCTTGTACTTTTGTAATATTTATTGGAGATTGTGTCTGATCATAAAAAGTAAGAATTATGAATCTGCATTAGTCAAAGAGGCACCGCCTTTATCATTTATAACCACTATAAACCACAGAAGACTTTAATTAGTCTACTCTAAATAGAATGAGATAGGAATTCAAACTTACTCTGAAAAAGCTACAAAAATTAGAACACTCAGTGTTACAAAACACCTCTTGTAATGTTGATGCTAATAAAGATCTCAGTAACCCAAAAAGGAGTCCTTATGCTTTAATTTTGATTGACCTAATCTGATTGGATATGACTAGATCAAAGAATCATCTCTTATTCATAGAGTATAGATAAAGCTCTCTTTTAACAATCTTGAAAGGGTGATTGCCTACTCTTACTCTTGTCCTGGAATAATTTTTTATGTCGTCACCAGAAGTGATGACATATTGTTACAGTCTCAAACCTTTTTGTGAACAACGGTCTACATTTGGTGGTTGGCATTCGGTGTCTGTAACAAATGGTAGGTGGTGATATTTTTCATGTTGAGACCTTGTTTACTATTTGTTTTACTGTTGGTAATGAAAATCCTTCAAGTTATACAGACAGAGTAAGTGTAAGAGAATGCAAGAGTGTCGAGTCATCGAGTCTCTCTTTGATTGAGTTTGCGGAAATTATAAGGTGATCTGATTGGTTAATATTTTTTCACTTTACTTGAATCAAGGACAATTATATTTCTTGCAGGTTCTAAGTTCCGTCCGTCTGGGTCAAAAATCAACGTAATTTGATGTTCCTTTTCATATAAGTAACATTTTACATCACTGTATAATTTTCAACCTAGTTTTTATATCCTCGTTGATTTATTATTTTCTATCTATTCCTTTTAAGACAACATGCTTTTTTGAAGTGTAGCATTCTGCATGGATAAAAGTATTTGTTTTTTGCCTAAAATTGAAGTTGACTTGAAAAAATACCTAAACCAGTGAACTTACAAAACAGGGATGATTTTATTTGTCATATATGTTTCATTTATAGTATTGCTTGTCACCAAGCCTTCAGGTAAACTTTCTTCGTAGGCGTAATGACAACTTATACTTATAGTATACTGTGACATTTTTGATGACACTTGCTTTCTTTGGAAATAGTTAGGCGTAAACTTAACATTCTTGAGTTGCAGATTTCAACCATCTCTCCAGTTTCTCTTGATTTCCCATCTTTTCATTTCTCTTATCTTTCAATGTTGATTGTGATTTTGATTCTAAGATTTTATGCGTGTTATATACATATATGGTTAAAAGTTGTTCATTATTTTATGCAAATTTCTGTCCTCAATCTTTTTTTTCTCTTTGAGAACACACATTTCCGCCACTATATTTTGCAGGGGTGTTTTATGATTTATTTTGGCTTTGACGTCATTGTCTCCGAGTTTATAAGAAACATGCTATTTTTACTTAACTTTGACCACATACATATATTTACATTACCTTTTGACTCACTTATGAAATTCTAAAAGATCTGTCTGCTCACGCTTATTTAGTTATTTCTCGCTAAAATTTGAATAAAATGCATGATATTTTTGCATTTTTATACAATTTAGAGTTTTTACTATATGCCTGTTTACTTTATTCCTTGCTGATTCCACTCTTTTCCACTCTATTTTGCATTTTAAAACAAGTCCACCTTGTCATTTTACCTACTGGTGTTATCTTAGTGTGAACCCACAATACCTTAACAATAAACATTGAAAGTTTACATTTTTTGATCATGAAATTGAATTTTAACAACATAATAAATATTACTATGTGAAGCTATTTTGATAACTTTGACATTGATATATTTTCTTAGAATTTAAAGTTTATATTATTATAAGAAATTATTAGTAAGATATCGAAGGTCAATGATAGATCATCGATAAATGTTACCTTTTGCTAAGGTCGATGCCCTGATGATGTAAATTGCTGGACATTTAGAGATAATTTATACCTTTCATGATGACTGTTTATAAAGAGGACTGTTTGCTCTCTCGGGAATTTTAGCTCAAATGGGAGCAACATTTTTATTTTCACAGTTCTGACCAATATGAGTCAAAATATGCCAATTTTCCAAGATATTCTCATTTTCAAGTGGGTGCATACATATAGATTTGAATTTGGTACAAAAGGGATAAATGTAAACCTTTTTGGCAAAAAGTTGAATGGAAAGCTGACTATTTCTTTTAAATTTTCAAATAAGTTCTTAAGTATTATTATCAGTGTATTCTACGCCCTTTGATTTGTCTCTCTGAATCATCATAATCTCTTTTAGATCCTTGTTCAAGATGTTTGTACCCTGCAGTCTCGTTATAAACTACCCTCTGCATAGTATAGACTATGTTACAGTTTAGCAGCCTGCCCCCACGACAGATACCAGTGACAACTCGGGTCATAAATCATTACACACCTACCACACTGACTTATTCTCAACCAATCAGCGAGCTGGAAGGAACAAGTGTTAAATGCGTGCACAATAATTATGCGATTACGTCAGAAAATGACCATACATAGAAAGTTGTTCTTATTTCGACTACAAACTCTGATTCGTTCGGTGAGTTCAGAGATTTATTAAAAACTGAAAGAGTGAAGATGAAGCTCTCTTTTCAGAAGCGAAGTCGAACGAATGCAAAGGGTACGATGTTTGGTCTTTTAACCATATTAGCTCTTGTAATTTTCATTATCTCCTTTTTTATTTATTATGTGTTTCAAATACCTGTTGGTCTTTTCACACTTATACATATTCAGGTTCTTACTGGCAAGTTTTATTTGATAATTTACAATGAAATCATCATTGAATACAATTGAGATATCGAGTGGTGTTCCAGAACATAATCAAGTAGCTTATCTGCTAACAATAGTACTTATTGAACACCTATCTAATAAAGAGGCTTTATCTTTCAACCGCATTCAATTCACTGCCGATCTCATGTGTGTGGCCGTGGTAAGAGTTGCTTTTCAGCTTTTTCTATGAAATTAATCAAATGTTGGGTAGTTTTCCTTATACTATCATTCCAAGCCATTGGCAAAATTTCAATTGAAGTATCTTTTTGTTGAATTTTAATGCAGTCATTTCCCATAACTTTCTAGACATTTTACCCCTTGGGCATTTAAGACCCCTTAGATGTCTCACCCCCTGTACTGGATGTTTTACCCCTTTGACATTTCACCTAGTGGACATTTCACCCATAGATGTCACCGCATTTTATTCCCTGGACATTTCTGACTGAACATCACATTTATGATATCGCTAGTGCATGATATTGCTTTATTCCGATTCTACCAAAAATTATATTTTGGAATGTTGAGATCAATCAAATTAACACCAAAGGTCATTTCACCAGGGAAGACCTTCAAATGTAATCAATTTATTGAATAATTGATTGATTAGACATCATAAATTGTGATAACATTTGAACCTTTTTGGTGTAAGTGTACTTTAGAATATCAATATGCTCATATTTCTTACGTATTTATCTATAGAGCTTCTTTGAAATAATTCACGTTTTTATGTTTGTTATTTCATGAAAGTTTTATTGAGTAACATCAACATTGTTTCATTTTTCTAACACAGAGCAGTTTGAACATTTTATGATAACGCTCATAAAAAGTATGTGTGTTGAAAATTGATTTTACAGTCATTGTAGGCTGAGATGCGTGGGAGAATTTTAAGTTATTATTTGTTCAGACTTCAACCATATTGATGGATTTTAAAATCAATCATACTTAAGTACATATGAGTATACACACAAACTGTTTGTATATTCTGTAATGAATTTTTACTCTGTTTCTCTTTACTGTGATTTAAATCATAGATTTCTTATTTTTTGTTAATAACTGAGCTTTGTGCATATTATTCCTTACTTATTGCTATGTTACTCAGTGATCTCCATAGCAAAGCAAGTAGGTGCAGCACCCACCTGAGATTTTAAGAAACAGGCTTGCACCCACCTGAAAATCCATTTGCACCCACTTGAGAATGAGAAAATCATGAAAAATAGGCATATTTTGACCAATTTTAGTGTGAATTGTGAAAATGGGAATTTTGCTTAAAAGTTCCTGTGGAAAACAATGTTACTTCTGTTTGATTCACAGCCCTTTTGATTTAGCAGTTACTGTTTAGCTGATATTTCAAAGTAACCATGGGTACAAAATATGCAACGAGTTAAAACAGGATTTTCTATAATGTGAAAGAATTATAAAAACACAAACATGTGCTTTTAATAGCGCAAAGTCTTTCTTAGACAATAGCAAAAATATTTTTTATATCTTAATGATAATATCAATGTCTTTATTAAAATGTCAATGCTCCCGTAAAATCAACAATATTTCTTTTCAATGGCGTATAAAAAGACATACTTTCTTTATTTCCTTGTTATTAATAGCTATAAAACATATTATTCATGATTCCATAGGTTTTAATTTAAATGTCACACTTGTCATTTTCATGCGAACTCCGCTGCAAAATATTTCAAGGAAATCATTTAATTCCGTCTTTTTCTCAAAAAGAATCAAAACTGACTGCTTGATTTTTGCATTTTCATATAATATAGAGTGCTCACTTTGCCGGTATGTTCTTCATTTTGTGATTGTTTCTTGAAGTTTCCGTGTATCTTAAGAAAGGAAACCGAGGCCATCTTGTTTTTTAGACAAAATGATTGTTTTTACAATGTCAGGAGGACGCTTTGTCAGAAATACGCAAGTGCCAAGTCTGAATAGAGAAAACGAGAATTGTAAAAAAATATTTGAATCTCAAATTAGAAAATTGCCAAAGGCTTTAATGTTTAGATAAAGGAATAGCCAATAACATAATCATGCAAAACAAATAGTACATGCTAGCTTTGTACATAAACGATCACCCACCCATCACTTGATGCTTAGAAAGCAGTCCCTTAGCCAGGATTTTCCAAGGGGGTTCACTTTTTAAAAAATTCCAGGGGAGTTCACTTTTTGACAATTTTGGCCAAAAAATTGGCTAAAATCACTTGAAAAGTGCTCAGGATGGTGAAAATCTGCATGATTTTGAGAGAATCTTTGGCCGGGGGGGGGGGGGGGGGGAGTTTTATCAAACCCCCCAAACCTCCCTTAAGGGGCTTGAAAAGTGACATAAATTAAAAAGAAGTGGAATGGGCAACCAAGAAAGTAGACATGTATAGTAGCCAACATAATAAACTTTATGAAATACAAGAAAATGAGAGTTCTCATTCAGGTGTTAGAAAGGAATTATGTGAAGAAGGGTGTCATAAAAGAGGTGTTAATGCTTAGGATTGTTGCAAAATGAAAGATTGCTCGAAGGTGAAATGTTAGTAATGAAGCAATAGATCATTGACCAATATCAATTTTTCTCTGCCATGTCCAATAATCCAAGATGAATATATTATAGCAAGGACAGAACCATATCTTGAAATATTTGACTATTTCACTTTCTCGAGGAACTTTGAATGGAGTATGAACATTTCTGATTTTTTGTTTAATTTTGAATATTGGTTGATTAGTTTGCTTCACAAATTGTGTTTTATATTCTATTTCACTTTTTGAAATATGATTTTTCTCTAACATGAGTTATTAATGATTTATTAGATCTCTTAGCTTCATTGAAGTGAACCAGAAATTCATGAATCTGCAAAATCTGACAATTCCATCATTGATGATGAGGAAAATTATCAGATGATTCGTTTTGCAAAACAGAAAGTTAGTGAGAAAATAGAGCAAATAACAAGACACTAGGGTTTATTTTTGGTATAATCGTAACTTACAATTACAAGAAAGTCATTGTCTATTTTATGACGAACAATGCCTTGCGACCAAATCGCAAATTGTGACTGTTCCAAGAAGGGAACCCTGGGTAACAGAGGTGAAGGACACATTCTCGCTAACTCACTAAAAATACCAGAGAAATAGACAATTTCTTTAGATAAGAGTAATGCTGTTAATCTGAGGAGGGGTATCAACAAAGATGGTAAAGTTAGGGATTCCTTTAAGTCTGTTGTTCTGTTTCTATGACATCATTTTAATCCATGGTTACAGCAATTGATTTAGGAATTTTTTAGAAGTTTTTGTTAATGCCCAAGATTAACATTTGGAATTTTGGAATTTGGAATTTTTAGTAAAAAGATATTGTCATGTTTTTTTGTTTTTAATTGTGTCAAGATTAATTCTCATATCTGCTACATGGTCCTCATCTTGAATGAGTTGTCCTCCAATCTTTTTCAAACATTTTTATCATAAATACTCAAAGCTCATTGGTCAAAATTGATCACATGATAGACTGAAGATGACCTCCTTTGACTTGGTCAGTTATGATAACAACAAAAACACATTTCTCAATGCCACTGTATGTGATTTTTATTGTAATATGTCCTGAACATTAATAAAGATATAATTTTAATTGTCTCTGAGGAACAATTTGGATAATTGCCAGGTTACCTATGATTTTAACATTAGAGACAAGGACATTTCATGTATCTATATTAAATGTTCTCCCGAGGATTTTGTCTCAAGTGAATGCAAAATTCTTAATTTCAGGATTTATACCTTTGGTCAATATATTCCTATTTTTATGATTTTTTTTTCTTATTTTCACTTTGGTGCAAGTGGATTTTCAGTTGGGTGCAAGCCTTTTTTAAAATCTCAAATGGTGCAACACCCACTTGCTTTAATGGTGGGGAGATCATGTTCATATTTAGTAATTGATCAGCCATTTATTGAATTCTCTAAAATTAAGAATTTAAAACCGATTTTAGAGCCTGGGATTCAAGAGGTTAAAATGCAAAAATTCTGTATTCTTAAAATGAAAAAAGGACTCTCTTATTATAAAAATATTGCCAGACAAATTATATAAAAATGAAAGCTAGATTATCCTGAAACAGAGTCAGAATTGTAGGAGTTCTTAGTGCATATGGTGTCAGTTCCTGTAATACACCAATAAATTATGAAATCTCTTCCCACTACTTTTGTAATATAACCATGAATGTCAATTTTAATACTGACTTATGTAAAGCCAACACCTGTGGTCTGATTTTCCTTTTCTAAGATTTTTTTCATTTTGTGCTCATTCTAGCCTGATGTCAGATTTAATTCAATAGTTTTTATTAATCATTATTACAATTTAGAGTGTTTAATTACATGTCTGTTTATTTGATTTCCCAAGAATTCCAATCTTGCTATATTATTTTGAAATGTGAATTGTATTTTGAATTGTAAATTGCTCCCCCTTCAACTTGAAATTTATACAATGATTTTACAATTATCATTATGATAGTTGAATAATGGCAAGATCTGAGATTTTGGGCATGATGGGTAAAATACTTGGTGGCCATTTTGATTTTTTAATAAAAAGCACAATATTTATTATCACTTTGTGTCTTCTTTAGGAAATCAGTTACTTCTGCCATAGCCTTGTCAGTAGACATTCTCTGAATGGCAGGAATATCGTGAAAAAGGCATGTAAGTTGTGTATATTGGATTTTAAAGGTGAAAGAGATTGATTTACTTTCATCATGTCTCTGGTAATAAATAAATAAACAAAGCTGTCTGTCAGTCAGTATCAAATTGCTCATACTTTTTTAATGATTTTCCAATTTCCACTCAAGGTTGAACCTCCTAAACTTATTATTTTTATTCACCCCAGTCCCTACCATTTTCTTTTATAACTGAGAAATGTATGATGAGATCTAATTTTTTTCAATTTCTTTGAATAAGTCATGTTTTGCAATGAAAATTACAATAGAAATGAGAGGAATCAATGAGAAATAGAATAGACAGGCATGTTTTGAACATGTTGTTTCTAAATTATAAAGAAATGTAAGAAAATGAGACATGGGCATTCATGATATCAATGACTAAAACATAGACTTGCTGTTAATGAATGAATGAATTAATGAGTGAATGAAGAAATGAATTACTTCTTGGAATATATCCCAAAATTGTAGAGAATTTGATGAATTTGTGATTTGCAAATGTAAATGGAAGAATTTAAGCTCCCAGTGGACCTCCAGAGACAATTGCATCTATTGAGAAATACAAGGGATGCTCAATAATGATTAGTAAATCACAATTTATAAAATTATTTTAATTTACTGATTCATGGTGGAATTTCTAAATATATTCTTCAATTAAAGGCCCTATGGAAAGTTTAAACCACTTTTGCTTAAAAATATATTCTTGTCCAATGTAATTTTGCAGTACATGTATAAGAATGATTCATTTGAGTGCTTTTGTTGATGAACATTTTTTAAGATATAAATAAAGAAAACTAGAAAAAAATATTCAGATTTTCATGGGGCCCTTAAAACAGTATTGACAAAAATGCTAGACATGAAAGTGCAAAGTGGCATGAGGTTGAAATGAAATCAGAGCCTTGTTCAATAAAGTACAAGATGCTCGATAAATGTAAAGTGAATCCAGACGAAAAGTAATAATCGTTGCTATTGCCAAAATGAAATGGACCGTGGAATTAATATATTTGACAATTTGGTGCATGTCTTATTTAGTCTCATACAATAAGAGTTTGTCTATTTTTTTTATTCTACTTACATACCTCATGTGATGAATGAATAATTGCTTGTTACAAATATTAAGTCTTTGATAACCTTTTATAATTACAATGTCGACATGATACAAGGCTTGCTTCAGTAGTGATAACATTAAAAGGGATTGTACCTAGATCAGAGCTAAGTAAAAACTATTTGCAGATCTTGTTGTAAGACGATTATCATTTTATTCCTTGTTCTGAAAGTTGGTACATTATGTAGCAGGAATCATGAAGAAAAACTGTTCAAATAGTTCATAAGAATATATTATTTTATATGTCACCATCAAAAGTAGTGACATATTGTTATAGTCTCCTACTTTTTGTGGCTGGTGTCTGGCAGTTGGTGTTTAGTGGTTGGTGTTTGGCTTCTGTAACAAATGGCAGGTTGTGACATTTTGCATGTTATTACCTTGTATATTGTTCAGAAATGAATTTCTTTTAAGAAGGAAAGAAATTGACATCATCCCTTTCATTTGACCATCCATTTCATTTGACATCATCCCTTTCATTTGACCATCCATTTCATTTGACATCATCCCTTTCATTTAACATCCCCTTTCATCTGACATCATCACTGTCATTTTATGCCATCCCTTTCATTTGACATCAGCTCTTTCATTTTACATCAGCCATTTAATTTGGCATTAGCCCTTTCACCTGACATCATCCCTCTCATTTGACATCATCCCTTTCATTTAACATCAACATTTTTTTAAGTTGCCAGGCAGCAAATACCATGTCATATAAAGTAAAATCTTCAAGGCATATCACAAAGTATCCATTCATATATCACTAATTTACATTGTTTTCTCTCTGCTGTTTCCGAGTTTCATCAACTATGTCTAACAGAAGTAAAAGGCCTGAACATGATTATCATGATGAAAGATGAATCATCTGGGAAGCATTCTTATTTCTGAAATACATGAACTGGGATTAATATCTGTAGTCCTTTATGCAAACCAGAAAAACCATCTGGATTTTGTGAAAATTGTACCTGGGATGCTATAGGCCAAATGTAAAGATGTATTATGCCTGAGTCGCACATTTGCTCAGATTCATTAGCCGTTACTTAGCTGATTGAGTATCTTGTTGAAAACTGAATACAATTTTGAACAAAATACTCAATCGGCCACACGCCAGCTGATGAATCGAGCAAATTTGACTCAGGCATTTAAAGCTTGATGTAGAAGATCTTCAATATTGAGCTTAATACTACTTTTCCCTTTGCCCATGTCGGCAAAGTGTCGTATAAATAAGCTCACATCTGAATTCTCTTCTGGGTTTGTATGCTGATGTAATTAAGATTATACTCAGCACAAAAATAAATCTTTAAATATTCATCATGGTTGGCTGAGTACATACCTTTTAGAGCAGAAAGATTTGATGTTTAAAAGATGTCACAATCACCTTACCTATAAGAAAGTTACTATCTTCAAAGTCAAGTTTTATGCCAATCTCTGCAACTTAAACTGTATCCACATAATTAGTGGCATTTTACAAACACAGAACAGATTCCAAATGTTGGTTTACAAGATATTTTTTCACGTTCTCAAACTTTGATCATATGGACTCGATTGGAATCTAAACATGTGAATTGCAATGCATGGGAAAGCCTTAATCTAAGTAATCAGCTATGTCTATAGATATAATAGCTCTGATTTTGTGGTTCAGTGACCTGAACATAAAACATTCTGTCAATTTTCTATTTACACTCTTCTCAATCGGTTCAGCATACAGATTTATTGGGTTGGCATTTGTGTGGTGTTATTTCTTGTTCAAAAATACATTGTTACATGTATTGTAGGCTGCGGCCGATTCATTTTATCATAACTGTTCTAACATTTTGTATAACACATTATATTTTCAGAACATGGAATCTAAACACCCCCAGGGAGTCCTTTTGTCCTTTTGTAAATTTATATTGTATGAAAACTAGAATTGAATGATAAATTGAATTGAATTGAATTTTTGGTTTTGGACTGCTCGCAATGATCCTTTAATGGTTGAGGAAAGGCTTAAATAATTGTTTTTGTACTTAAGATCATTTTTGGGATATTTGGGTTTTGTTTTCATTATTATAGTTTGTGATATCAGTTATGTTTTGTAATACTCTTTAGTCATCTCCCTTTGACCTTTTCGTCTACATATTATACTTAACTTTTCCCTAAAACATAATTTGTGACAAAATCTGAAAGATTAAATTACCCTGTCTTGAGAACTTATGTTAAATTCAAAAATGTCTTTGAAAGAGAGAGTTATTTAAATATCCAAAATAAAAATTACAGGCAAGCAATTTGTAGATTTAGGCTTAGTTCCCACAAGTTACATATAGAACTTGGTCGTCATTTAAAGCCAAAGCCAAAACCTGTAGATGAACGTTTATGTAATATTTGTGGTATTTTAGAAGATGAACAACACTTCATCATGATTTGTTAGAAAAACACTACAGAAAGAAAAATTTTGTTTGACACCCTTACACGATTTAATTTTGTAGGCAGTCCTGACATCATTTTTAAAAAACTAATGTCTCACAAAAATTCTTATGTAATTTTACATTTAGCAAAGTTCATCTATCATTCACTCAAAAAATTGGATTAATGTGTCAACGATGCATCACACTGATATTTAAATTTCTGTCAAGTTATATTTGTATTTCACAATTATCTTGTATTCTGTATTTTACATTTGATGATGTAATTAGAATTGTATTTGACAACAACTTTATTTTTGTATTCAATAGTTAGTTTAGTCTTAGGTCAGTTTTGTAGATTGTAGTTTTTAGTGACTAATATGTCATTGTAATGACATCAGAGAGTCAATAAAAGATATATATATAATGCCTGGGTCACATTTGCTCCGATCCATGGCCGGCACCCGGCCGATTGAGAGTTTTGTCGATTGAAATTCAGAGCAAATGTGACCCAGGCATTATCGCTATTCTCTGATCATATTAAAATTGTATGATTTGAACAATCTCATTTGTACAGAACTATATGCTTACACTCTGCCCTGTCCATCTAAAATTAATGCAAAGCTCATTTTCTGACATATCTTTTGTAATCAAAAGTGATAGGGAGGAGCTCCGATGTGATAACTGAAAGTGATAGGGTCAAACTCCCTTTTAAAGAATCACTTATTAATTTGAGTGTGAGTTTTATACATGTCTGGTAATCTGTAACTGTTTTTGCTTTACCTTGAGTATTTGGATCAATCCACCGAAAGACTCAGTCACACTATTTGCTCTATGGCAGCAATACAGCAGCCATTATCTTCACAAATATAGAAAATTTACATTGTGCTGCTTATTATTTTCTATCCTGCATTTTTCTCTAGATTATGGGAAGCTATGGCCACTAGTGGTGTCAATTAACCGCTTGAGCATTAACCGGTTAACCGGGGGGTTTTTACCGGTTAAAGTCGGTTAACCGGCGGGAAATTTGAACTGATAATTTCAAATGAGATCTTCATCTTCGATCTTGAAAGTTGAAACAAATTGGAAAAATGATATATCGGCGTTTTTTTTTTACGTTCGTCAAGCTTTACTCTATTCTATGTTAGTAAGCGCGGGAAAGCAATGTGGCAGGGATTAAAGTTGCTGATTGGATGTTTGTAAGGAATTATCGGACCTATCACATGTATGAGTAGCTCACATGAAACTGACGCTTGAAAAACAAACAGATTAAAATGCAAAGTAAGCGCGGGAAAGCAATATGGCAGGGATTAAAGTTCCTGATTGGATGTGTGTAAGGAGTTATAGGACTTATGGCATGTATGAGTAGCTTACGTGAAACTGACACCATAAAACCAAACGGATTAGCATGCAAAATAAGCGCGGGAAATCACAGAATTATACACGGTCAACTAACCGCCCATAAAAACACAGACCGGTCAAGGCATTATCGGCGGTTAACCGGTTAACCGGTTAATACTTGACACCTCTAATGGCCACCGTAGGGTTGTTGTAGATTAAATGTGACTGTGGCGTTAGAATAGCATATATTAGGGTGTGTCAATTTTGACCAATCCTGGAGCTGGATAGGATCTAACTATATCATCATTTTATCGCAGGTTTTTTACATTGGATTTGTTGTTGCTATCTGATCTATTCCAGTTTTCTTCTTAAAACATACATCTCAATCTTTCCTTAACAACTTTGACACTGTAAAAGCATATCCATGATGAAACACCAGAAATATATTCTATAAAGATCATGAATACAGGGGTTTCGATAGCAACAGGCGTTTTTCACTGGTTGTTTTCACAAAATCGCCTGTTGTTTTGGGGGATTTAAACTTTTCCAGGTTTTTATGATTTCCATTAATTTTGCCTGTTGTTTTTCATTTATTTTGCCTGTTGTGAGAATTTGTAGTGAAACCCCTGTGAATATCATTTGAAATTAATGAGAAAGAGCGAACTTTCAAGTACAATATCCTTAATAACATATTTTAAAAATGTACATTAATTAAAGAACGTTTGAAATTCACTAACAACAATTATATTGAAATTAACAAAGATAGATATAATTCACACAGAGGTATCTAGGTAGATCATACTGATTTTCAAGCTAGGCAAATCATAATATTTTTTCTGAGATGTAAGTTGCCAGTTCTTTTTTAAAGGTTGATGTGACATATGTTAAGAAATTTAGACAGGTTTTCAACAGATACAGTCAATTTGTAGAACAAAACCCATCTGATAGATTGCAATCTGCTGATAGCTTTAAATGAACCTGAAATTCTTATACATCAATTTTTTGAGCCCTCGGGTAAAATATTAGTAATCTCTTATTTTTGAGTATATTCTGTCTCTCATTATGTAATGCTCCCAATTGTGAGTGAAGACTTAGTTTTCATTTATTTTAGAAACAAAGGTTTGATAATCTATTTTACCACATACATTTTGTTTTTCGGCCCCTTATATCGATGTTTAGTAACATCTTACATTGGAATTGTTGATTTAATATATATTACGTATCTCCATATTCCTTATATGGAAGGTTCACTGCATTATACCTGGGCCCATAACAAAGTTAAACTTATCGGAAATTTTGATTCCAAAACCGTTTAACCAAAATAGAATTGCTATGATACAGAATTGCAAAATAAGTGAGTATGCAATCAAATATATATAATATCCTTATACAACATTTGCACTGCCTAACACTATGTACCCAAAGACATGTGGATAGATTTCCTTTGGTTTCACTTCGGAGGTGTTATACTTACAGAGGCTCATTTAACAAAGTGGAAAAGTGTTCTACTTACAGAGGTGTTCTACTTACAGGGGTGTTCTACTTACAGGGGTGTTCTACTTATAGAGGTGTTTCACTTACAGGGGTGTTCCACTTACATGAGTGTTCTACTTGAAGGGGTGTTCTACATACAGGGGTGATCCACTTACAGGGGTGTTCCACTTACAGGGGTGTTCCACTTACAGAGGTGTTTCACTTACAGTTTGTTTCACTTTACAGGATTTACTATTCTCACCATTATGATTGATACCCATCATGTTTCCCCTGTTTCTTAATTCCATCTTTTCCACTCTGTTTATCTATTCTACATTGTGTTTCACTATTCTACATTAAGTAAATGGATGGCAGGATATTTGAATGAAACCTACAGCGCAGGTAATCGGGTGTTCTTTCAATTGTTAAGTACAAGATACTCTTAAGTAAAGTAACAAAGCATTTATTTTATAAAATGCAAATAAAGTAGAATAGAGTGAAATCAGTAAGGAATAATTGAAACAACCATTGTTACATCAGCATTCCATACTGTATTCCAAAATGCAAAGTACTTTTTTTGTTATTTTCAGAGAGAATCTCGTTGTAGTGTCTTCGTGAGAATGTGTTTACTTAAACCAGGGCTGTTTGGCAATTGAAATTAAAAGTAACCTTTCTAAAAGATTACTGTATTTCCCCAGGGTTCTATAATTATCAGGATTGGTTTTCTCATATCATGGTTTCATTTACCTTTCCTCATCCTCCTAAGCAGGTGTCCAGAATCCGTACCTTTTTCTTCCCCTGCTATAACCAATTTGGAAGCGCCCTATTTAACTGAATCACATGATCTAATTATGCGCAATGACTTACACATGATTTCTGTCGCAGTGTTACGACAGCCAATCAGATTGCGTGTTCTTAATCGGGGAAATGGTAACTGCTTATCGCAGGGAGTAAAAAGAAAGAATATATTCTGGATTTTGAAGCCCTGTGATCGGAGGATGTCCTTTCCTCTGAAACTCAACTTTGTCTTCTAAGGTGTTTAGAACTGAAGTTGGAGCAGCTGAATCCGTGTGAATCAAGATGACTTAAACTTGAACATTTTTATAATTTTCTGAAAAATATGCAATTTTCTTCCATTTCTCTAATTAAGAAGATTTTCTACATGCCTATGCATTGATATTCCCTTCACATTTCATTAAAACATATGCTTTAGAGCAATTACTATACCATTTTTTCAATTCACTCTTTTTTCTCTGGAGTTTTTTTTAACATTAAATTCTGGTTGCTTATGAAGTAATGAAATAAAAGAATTGTGTTAAATAACCATCGAGATTAGATCTTTGATTGATAAGTGGTTGGAAAAGTACACTTCTAAGTTATCACCAAGAAATTAACCTAGATTTGTTAACTTATGTTTCCATGACAACAATTCAATTTCAATCAAAACTAATGACTTGTTTTAGTCAATATTTAGACAATTTTTGGATCACTGCCATTTGTTTCTTATACAATCAGAAAATGATGCATTTATAAACCCCCATGGCAACCATCTTGATTTATGTGATTTCAGTTTTATTAAGCCACCTTGAAAGTTGAAGATGATAGTATACCATGATAGAAACCTCTCTGGAATATGTCTTTGATATAGATATGTGTACTCTAAGAGTAGAATCATTTGAACCATTGATTTGGCTTTTCTGCAGATGATTTCATGTCAAGTGTTTCTCTTGATCTCTCATTTTGAAGTCTGTGTGGGATTGCATGCAAGAGCGAATCCCATGATGCGATATTTCAACATTGAAATGCTGAGGATGATCTAAACACATGTTCATTGGAGTAAGTCAAACTACAGACTATAATTCCATGCATTTTTGCTTAAATTGCTTGAGATGCCTGGTAATTTAATTTGTTACACAGAAAAACCTGACAAGGTGAACACCTCTTTAAGTGAAACAGTTTGAAGGGTCTTATTGGACCGATTGATGTTTTGTTAAGTGAATCTCTGTAAGTAGAACACCTCTTAAGTTGAACACTTTTTAAAGGTATAAAAGGTGTTCTCCCAATACAGGTTTTACTACTGTATATCTTGCTTATGTTAAAGCCACTGTTAAAAATATTCCAATAACACTGTGTCCATGACATGATCTTCTGAACTAAAATTGTCAAGGTGTTTGGAAAATTTGGAAATAATGGTTTACCGGTGATTCAAAAATGGGGCCAAATATTAAAAAACTGGGGGAATTTATACTCCGCAGAGGGAATGGAGGCACAATTACACTGAATGAAATGCTCGGAGAATGGAAGCATGATAAATTGAGATCTTGTTAGATATTGATTAAACCATAGATGATTGATAGATATCTTGCATATATTTATTACCAAATGGCTTGATCTCATCATCTCATTCGTTCATCGTTCATCATTAGCTTTTTTGGTTCCGCTTATTTAACCTGTAGGTCATTTTTCTAATTTTAACAGATTGAAGATAATTTGTTATGCTGTTACCGCAAACTTTTGTCAGCTTTTTCTTAAAGGTTGTTTCTAAAGTAAAGATGTTTGACTGTTTTGACATAACATGATAACAATGTTCTATTGTCCAATCTATTAAGCCCCTACCCAGGCCAGTTGCTAGCTTTTGCTAAGGGGGTTCACTTTCCAAACAATTTCAGGGGGGTTCACATTTGACAGATGGCTAAAATCACTTGAAAAGTGCTCAGAATGGTGAAAAACTGCCTGATTTTGAAATAATTTTTGCTTGGGATTGTGTGAACCCCGAACCCTCCCCCTGGCTACAGGCCTGCCTACTACTTCTCATCCTTATTTTCAAATGAGCTTAAGAATACATTGATTTAACACAAGATGATTTGCAGACATCTTAACAGAATTTGCACCATTAAAGCTTCTTGAATATTGAAAAAAATCAACGCGCAAGAGTACTCATGTATTAAGAATGGCTAATGAACTGTATTAGAGTATATGCGATTTACATTACTGTAGCAGATTCCCTACATTTGGATTTATGACTTTGTGACCTTTAAAACTCATTTTTATAAATCTTAGGATACTCTGATAGCTGTAAATAAATAGCTATAGAATAAAATCAATAGATCTAGGGTATTTTACGATCGATTACTCATTCAAAAAGTTTCAACATTCAAGAAGTTTCAAGTTAATATTTGAGATGTTATTATATAATTTTGCTTAGAAATTGAGACTTTCTCCCCCCTTTTTCTTTCAAATAGAGGGAGTGGGGCACCTGCGATTTGACACACCCCGGAGAGCCCCCTTTTGCTTGAGGAACTAATTTGAAAAATCGTCATTTACCCATCAATAAAATGCACAAGGACTATTTGTATCTTTTTATATCTTTATTTATACTGTTCCTAAAGTAATTTCCTCAGGTATGAAAAATAGATGAAAAAACATTTATATTATTGTTTTATTTCATGGTAACATTCACTTTGATGCCTTAATGTGCATAAAATAGCTATATATTAGAAATACTCATCAAATGAATTTATAGCCATGTATAGTTTTTCAAAAAGTAAAAAAACCAAAGCATCAAAGTAAACAGTAAAGGAGTTCATGAATGTTCGTAATTTATTTTTTATTCTATTTTAGAATGTGATTTTTTTGTTTGATTGGTCATTAAGGGAATTTTATATCGTTTCCCCTCTAATTTGCCGTCATCAGATGTATTTCAAACATTTTGTCTGACTGAGAAAATAGTTCAATTTAGTTGATTGCTATGATTATTTAAGTTACAATTTTCTAGTTTAAGATAAGAACTTTCAAATTGTTCATTAAAGGGGCAATAAAGATTTGTTGCACAATTCTAGTATTTCTTATGATGCCTATTATTAAAGTTAAACAGTTGTTGATATCAATGTTACATTACTTTTAAAGCTTATTTGGCAATGTTAATACAGTGGAACTTGCAAAGTGGAACACCTCTAAAACTAGGAAACCTCTGTAAGAGTGTAAGTGGAACACTTCAGAGTTCCAAAACCTATTGACTTAATGTTAAATGAACCTCTATAAGCAGATAACTGACTCAGGTGAAACGTTTTAAGAGGTACCAAAGATGTTCCACTTAGACAGGTTTTACTGTATTCCCCTTTCAGTTTTAATGATATTTTAGACATATCTGCATCTAAGCTCTTAAATGACATCCATTGTTTCTAAATCATATAATTGCAGAGATCTCCCCAGGATTCATTCTCAGGTGGGTGCAAAATTCTCATTTTCACAATTCAGATCAAAATTGGTCAAAATATGCCAATTTTTCATGATTTTTCTCATTTTCAAGTGGGTGCAAATAGATTTTCAGATGGGTGCAAGCCTATTTTCAAAATGGAAAAGTGTGCCCACTTGCTTTAATGCTAGGGAGATCACTGTGTTGAGGCTTAAAAAGTAAGTTGTGATGCAAATATAAGAGCAATAGGAGCTAAAAAAAAGATAAATAGAACTAATTTGTCAAAATCAATATAAACATATCTTATTTCTGTAATATAAACAGTTAACGAGTAAATAGAAAAATTATAAGAACCATGTTTAAACGTAAACCATGATACCATGGTTTACCATGGTTTACCATGGTCTATCATGATCAGCAATGAAATTACCATCAACTCTGACCATGGTGGCAATGATGTTTTTTTGGTCAATTTTTGACCATGGTATACCATGGTATATCATGTTATACCATGTTTCATGGTATTTCATGTCCAAAGTTTGCCATCAAATACTATGGTATTTCATTGCCATGTTCCTGACCATCATTTACCATGGTTTTACCATGGTATATCATGGTTGATTGCATTTCATTGTAAGATGTGACAATCAACTACCATGGTATTTCAATGCCATGTTCCTGACCATAATTTACCATGGTATATCATGGTTGATGGCATTTCATTATAAGATGTGACAATCAAATACCATGGTCATACCATGGTATTTCATTGCCATGTTCCTGACCATCATTTACCATGGTATTACCATTGTATATCATGGTTGATGGTATTTTATTGTACAATTTGACAATCAAATGTCATGGTCATACCATGATATTTTATTGTTATGTACCTGATCATCATTTACCATGGTATTACCTTTGTATATCATGGTTGATGACATTTCATGGCATTTCATTGTACCGTGTGACAATCAATTACCATGGTCATACCATGTCATTTCATTGCCAAAATCATAACTCTCATTTATCATGGTTTTATCATTGCATTTCATGGTTGGTGGTATTTCATGGCATTTTATTGTCAAACCTCACCATCAAATACTATGGTCACACCATGGTATTTCATTGCCATAATCATAACTATCATTTATCATGGCATATCATTGCATTTCGTGGTTGATTGTATTTCATAGCATTTCATTGTCAAACCTGACCATCAAATACCATGGTTATACCATGGTATTTCATTGCTAAAAAGAACTCTACAAGAGTCTCAAGTCTAAAATTGGTCAGAGTTGAAATGGATCATGAAATGCAATGAAAACCACGTTTGACCATGAAATGCAATGAAATACAATGATTGATCATGATATGCAATGAAATGCAATGGTCTTTCTTGCAATGCAGTGAAATACAATGAAAGGCCATGTTCAAAAAGTATTTTTTACATGAAATATCTTTATTAATGAATGTTGATTAGATAACCAAATTATTATAATTAGTGATTCTGATATTCATCAAAATCACAACTTTATATACTTTTGTTCCTTTATTTAATAAATTAATTTTTATTATGAATAATTAAGTTAATAACCCTAGAAACAATTTTTTTTTTGTTAAACAAATATGCTTTACTTTTATTTGACTGTTGTCGGTTAAATAGGAGATCAACTCAATATTTTGTAAGTCAAACCTCCAGTCTTCGATTAAACATCTTGACTGTACTTCATTGCATTTGATGGTTTGCAACCATGAAATACTGCAAAATAGCAGTTTTTTCAAATGCAAAATTTTAAGTATAGTTTCCACAGTATACCATAGTAGATTGTGATAATTAGATGGCTCCATTGCATATCATGGTTAAATGTCTAGACCATGATATCACTGCATTTGATGGTATTTGACCATGAAATACTGTGAAACTGTGGTATTTTTTAGATACAAAATTACATGTTAATTGACCATGGTATACCATGGTATATCATGATCGTTAAATGGCACCATTGCATTTCATGGTCAGGAGCGTTTTTTTAACATGGAATTTCCCATTGAAAAAATACTGCCGTTTCACAGTATTTCATGGTCAGAAACCATCAAATGCAATGATATCATGGTCAAGAAACCATCAAATGCAATGATATCATGGCCGTGAACTTGACCATGATATCATTGCATTTGATGGTTTCTGACCATGAAATACTGCGAAACGGCAGTATTTTTTCAATGGAAAACTCCATGTTAAAAACGCACTGTAAACAATGAAATGCAATGGTGCCATTTAACGTTCATGATCGGCCATGGTATTACCATGGTATTTCATTGCATTTCATGGCCATATACCATGGTATACCATGGTATGGCCATGGTCCATTTCAACATGGAATGTCTATTTTACAAAATACTGAATGTACATGCAAATATGCCTATTTTTCATGAAGCCAATATAGCATTATCTCTCAAGAGCTAAAAACTATTATCTACAAGCCACTGTTACCCCCCCCCCCATCCTACCACCCCCCACCCCATCCTACTACTCACTAGGGATGATAGCTAGACTTCTGTTAAACAGGAATGATCATACACATTTAAAACTCAATTACCCTAAAATAAAATTCACCTTTTGCTCATATTGTACTTGAATCTTTTCTACCAAATTTCAATTGTTTGATGATTTTCGTGTTTCTGATAAAATTAATATCTTCCATTAATGACTCCTGTTTTTATAATTTTGTGTTAATTACACTGAATAGGATTCAGAAATGTGACAACTGTTTCATTTCATGCAACAGTTCTTAACATCCTAATTATATCACGTTATATTAGAATGTGAATTATTGAATTATTATTGTAATTATGGGAAAAAGCAGCAGACAGATGAGTTCATTGCTACCAGAGGATTGGGCTAAGGTTTAATATAGTTATTATATAATTGCTACCAAAGCCAGCATTTGTCAAGGGGTACATTTTCAAAATATTTCAGAGGGGTTCGCATTGGATAACTTTGGCCCAAAATTTAAAAGTGCTTGGAATGGTGAAAAACTGCATGCTTTTCAGAAGGATTTTTGGCCAGGTTTGATTGAACCCTCCAGAACCCCCCACCCCCCCCTCCCAGCTTTACAGGCCTCAAAGGATTTGTGAAGATTTAATATATTTATACTTATTGAAGCAGCAGCAGTATCTTCAGGTTTAGAACTGAGGTCATTGACTTGCCTATTATACACCCAGGCAAAGGATATAAAGGTGTCACCCATGGTCCAATCTTGATTCTCACAAGGTGTTAGTTGCTCCAACTTGTTATAACCACTTGGAATTTGTGGACGCCATCGGCCCCAATTCTGTCCCCAGCTCACAGCCTCTTACCCATTGGCCTACCATTACCCTCAATTCTTATCTAGGTTAAGCCCTTACCCTCATGCCCTACCCACACTCCAGGTTTTGTCCTTACCCCTATTTATTACCTGAAAAATATGAAAGAGGATCACTGAATATCTATGTAAGTGGTACTGTCTGTATTGAATGATCCAAAATGAATATTTGATCAATAAAATATATTGCCTTTAAAGTACAAGTTAGATTTAAAAATACAACGATGCAATCATTTTGCCCCGAATAAGATTCTGAAGTTTTTTACAAGTTTTTGAAATTCTCCATAAGTGCGATATCGATCATAGTGTGTCCTGTTATTATTCTTCAGAGAAATAGAGTGAAATTACAGTATAGCTAATTGTTATTCTTCCAGGAACATCTCAATTATTGAAGTAAAAAGGCAATGTGACATTTGAATGCTTTTTTTTACGGGACTAATTTTCAGTCATGTCATCGTTATTCCACTCAATTTCTATCTAAAATTTGAATGAAGTGTCATATTTTCTTGCATTTCTATATAATTTAGAGTGTCAACGTTATGCCTGGATATCTTTTTGCAATTTAAAACATAACCGTGTTCTTTGTCATGACGTTTAACAGCTAGCTGATTACCATGTCTAGGCTTTTCACCTTCGGGAAAATTATTTTTGTCATTATGTCTCAGCAATTACTCAGTAATATATATATCAAAATACTTTATATTCAAATAGGCGAGTGTTTAAAGTACTATTTCAGGACCTGATTCCTAATTAAACTCCTTTGAGAGAAATGGGAGACAAAATGACATGTTTTTTTAATGAAACCGTCACGGGAACTCAATCCTGGCCCCGCCGACATCGCAAGCAATGAGCTCATGTTAGAAGCTTGAGAGATATGATGAAATTGAAATATAAAATTTTCTATGAAACTTTAGTAATTGACAGGGCAATGACATTTTTCAACTATAACTATTTTATCATATCTCTCAAGGTCCTGCTCCTAACATGAGCTCATTGTTTGCAAAGTCAGCGACTCAAAGATATACGGGGGCCTGGATAAGTCCAGGTGATTGCTGCCTTAAAAAACCCTCATGAATTTCACTATTTTGTATTTTGAAACATGATCATCACAATATTCCTTCTACAGAGTGATAATAATATTTTTCTGATTTATATTAAGTTCATAGCTATTATATTCTCTTCAAAATCTCCTTATTCTTCCAGCTGGGAAGCCGATCTCTCTTAAGCTATTTGATTTTGCTTAATATCACTAATACTATTACGCTTACAAAAAGTTACCCTTGCAAAATATTTTCCTAACAGGTTAGAGTTATCTTTATGAAATAATTTTCTGACAATTCTCTCTGTTATTAACTTGGCTTCTTATAAAGAATTGACCCAGCCTGAAACAAGAGTGAAGAACTGTCACAGATTTTTTCACTAATTTAAAATTACAGTTTTGTATACTCATTTTGACAATATCTGAACAAATCACACTTTTTAATGTTTAGAGATATAGATGCTTACTTTAAAAAAAACTGATGCTGTTTACTATATCTTCTTTAATGTCAAAACCTGGCAAAAAGTGAAAAATCCTCTGGTTATTATAGTTTTGGGTCATCGTGAACTCATTTTTCTTTTGGTGCTAACGTATTTTCAACATCTTTGAGTGTTGCTGCTTTATAATGATTGTACCGTTTAAGAGGTTCAAACATCTCACCACGTATGAACATATCAGAGTTGGCATGATTTTAAACGTAAAATGAAGTGAAAAGAGTAGAATTAGCAAGGAATAAAGTAAATAGGCATATACTTAACACTGTAAATTATATAGAAATTCCCCAAAATCGGACAATTCTTTCAGATTTTAAAGAAGAATGGTTAGATAAAAACATGACCATTTTATTTTTTTAAAAAGGTAAGTTAACAAATTGAAGATTAATGAAATATTGATATTCCCCTGAGTGAATTATTTTGTCACCTTTTCAAGAACGAGGTCAGTTTTAAGTAGAAAATATGATATGCGCTGGCTCTTTAGTCTTGGGTTTCAAAGTATAGAATAATCCTTAAAGTAAGAAGTAATCCGTAAAGTAAAGTTAAAATCTCAAGTGGGGTTTGCTTAAAAGCATGTATCATGTTCTAAAAGGTAATTAATTATAAAAATATGACATTTAGGTTTTTGATTCATGAACGTTCTATGAACGTTCTATAGATTGCATTACGTGACGAAAATTGAAATCTTTATCAACTGATACTTATGGCATCATAAAAAGATACTATTGCGTCACAAACTCTCTCCCTGTAGTATTTGAAATGAGAGAAAAAGTGCCTGGATATCATGAGACAAATTGAAGATGACAAGAGCCAGAAGGATAAGGGAAAGATGAAGGGCCAGAAGGATGAGAAAAATCCAGTAGATAAGAGAAAGGTGAAGGGCTAGAAGGATAAGGGAAAGATGGAGGGCCAGATGGATAAGAGAAAGCTGAAGGGCCAGAAGGATAAGGGAAAGGTGAAGGGCCGGAAGGATAAGGGAAAGATGAAGGGCCAGAAGGATGAGAGAAAGATGAAGGGCCAGCGGATAAGAGAAAGGTGAAGGGCCAGAAGGATAAGGGAAAGGTGAAGGGCTAGAAGGATAAGGGATGTGAAGGGCCAGAAGCATAAGGGAAAGGTGAAGGGCCAGAAGGATAAGAGAAAGATGAAGGGCCAGAAGGATAAGGTAAAGGTGAAGGGTCAGAAGGATAAGGGAAAGGTGAATGACCAGATGGATCGATAAGAGAAAGATGAAGGGCCGGAAGGATTAGGGAAAGGTGAAGGGTCAGAAGGATAAGGGAAAGGTGAATGACCAGATGGATCGATAAGAGAAAGATGAAGTGTCGGAAGGATTAGGTAAAGATGAAGGGCCAGAAGGATAAGGGAAAGGTGAAGGGCCAGAAGGATAAGAGAAAGATGA
Source organism: Owenia fusiformis (assembly GCA_903813345.2). NCBI lineage: Eukaryota > Metazoa > Annelida > Polychaeta > Sabellida > Oweniidae > Owenia > Owenia fusiformis. The sequence goes on from CAIIXF020000009.1 coordinate 2,196,719, forward strand.
AGGGTCAGACGGATTAGGGAAAGATAAAGGGCCAGAAAGATAAGGGAAATGTGAAGGACCAGAAGGATAAGAGAGAGATGGAGGGCCGGGTACAGGTCCTCAAATTTTCCATCTTCCTAGTTCTTTAATCCCCCCCCCCCTCCTTCAACCCTGAGAATCATGTATCTGTATTTGTTAGTGAAAATATTCCATATTTATCATTATGGTCAGGGCTCCCTGTCACGTACATGCATTATTATGTTGATTGATGGAGGATATTGCGACTCAAAGTCAATGGACTAATCCATGGGGTCTGTTGATTCAACGTGACAGTTTGTATGAGATCGAAAGTAATTTCTTATTTCCTAATGTCTTCATTGATATTGGTTATATAGACTCTTTCATCCTCTCTTGAAGTTTTTATTAATTTTTGTCTTCTTTAGTTTCATCAGGGTGTCTCTTGTTATGGCTAAATCTTGCTATTCTCTTGTACTTGGAGGACTAAATCAATGTCATATATTTCCTGGGTTTCCTTCCAAAGATTCCCTTTCAGATTAGTCTGTTTTTATGTCACTACCAGAAGTGGTGACATATAATCTCCACTTTTTGGGTGATCTTTGACATTTGATGTTTGGTATTCTGCATATATAATAGTCCAATCTTTTTTGTGAATGTTGTAGCATTCGGTGTTTAGCGTTTGATTAGTGTTTGTAACAATTTGCAATAACTTACAAGATGGTGACATTTTTGCATGTCAATGCCTTGTTACTCATTCTGAAGGTGATGTTTTGACCTCACTTTATGGGCATATTGTGACATTTTATGTGACATATTTTAGGTCATTGAGGTATAATCACCCATAATTGAGGTATAATCACCCATTTGAGGAAATGTCACAGCTCCAAAGCAGTTGAATAATTCCTCTCTTGATTAATATATATATTTAAAAATGTAATGTTATATTTTGAACCTCAGATGCAAAGTAAGCAAGTGGGCTGCAAATTTATATAACATCATATGACCCATTTGAAATTCATATATTATACCTTATGGGAAGTCATCACGACTAAAACAGAAGTCAATAAAGCAAGCCACAACTTAATGATCATATAATGTAAAAGCCCCGTTTGATTCATAACACATTTTAACCTATTTGCAATTTGCATAAATGAACCCATTTGATCCAAAACACATTTTATAACCCATATGCAATTCAAGTATTTTATTGACGGGTAAGCAGCTGATAATCACATCTATTCTTCACAACAAGCAATAGCATTCACTCAAGCATAATATTGTGCAATCGTTCCAAGCCTTACAAGTCCGTCTGCTCATGCCTATTCTGATCAATATCTTTTTAAAATTTGAATAAAGTATAATATTTTCTTACATTTCTATACAATTTGGAGCGTCTACTACATGCCTGTTTACTTTATTTCTTTCTGTTTTCATTATTTTCTCTTCTATTTTATATTTCAAAACTTCACTGTTCGGTAATTTTTTCAATGGTTGGCATTCAGGCATAGGGAAAGGAGCTGAAGCTAATCAAAGACATGTCAAAAGAATGTTTGTTTAACATAGGGGTGACATTTACCAATCTAATATCCATGCAGTATCAGTATTAGTTAAGCTCAAGTCTCTAAAGATATGATCATGGTAATTTGACTCATCGTGGCATGCTTGGTCCTTCTTGTGACTGCAGCCGAGTGATCCAAGATTATTTTGACTTTCTGATCACTGGTAACTTGACCGATCCCTGGTACCTTGACTGATCACTGGTAACTTGACTGATCACTGGTAACTTGACTGATCACTGGTAACCTGATTGATCACTGGTAACTTGACTGATCACTGGTAACTTGACTGATCACTGGTAACTTGACTGATCACTGATAACTTGATTGATCACTGGTAACTTGACTGATCACTGGTAACTTGACCGATCACTGGTAACTTGACTGATCACTGGAAACTTGACTGATCACTGGTACCTTGACTGATCATGCGACAATTATAGTTATTTGACTTGTGTATTTAAGGCTCTCTGACCATGGTATTTAGCGATCCAATCATGATAATTTGTATTTTTTCATGATTGTGGTATTGCTACATCATAGTAGTAGTACATCATAGGTGACCTAGGTGACCTTGGTAATTTAACTCTCCGAGCATGATGTTTTGACCAAGACACTTTGACTATCAGGCCATTGTTTATATATATGGTCATACACTCTGCCATCGAGTCCCCCTCTCAATGTCATATAAATTATTTAGGAACAACCAATATGATAAACCATGGCATATCATTTGTTCTCAGTCATATTTTGTTTTAAAAGAAACATAAAGATGTAATTAATATCAGAATGGGAGTAGCAGAAAATGAGACAGATTAGACAATTGATAGAGAAAAGAATCATGGTAAAGATATCAGCAGAGCGAAAGTTCAGTATTAGGATATAATATTTCACACAGTGCACCTTGTATTATTTATTGACAAGATAAGGAGTTAGGATTGTTGACAATTGATCGATAATATTATTTATTATCCCACACTTCATATAATCCTTTTATAATACACCATCAACCTTTACATTGGTCAAGGATAATACAATCTCACCTTCACAAAAAGTTTATGTCTGCTTACGCTTTTTCCACCCATTTCTCTCTTAAATTTGAATGAACTGTCTTATTTTCTGGCAATTTTATACAGCTTAGAGTATTGAGTAAATGCCTGTTTACTTTTTTCCTCTGTCTTTTCTTGCCATTCTTTGATTTCTGCATTTTAAAACAACAACCCTCTGATTTTATTCTATGAGATTCCGCGCTTATTGTCAGGTAACAGTAGTATAAATGTCTGATTTATGTATACTGTAATTCAACGAAGACTAGCAATTTCTTGGAAGGAGACATACAGTTGCAGAACTTTCTGTTGAGAGTATACAGACATGGGGTCAGCCCATATACCAGGGAATTCTGTTTTTCTGGTTGTCACCACATCATAACCAATTTGTGAAAAAATGCAGAATTGAACCTCTCAAGTTAAAAATAATGCAGATTTTTTGTATGCAATCACTCATATATTTTGCATATTTTTCCATATAGAAAACTTGAGTGTATGATCAACATCTAAATGCATCATGGTGTCTCAATTCATCATATTTTTGTGAAACGGAAAGATGTGATGATCGAATGTCAGAATGAACTTAATGATAGAGCCATCAATTTTACAGAGGAATATGACGGAGAAGATGACACGGTCGAATCAGCACGTAGCACTTGTGATACATGAATCTAATGTTCATATAGACCATTTGACCTTATAAAATACAAAAATACAATAATATGAAGAGGATTTTATGAAACATTATGTCCATTATTATCTTACCAGAATAGTTAGTCTCAATTTTTTCACATTTATATCATTTTATATAATTTGTCTCAATATGTTTTTTTTTTAATTAGTATCATTCTGTTGCATGCTGGGAAGCATGGTTTTTGGAATATGATTGGTTGTATTTGGTCACATGACCTCTGAAATAAGATCACATCATGCACCTTCTTTATCTACTATCATCAAAAACCGAAACCTGAATGTTTGATATCATCGGTCTGGATTATAAAATTGCTAAGCAAATGTTCATTTTGCCAGATGCAACCCCCAAAATGTTTGTGTCCTTAGGCTAGTGACATCACAATTGGGAGAAACCAAACAATGTTCATACTCCAGAACTAAGCAATTTTTTAAGTGGAATACGTATCACCTGTGAAAGATACACAGGTACATTTGCATTCACCTCAATAAAAAGCTGAATCAATTAGGTTCTCATAATAGAGTCAAATTTTCTTGATTTGACTTTACTGTTAACCTTCATAACCTAGTATTAGTAAGTGGATCCAAAACTGTTATCTTGTTCTTGATATCTGACGTTTGTACCATTACCACTTCATTAAACCAGGGAACAAATTAATACCCTGTCTTCTTTAAGAGGATGAATTATGAGTTGTGGAAAAATTCCCCAATTCTACACATTCTTAGGATCCACTCTGCAAAGAGTAATATATCTTCAAAGAATATTTAGTGCTTCTTTTTTCTTTCTGTATTTTAAAAAGGTTTACTTCAAAACTGGCCTTGATGTCATAGATTTAAAATAGTGAATGCTTTTAATCAAAAAGATAAAAACTAAATATAATATTTTATCAAAATAAATATTAAGCTCACATCAATAAAATGGGAAAATGAAAAACAGTGAAACCTGTATTAGTGAACACCTTTCTAATGAACACCTGTCTCTAGGTAACACCCCTTCTCAGCACATACTCCATTGACTTCTGTATGAATTACCCTATCTGTAGTGAACACCTGTCTAGAGTGAACTCTGAATACTATAAATACTTTCTCCATAGGTGTATAAAGTACACAGGTTTTACTGTATAATGAGACTTACCCTCTCTGTAGTGAACACCTGTCTAGAGTGAACTCTGAATACTATAAATACTTTCTCCATAGGTGTATTAAGTACACAGATTTTACTGTATAATGAGACTTACCCTCTCTGTAGTGAACACCTGTCTAGAGTGAACACTGAATACTATAAATACTTTCTCCATAGGTGTATAAAGTATACAGGTTTTACTGTATAATGAGACTTACCCTCTCTGTAGTGAACACCTGTCTAGAGTGAACTCTGAATACTATAAATACTTTCTCCATAGGTGTATAAAGTACACAGGTTTTACTGTATAATGAGACTTACCCTCTCTGTAGTGAACACCTGTCTAGAGTGAACTCTGAATACTATAAATACTTTCTCCATAGGTGTATAAAGTACACAGGTTTTACTGTATAATGAGACTTACCCTATCTGTAGTGAACACCTGTCTAGAGTGAACTCTGAATACTATAAATACTTTCTCCATAGGTGTATAAAGTACACAGGTTTTACTGTATAATGAGACTTACCCTCTCTGTAGTGAACACCTGTCTAGAGTGAACTCTGAATACTATAAATACTTTCTCCATAGGTGTATAAAGTACACAGGTTTTACTGTATAATGAGACTTACCCTCTCTGTAGTGAACACCTGTCTAGAGTGAACACTGAATACTATAAATACTTTCTCCATAGGTGTATAAAGTATACAGGTTTTACTGTATAATGAGCCACTGGATGATAGAGTTGCTCAACTACAGAGGCTAGAAGGAAGTATTTGAAATTATATAAAGAAGCGTTATCAACTCTTGAAAATAGTAGCTCAATTTAAATAAAATAAAGTAGAATATAAGTTTTTGGAGCTGAAAAAAATCTTATTTTAGATTTTTTTATTTCTATTTCCCACTTAATACAACACAAAAACTACTTTTAGATTAACCTATTTAAACAAAAATGTCTGATACTGGGGTTTTAGTTAACCAGTCTTATAGGGGCGAGTTGACTTCAAAGGGGTCTGAGTTGAAATTTAGCTATTTTTACCTAATACGATTTGTTATATTTCTCTATGCAAGGGATATACTTAATCAAAAAATAGGAGTCAAAATCTTTTAACACTAAGACACTCTGACACTATGGTCTAATCAATAAGATTGTCATTTCATCAATTTTTACAATCCCTTTACTCTGCCTTAATTTCCTGTTTCTTAAGAATCAGGATTGAGTTGATTAATATAAGAAAAAGGCCCCTTGGAGAAATAGTTTTGAGGATTCAGAAATTGAGAATAAGAGTGAACTTTGCTAGGAATGATATAAACAGAGAAATGCAGTTTGGAATTCTGTAAATTCTGATGCAAAAGGAAGTGAATCTTCATAATTTTTGTAAGGAAAAAGCATGGAGAGGCATGATGGCTGAAAATTCAGTTGAGATTCAAAGGAGATTGCCAAAGGAGATATTCAATAACTCCCAGGTGCAATAAATAAACATGCCTTTTCTGGAGGATGTCACCATTGATGTCAAATGACAAAAAGCATTAAATAAGATAACAAAAACCCTTTATCACTGTTCCACAGCTGGATGACTCTAACAGCAGTTAGCTTCATTCAAGATGGTTGCCGAGATTCTTTCGTTTTTGATAAACCTCCGATTTCAAAAATTTTTACATGAACACAGCAAGAAAAAGAAAACATCTAAGAGTACACCACCAGGGAAAACAAACCCAAACTATCCCAAATCATGATCTAATGTGAAGAAACCAAACAATGTACTTTTAGCACAAATCAACTTTTTTTTACATTTGATAATATCTTCATGTTCTCCAAGTGAAAAACACTGATGACTAAAGAGATTACCCAATCAAAAACAGCAGGATAGTCACTTCTTTATTTGCCAAATTCCAGTCAAAATAGACAAAAGTGAGAAATATGAAGCTCATACACATGAAGTCCATACTCCAAATTATATAGAAATTGCCATAATTGATACATGTCAGTCAAATATTTTTGAGAAAATTAGCAAAATGGACATTGATCCATGATTTTTGTTATCTTCAGATCATAGTCAATCTCAAGAGTACTCAAGCCTTCATGAAGGAGATGGTAGTACTACAAGAAAAAAACATCTGTGTCTGCTATATAGCCTTCAATTAAAGTTGCACTGTGATTTAATATTTTTACTAAAAACTCAGCGAAACAAGGAGGATTACATTTAAATGGACAATTATATATAAAGTGAAGAACTGACCTGTATGATAACCTCAATAATAGGTCCTCTGTGGTATTTTCTGAGATTAATGATGACAAATATGGAAAAACATAGTCGCATTTGATTTCTGGGCAACATGTGTTTCTACCTTTATAATCTCATAGATTAATGGTTGATAAAGTCATATTACAACAGACATGTTGTCTTAAATAAGGGCTATCAAGAAATCAATTTGGAAATGTTTTCTAATATTGGAGATTCGTGGTTACCCATTGATAAATAGATTATTAATGGTATTGAGAATTCTAGTTGTTTCAACACCATTAATGGTTCTTTGACAGATAAATAAAGAGATTTGGTTGATATTACAGATTTATTATCCTACTGTTTTTATTCAGACTAATCACATATGCCTCAGAATTCCATTTTTATAGTTTCAGAATAACTGCAGTATTTCCTGCCTCTGAAAAGACCTTGGAAGAAGATATAACGATTATTCTATATAAGGTTCAGGATATTGGGATTATCCTGAGGTCAATATTATCTGCCCCAGGTCTGGAGGTATTTTTGGAAGATATCAACTAAATCTAAATCTGAATATTGTAAACCGACTATAGGATAAACTGTTTATCCTATGCTATTGTGTTCTTTACATTTATTCAGAGCTAATATTTTCTTGAGTGTTTGTAAATTATTTTGTGATTGTCTTAAATTCTCATAGCTTCTTCATAAAAAGGAGCAAGGTTTTATAATTCTGTACTAGCATTTTCCCATTTTTGTTATTTCCAGAAAATATTTATTTTATCCAAATTTTATTTTGCCAAAATCAATTTTTCAATTTTTGATTTTCCAATTTTATATGCCCACTCAGCTGGGAGTAAATTACATCCTACCAACTGTTGTAAATCCTTTTCAAAAAGAATATACCAGCATGATAAATGTTTCAGTTCAAATGTAAATACCAGGTCTTCGTTGCTTTTTCAATGAAACAAATTCAAGATGAAGTTAATAGACAGATTGTCAATATGCCTCTCAATAATGCAATAAGAAAATCAATTTGTTCATTCTCAAGATTTTTTTAAATAAGTAATGATTACCATCTAATGACATTTTAAACCTCTTCTGTCATCTAACACACATTCAGTCCATATGAGATTACATCAACGGAAAATCTAAGATATTACCCTTTCACACTATTTGATGCTTTCCCGGAAATCAAAAATCAATAGCGTCCATATATTTCCTTGCTTTGTGTTCAAAATAAATGTACCACAAGAAATAAAGTATACAATTATTGAACATATAAACTTGCTGAATAATAATGAAATTAATGATTTGGCGTTGAGTTTGAAATTCTTTGAAAATCAGTAATTTAAGTTAAGGAGTGAGTGCATTTTTACATAGGTCTATAGAGAACCCATACGGCCCAACGCATGTTCGGAAACCTGATGGTCGGAAAATACAAAGTTGTAGTTGTTTTCTGGGGTAATGAATCCATGATCTTCATTTGTACTCTTACTTAAATATAAGTACAGTTTGAATTTTTTTATATATGTAATAGATTAACTGTCTGAAATCCATGATGCTCTGAGTTTAAGAAAAAAAGAGACATGTTTTCAAATTTCATGCCAAATTTTCAAGAAAGGCCAAATGACTTAAAGAGTCATTTAAAAATCGCTCGTACAATTCTCCCTCATTTTCAAGGTCTACCCTTTCTTGGATTTTATCCAAACATACTGTAAACATTTATTTCAGTAACCTGCTCACAAATTTTGTCATATTGAAAATTCTGATATCATAGGGTTCCTGGAGATTGATGAAGAGAAACCTGGGAACAATAGTCATTATCGATTATTTCCTCCATAAAAACAACGATCATGAAAGAGTTATGGGAAAATTCTTTGATTATAAGACAATCGGAAGATGTAAATAGTAAATCCCCTTTGCTAAAGTTGTCTATTTTCTCATGCCTTTTGTGTTATTTCTCTTTAGAATTTCAATGAAATATCTGAATTTTTGACAATTTTTACAATTTTGAGTATTGACTTCTTGCATATTCACTTTATTTCTTGCTAGTCCTATTAGATTCTACTTAATTTTGTATCATAAAATATGATTCAGTTATACTTTGTTGCTAAGTGTTTCTAGGTAGGATGGTAACCTATTATTCCCATGATTCGCAGAGAGAGGTCGATCAGTCATGATTCTTTTTTTCTGTTTGATTTTAAAGGCCAGTTTTCTCCTCCAGGAGATGGTAAGGTATCCTGGAGGAGCCCATAAAGTATCATTAAGAATATAACTTAGTTGTGGCACTACGTAGCTTCAAGATCTAGAATGAAGATTGACCCAATTCTATGCTTTAATCTTATTTCTTCCCAGTGAATAAGTAAGAAGTGATGAGTATCGAGATGGGACTTAATTACTATTCTGAAAAGTACATGCAATAAGACACTTCTCTCAAGGTGAACAAAACGTACATATCATCAGATTGTTGAAATCCTGGTGAAAGTTCCTTATTCTTGGAATTCATCTGCTAAATTGTGTTAAAATAACCGCAATCAGCATTATGCTAAATATTGTAATCAGCGAATAGGACAATACTAAGTGAATTCTTATGTTGCTTGATAACCTAAAAACCTTGTTGATAAATCTGGTTATCAGTTTACTGCATAGCTACAATATTATATTATACCCATAGGTTAGTCTGTTGCATAGCTACAATATTATATTATACCCATAGGTTAGTCTGTTGCATAGCTACAATATTATATTATACCCATAGGTTAGTCTGTTGCATAGCTTCAATATTATATTATACCCAGTTGTCAGTCTGTTGCATAGCTACAATAATATATACCCAGTTGTTGCAAAGATAAAATAAAATACACCTAAAAATATACCAATGGGTTAGTCTGTTGCATAGCTACAATATTATATTATACCCATAGGTTAGTCTGTTACATAGCTACGATATTATATTATACCCAGGTGTTAGTCTGTTGCATAGCTTAATATTATATTATACCCAGGTGTTAGTCTGTTGCATAGCTACAATAACATGTGCCCAGTTGTTGCAAAGATAAAATAAAATACACCTAAAAATATACCAATAGGTTAGTCTGTTGCATAGCTACAATATTATATTATACCCAGGTGTTAGTCTGTTGCATAGCTACAATATTAAATTATACCCAGTTGTTAGTCTGTTACATAGCTACAATATTATATTATACCTAGTTGTCAGTCTGTTGCATAGCTACAATATTATATTATACCCAGGTGTTAGTCTGTTGCATAGCTACAATATTATATTATACCCAGGTGTTAGTCTGTTACATAGCTACAATATTATATTATACCTAGTTGTCAGTCTGTTGCATAGCTACAATATTAAATTATACCCAGGTGTTAGTCTGTTGCATAGCTACAATATTATATTATACCTAGTTGTCAGTCTGTTGCATAGCTACAATATTAAATTATACCCAGGTGTTAGTCTGTTGCATAGCTACAATATTATATTATACCTAGTTGTCAGTCTGTTGCATAGCTACAATATTATATTATACCCAGGTGTTAGTCTGTTGCATAGCTACAATATTATATTATACCTAGTTGTCAGTCTGTTGCATAGCTACAATATTATATTATACCTAGTTGTCAGTCTGTTGCATAGCTACAATATTATATTATACCCAGTTGTTAGTCTGTTGCATAGCTACAATATTAATTTATACCCAGTTGTTAGTCTGTTGCATAGCTACAATATTATATTATACCTAGTTGTCAGTCTGTTGCATAGCTACAATATTATATTATACCTAGTTGTCAGTCTGTTGCATAGCTACAATATTATATTATACCCAATTGTCAGTCTGTTGCATAGCTACAATATTATATTATACCCACTTGTCAGTCTGTTGCATAGCTACAATATTATATTGTACCCAGGTATTAGTCTGTTGCATAGCTACAATAACGTGAACCAAGTTGTTAGTTTGTTGCAAAGATATAATAAAATATACCTAGTTGTCAGTCTATTGCATAGCTGCAACAAAATATAACCAATGTAGAAAATTACAATTAAATATACCTCATCAGTCCATTGCAAAGCTACATAAAAATGTATTCAGTTGTTAGTATGTTGCAGATATCATGAAATATAGTCATCAGTCTATTATAAGCCACATGGAAATATAACAAATTGACAAAAAATATACTCAGTTGTCAGTCTGTTGCCATTAGCTACACATGATAAAAAGGTTTTTATGATGCTATTATCATATTTTAATCAAAGATATGGATAAGTAAGGTCATTGAACTCATTGTAGGAGGTTCTCCAATTCTGTACTTGATGTCACGCTGAGTAAACCGAGTGGGATTAGGATTTAATGACTGTAGCAATCGTCTTCGAAGATAACACATTGATTTATATTTGCCAACGTAATTTTAGTGAAAAATTTCTTTGACAAATACAGGATATCCCTCACTTTGAATCTAAAATGGATTTTTTTATTTGTGATTATTGTTGGTTTTGAAAAGGTTGAGACACAAATTTTGAATTCAATAACTATTGATACTGCAAGCTACACATCTTTTTTGTCAGCTAAATCCAATAAGTATTTCGATTGGTCATTCATTTGCGTCACTCTACTGTAGAGCCATTGAAATCATCATTCCCCTGAAACTACGAGCTCCTGAAAATAAATTCACAATCAGCTGATACTGAAATTGCAAAATTGAATGAAAAGTAAAATAAATGAATTAAGCAATTAATTATATCCATAGACATATAGGGAACACACAAGAATATGTGAATATGTAAATTCTAGGGAATTATAGACAGAAGTAGAGTTGAATTATGTGACTGGATAGAAAATTTATTCAAGAGCAGTTCTGACCCTCTCTGTTGACAGATAATCAATTTATTTGGTATAATCACAAATCTTTTCATAATGTCATTGACCCGTTATTGTTGTAGTTTTAAATAATAATTAATAACAAAAACATAATTGACAATTTTAATGGATGTTCAGGGGTTTAGCAGCAGGCAACAGGCAATTTTCACCAGTTGTTTAATTTATGATTTCCATTGATTTTGCCTGTTTTCATTTATTTAGCCTGTTGTGATGGAGCGTCATTATATGTAACAAAATGGATGAATTTCCTGGATGCGAATTTTTCGTTTTTCTAGTTGAAAGCCCATGAACTTACCTATGAGTCATGTTGCGGATTATCATTTGGCACAAAGTTACACAATATAATCTAGCTTTTAGAGATGCTTTTGGTTTGGAATTTGATTTTTAAATATAACCACCTTGCCGCGCCAGTTCTAGGGGTTTTAGTGCTATATTAGAAGGCATTCATTTTACTACTCATTTGACCTGAGCAATATGTGACGTCAAATAGGTGGTCAAGAATGCATTTCAGACCTGCAATTTTCCCTGGGAAATTAGATATCGTTCAGTGCGTAAATGGACTTTCATCAATGTAACAAAAGCGAGGGGCTAAATATATGAATTGCAATTCCAAATCGAAGAAACTTATTAAAACTAGATTATATTTTCGAGCTTTGTGCCAATTAATTATAATCTGCAATTTGACTTATAAGTAGGTTTAAATCGAGAAAACAAAAAAACTCGTAACCAGGAAGTTCATCCATTTTGTTACATTGACAATCCGTCAAAGTAACTAGTTGTGGAACAGTAATTAGATAAAGAGGAAATTAAGAAATTTGGAGAATAAGAAGATTTGTCAGTGAATTCTACAAAATCCAGAGTGAATAATCCGAATATCATTGATGATTCAAGAGAGTACTTAAATATGAACTAAATGTCTGACAAAGGGAGGGTAGTACCCTTTTCAAGATCATAAATGAGAGCTTCCTCTAGAGGCCTTAGAGGCTAGAAACGTTTTTAGGAGGCAAACTCTTGAACAGGGTGCCCCCCCTCCCTGTCCATTTAAACCATTTAGGTCAATAACTGTCTCTCAGGGACGCCTCCGCAATATTTATTGTGAGACATATTATAATATTTAATTATAAGCCCTATTGATTCTTCGATAATTTCTTACTAATTATTTATTTAATACACACCTATTTCTGTTATATTTATAGGTAGATTATTCCAATTATAGGGAATTATTCCATGTTAATATACTACAGGGTGACCCCAAAAAAATGCAACCCTCTATTTTTTCAATATTTTTCTTCAATGGAGGTTAATTGCTCTGAAATTTGGCACACAAGGACTTCATTCAGAGCAATTTACCTCCATTTAAGAAAAATATAGAAGAAATGGAGGGTTGCATTTTTCGGGTCACCCTGTATATTCTATATGATAGAAACCTGTATATCAGAACACCTCGCAATGTGAACATTCTTTTCTGTCCCAAATTTGTTGTCTCTCATTGACCTATATATTGCAAAAAACTTGAAATGTGAACACCTGCTAAACTGAACACTTTTGGTTGGTCTCGAAGTTGTTTGGATGAGCTTGATTTCACATTGACCCCACATCACTTAAAACGTGCTTAAAATGCTGAAAAACTACATGATTTTAAAATGATTTTTGGCCAGGGGAGGGCAATGGTTGGGTGTCCAAGCAAACCTTGGCCTGATTGCTCTCACATGAATCTGAAATAGTTGTTCTCGTTCTTGGCAATATCATTATAAGCTATCCTGACTTGATTCCAAGAGAGACTACCTTTTTGCTAGATTCACTCGACAATTAGTATTTTATATTCTCTAATTTCTATCACATGCGTGTCATTATTAACCAACAGTTGTCTTTTCTGGAAACATATTGCTACAAATTACTCAATAATGAGCTCTTCAAATTGGAGATAATTCTACATCAATAGCCTAATGACTTGGCTCTAGTTCTTAAAATTTCCCCATTGGATGATGTATAATTCAATGATTTTTTTCTCATTGGAATTTGAACAATCGGCTAATTTCTCATATTTTCATACATTTTGGTATATACGCATCGTACTTGTATGCTCAATTCCTTGCGGATTCCACTCTTTTCTGAGATGTTTACCGAGAAATTATTAGATTTTTTAAGGGTACTGTACAAAATGACATTGCGGATGCACTTCTATAATTGGGATATGTTTTAAGTTCAGTGTAGCATGCAATATGATCGCTACGACAATACGTTAGAAAAGATTTTCGATGCTCATGTTTAAAGTGCAAAATAAAGTCAGAAAGAGTGGAATTAGCAAGGAATAAAGTTAGTAGACTTATAGTTCATATTCCAAATTGTATAGAAATGCCAAAAAAATAAACATTTCATTCAAATTTTACAGAGAAATATGCGAAAAATGAACAATTAGAGGGCAATTATTGGCGTAGGATCTGCAATTCCTCCTGGGGATATATTCTCTAAAACCAAACAGCTCATTGTCTTATTCCCCTGCACTTTAAAAACATGTTCGGTATTTTTATAAATCACAAAAAGTATGGGGAAATGGAATTGACAATGAGTAAGTTATACACCTTGGGTTTTATAGAAATGCCGGGAAAAGACATAGATTTAATCAAATCTTGGAGAGAAATATGAAAAATGTATGGATGTAGAAATAAAGTTGAGGAGAGAGTTTATCTGCCCCACTGGGGACAATTAGCAACTGAGCTGATCAAGGGAAGACACACGAAAATAGATTTGTTGCACCTGCGTTTAAAAACATATCGATTACATTTAGGCAAGACAAGCTGCTATTTGTTTAACAAGAACTTAGAATTCTAGCATCAGGTCACTGTAATCCCCCCCCCACTATCTATTTACCTAATTGTAGAGTTGAAGTATAAAAGAGGGTATTACCCAGAATTCAAAGATGACATGAACATAGGTTCATCTTTGAATTCTGGATTTAATTTCCCCCTTTACAAATTATTTATAAAATGTGTAGAAAGGATTAGGGCTCAGTAACAATGTATCATGAAATATACAATTGGTTTCAACCTATGTAAGGAGCTCTGAAATCGATGCAGGGGTTCCATACTTTCTATAAGCAGTCAAACAAAAATGAAATATACCATTAGTTTCAAACCGTGTAAGGAGCTTTGTAATCGATGTAGGGGTTCCATACTTTCTATAAACAGTCAAACCAATTAAAAACATACATTTTAATTAGAAATTATGATTAAAAGGGAATTTTTGTATGACCACTGAGAAAGTGAATTTGATACAGTCGCGTAATATTTATTTGTTTTACTCAGTGATGTTTCATAATAATTAACTATAATCTAAGCTAATTTTTTTAGAATTAAAATCTTGCTCGCAGGCAGGAAATCATGAACAAAAATGCAGCCTTAAACAAAGACAGTTTTGGTAAAAGCAACCAGAGAGAGTGGTCTCCTGCTAAATAAAACTTGTATTAGATTTCCCTATAGGTCGAAATGACATTTCGTAACAAAGAGTATAAATTAAGTTTTCTAGGAATCTGCAATGTTTACACTGCTTGTGAAATAAAAAAAACATGTACAGTTTGGAACAAAAATAATGACACATGGATTTGCTGAAGTGAGGATTTCCCATGTTAAAAATAAGAGAATTTTCAAGAGGCTTATACATCAGTGGATGAGAGTATACAAAATGTAAAATATACAAATTTTAAGGGATATGTATCTAGACAATATTTGAGACTATAAGGCTTTCAAAACACCATGGTTTGGATATGGTGATAGAAAATCCACCTGTCATTTATTTTGGACCAAACTGTAGCCTCCTTAATTCTGTTAACACTCAAATGTCAACTTGAACTCAGCTGATCTAGCAAATAATCAAGATCTATATACAAGATCTCATCAAATCATTTGTAAAATGTAATTACTCAAACATTTGTACAATAAGGGTTCTAAGTATTACTAGCTGTGATATTTGTATTTATTAGTAAGCTCGTGTTGCGTACCAGCTTGAGATTTGGGATTTTGAAAATATGTGGTCCAAAATGTATGAAAACCTATTCCCACTTACTTGGAAATCTTGAAAATCTCAAAAATTAATGACCATATTTGAGCAGATTAGTCAGAATTTCAAAAGTTGAAAGAAAAAAATCCTCTAGGTACTCTCAAAATGTACATGTATTATGAAAGTTTAAGTCAAATAGGTTTTGACACGAGACATGTGTCATGATATACATAGGACTTTCATGGTGGTTATGGTACTTTATACCTGGTATATTGTCATGACCATATGCCTATAATATTATGGTTTATTATCTTGTGTATTTTCAGGATCACAGGTTTAATGATGAAGTTGACATCAAAACTGGGTACAAAACTCGCAGTATACTATGTATGCCAATCAAAGATGCCAATGGTGATGTCATCGGTGTCGCCCAAGCCATCAATAAAAACAGTCTTGTGGAGGAGCCATTTGATGAAAAGGATGAAAAGGTATACAATAGATATAATGGGTAGAGGGGGTTGGGGGCAGGAAATTGATGCAAACCCAAGCCTCCATTCCCCCTAATGGTTCCAGGGGTGGATCCAGGATTTTGTGTTAGGGGGGGGGGCGTGTGGTAATATTAACCGTGAGCGAATTAAAAAGAGTCAAATTTTGTAAAAAGCGATGAGCCAAAACATGAATTTTCCGACTTTTTAGGGGGTGGGCCCCCCATGCCCCCGTCTAGATCTGCTTGTGGGTTCTACCTAATGTATATTTTCTCAGCATTGAATGGTCAGGTTATCTGTAAGCTGCTACTAGGAAAAGGGATGGGGGGGTGACATACAAGATATTGATCTAAATTTTATTTTATTAAGACAAGTGCAATTAAATGTCTATATTTTTTCAAAGGAGAATGTTTCTTTAATTAGACCAATATATAGCAATGATAACTTTCCTTTTAAACAAATGTAATTTACGTTTGGAAATACCTTCCTATATCTAGAATATTTTTATATATTCCCTAAACTGGAAAATGTGTATGTATGTGTAAGAAATGTATATTTATTCCCACGTTCTCAACTTTTTACAATCCCTACATAAACTGATAAAACTTAAATGTGAAATTACAACCCTCCCCATTTCAAAATTTTGACACTTTCCCTGAATTGAAAAAAAAGTGTATAATTTACTTCTCACAAATATTTTGACACATTCCCTATACTGGTTTTATACATGTCTGTATATCATCCATCATAGTAAAATGAAATAGAATGATGAATTGGTCATCAGACTCCCTTTATTATGATTTTCCTTCATGTTATATAGATCCCCTCAGGAAACACTGAACTATAAAATCTCTCCACATTATCAGAAATAGAACTTAGATTTTGTGTCATATCTCATGTATGATACTTGATATGATAAGTCGTTTCTATTGCATTTTGTTTTGAAATATATGGCAGTAGGTAACATTTGAAAGGGTATATGGAAATGTATATTATAGAAATGAGGCTCTGGAGAAATGTAACGAGACTGAATGACCATGTAATCATTTCTTGTCACATTTCCTGTCACAGATGACGATAATATCCCGCCGCAGGGTTATTTTTCAGATTGCGGATGAACTGTTTATATACTGTACTCTTTGCTTAATAGAGTTATGCCACAGTCACAATTGACCTACAGCAAGATATAGATAGATATAGACATAGTCTAGGATACATCCCTAAGTTCTATTTTTACCTAAGTATCAATTATTATGTCATCATCAAAAGTAGTGACGTATTATTATAGGCTCCAACTTTTTTGTGGATGGTGTTCGATGGTTTGTGTTTGGTGGTCAACATCTGTAACAAATAGCAGGTGGTGACATATTGCATGTTTACTTGTATTACTAGATTGTTATTGTTTATTTCAGGTGTTTGGTTCGTACCTTGCATTCTGTGGTATAGGACTCAGGAATGCCCAGCTTTATGAGCGCTCTCAGTTAGAAAATAAACGAAACCAGGTGAGAACAGTAAAACATGTCTAAGTGGGACACCTTTGGTATTTTCAAGTAACATTTAGTCAGTTAGTCTTGGAACTCTAAAAGATGTTCCACATGGGAAGTGTTCTACTTGAGCTTCAAGTAACATTTAGTCAGTTAGTCTTGGGACACTTAAAAGTGTTCCACTTGGGAGGTGTTCTACTTGATTTTCAAGTAACATTTAGTCAGTTAGTCTTGGAACTCTAAAAGGTGTTCCACTTGGGAGATGTTGTTCAAGTAACACTAAGTCAGTTTGTCCTGGTGTAAAAGGGTAGGAGGGCCTATCAAATTATGGTCCTACTTTCCATTGATTTATATGGTGACCTGAATACAACTCTTTCCTTTATTATCGTATCCACAATCAGGGCCAGTAAGGGCCTTTAAGAAAGGGAACCATAATTCCCAGGGGACCATAATTCCTTTTACACCGGAATGCATAAAAGTGTTCCACTTTCAGAGGTGATCCACTTTACCAGTTTCACTATATTGAGCTAATTGGTATGGGAGTCAGAATGCCATATGAGATTTTATGAATATGGAAAACACCTAAATGTCTAAAAGTGAACTATTTCTTCAGGGTCTGCATGCATTAGCCTGATTATGATAATAGCACTTTAAGTGAATGTCATAGTGGTTTGAAAAACAAAATGGTTTAGAAGATAGTAAGTGCTATAAAGTATGTAATAGAGCGACTAGGAGAATTCTCCCACAGATCTAGAGACCAAGAGATTTTTCCCTCTGATCGATAGTGACCGAGAAATTTCTCTTTCAGATTAATAGTGACCAAGAGATATCTCCCTCAGATAAATAGTGACCAAGAGATCTTTCCCTCAGATCAATAGTGACCAAGAGATTTCTCCCTCAGATCAACAGTGACCAAGAGATATCTCCCTCGGATCAATAATGACTAAGAAATTTCTCCCTTAGATGGAGAGACCAAGATATTTCTGCCTCAGATCAATAGTGACCAAGAGATTTCTCCTTCAGATCAATGGTTACCAAGAGATATCTCCCTCAGATCAATAGTGACCGAGATATTTCTCCCTCAGATCAATAGTGACCAAGAGATTTCTCCCTCAGATCAATGGTTACCAAGAGATATCTCCCTCAGATCAATACTGACCAAGATATTTCTCCCTCAGATCAATGGTGACCAAGAGATTTCTCCCTTAGATCAATAGTGTCCATGAGATATCTCCCTCAGATCAATTGACCAAGAGATTTCTCCTTCAGATCAATGGTGACCAAGAGATTTCTCCCTTAGATCAATACTGACCAAGATATTTCTCCCTCCAGCGATTGCATTAGGTTAGAAAATTTGTGAGTCCCAAGGACGCAATTTTTTTTTAAAAAGTGTGTCCTTTGAAAAAAAGTGTGTCCCCTATTTCTAGCCTGTTTTGAGTAGGGCTGGCACGGAACGGAACGGAATCGGAACGGAACTCGGCTTCGGAACTTTCAGAATTTCGGACCTTATTTATAATAGTTCCTACTCAGTCTCCCCTGAAGTTCTCATTTTTATTACCATAGGAACAGCAGTGTACAACTATATATATTTAAGTTTATTAAATACAAACACTAACACTATCTTACTGCCAGAACAAGTGACATAAATGTTCAAAACTAATGGCAAAATGTTAATGTCCTTGTCTTCTTGGCACCTTGGCATACAACTGTATATTGTATATTGGCTTTCTTACAATAATTTTCTTTTCTTATATGTACTGAATATATATAAAACAATCATACTTTATTTATTTCTATTATTCATTACATATAAAACAACTTTATTAAGTGAAAATGTTTAAAAATTATATATATTTATTGATTTCGTTTCATAGTACGAGTTCGCTATAGCGAGTTAGCGTTTCGCTATAACGATAAGTGAATGTTCTTTAAGGAAAATAAAAATTCCGAAAATTATCGGAATATGAGAAGGTAGGTCCGAAAGTCCGTTTCCGAAGGCAAAATCGGACGGTTCGGACATTAATTCCGTGCCAGCCCTAGTTTTGAGGTATACTTCTTGCCACGAATTTAAAACGGAAGTAAACGTTAAGTACGGACTGAATAAATGCATGTTCGTTCAATGAATACATTTTATTTCATGAAGAACCTAATATTTGTTTCTGAATAGGAAAAACCTTTGCGTGTCATGGTTTCAAATCTAAAAATAAACAAAGTCGAAAAAATTCGAGAGAATCATGATTATTTGTAAATATTCAACATGTTGAGCTTTATTTACGATTCAAATAAAGGTGAGAGATCATAATTATTTGTTTTTGTTAGGTATCGTTGTAAACACATTGTAGTATTGACTTAAAAAAATGTGCGGCCAAAAAATGGAAATATTTTCAATTTTTGCATCCTCCAAATTATTTTTGAGTCCTTAACATGTACGGGACGCCGTTAATGCAAGCCCTGCCCTCAGATCAACAGTGACCAAGAGATATCTCCCTCGGATCAATAATGACTAAGAAATTTCTCCCTTAGATCGAGAGACCAAGATATTTCTCCCTCAGATTAAAGTGACCAAGATATTTCTCCCTTAGATGGAGAGACCAAGATATTTCTCCCTCAGATCAATAGTGACCAAGATATTTCTCCCTTAGATGGAGAGACCAAGATATTTCTCCCTCAGATCAATAGTGACCAAGATATTTCTCCCTTAGATGGAGAGACCAAGATATTTCTGCGTCAGATCAATAGAGACCAATAGATATCTCCTTCAGATCAATGGTGATCAATAGATATCTCCCTCAGATCAATGGTGACCAAGAGATATCTCCATCAGATCAATAGTGACCAAGAAATTTCTCCCTCAGATCAATAGTGACCAAGAGATATCTCCCTCAGATCAATCTAGTGACCAAGAGATTTCTTCTACATATCTATAGACTAAGATAATTCTTTTACTTGTGAAAGAAAGTTGTTATCTTTTCCACGTACAGATATACTGAAGTTCAGCTCCGCTTGATCCTTACAAAACATAATTGGTTATTAGAAGAATAATTAGTTTTTTATATTAGATGATCCCGACAGTTATTGTTACATATTGACGTATAAGAAACCACAATGACGTCGTTGGCTTAGCTGTATGTTTAGCCTCATATGACCCTTATAAGTCTCTTTGACACAATACATGTATAGAGATTTCGCATCTCACTTATAGCATGTTTATCATTGCCGTATAACATATAACTTTAGTGCTTGATTACATCATTATTTTATGCCCAACTCTTTATGCCAAGTGTGATTTTCTTAAATATAGACGACTCTTGTCAAGGGGACTTTCTGTTTATTATAGTTTATCCACAATTTGACGCATGTGCAACTAAATACATTTTCTGTCATTTTAATAAAGGCATTCAACCCTGTGGCACCTTTTATACTTCATTGGAATGATTTTTAATTTTCAGGTATTGCTTGACTTGGCGCGTGTGATATTTGAGGAGCAAAGTAACGTCGCAAACCTCATCCACAAAATCATGAT
Source organism: Owenia fusiformis (assembly GCA_903813345.2). Classification (NCBI taxonomy): domain Eukaryota; kingdom Metazoa; phylum Annelida; class Polychaeta; order Sabellida; family Oweniidae; genus Owenia; species Owenia fusiformis. Next base: position 2,217,737 of record CAIIXF020000009.1, read on the forward strand.
GCATACCCAGTCATTGTTGCAGTGTGAGAGGTGTCAAGTCCTATTAGTGGATGAGACATCAAAGGTGAGTTTCTCAAACATTATTGAACAATCCCACAAACTTCACCGCAAAGATTTGTTATTGTATTATTGGAAATGTTTCCCAAGTTTTCTTGAGCATCCCAAAAATGCTTTAAGTTATTGAACAGTCAGTAATTCATAAATTTTATTGAACATACCACAAATTTGGTTTGGCTAAAACAAAAAGGTAAAATAAGCATTATCTTTAAAACTTCTCACTCAGATGGTGTTGTGCCGTGATCTCATTTACTCTGATTTTTGGCTGAAGAGTATTTTGTTCAAAATTGTACTCAATTTTGAACAAAATACTCATCTGTCAAGCACCAGTGTTGAAGATTTGAACAAAATACTCATCTGGTGGGTCCCAGTGTTGAAGATTTGAACAAAATACTCATCTGGTGGCTGCCAGTGTTGAAGATTTGAACAAAATACTCATCTGCTGGGTGCCAGTGTTGAAGATTTGAACAAAATACTCATCTGCTAGACGCCAGTGTTGAAGATTTGAACAAAATACTCATCTGCTAGGCGCCAGTGTTGAAGATGGGATCAAATGTGTCCAGTGCATTATTGAACATGATTCTCCCAAATGAGCAAAGCTATATGAAAGAACATGCACCTAAATGTCATGGTATGATAAATTCATGCTGGTGCAGTACACATTTCCTCTGTGCTTAGAAATACTTCTTGAATAACTAAAGATTTATCAACATTCAAAAGCATGTTGTAGTTTTAGTTGCTATAGTAATTGAACTTTACCTTTTAAAACACTGATCTTATGCTTAACTTACACTTAAAGTACACTCATCTTATACAGTAAAGCATTTAGTGTGTCCACTGGCGGATTAGGGGGGGGGCCTGGGGGCCCGGGCCCCCCCCCCCCTTGGGTGGGCCCAGAAAAAAAAAATTGGGCCCAAAAAATTTTTTGGGCCAAACAAGGCCTTCAGGCCCCAAAAAATCGGCCTTTTTGTTCATTACTGGGCCTTTTAAGGCCTTATTTTTTAATTTCAGGCCAAATTTTGAAGAAAATGGGCCTCAAAATTTCAAATTTTGGGCCCACTTTTGGATTTTAGGGGCCCAAAAATTTTTTTTTTCTCTGACCTGAAATTTGGGCCCCCCCCCTTGTTGGTTCCTGGATCCGCCCCTGGTGTCACCAGGACCAGCAAAAATGTTCACATTTTGAGGTGTCATGGATATTCAAATTATTGGGCATAAAAGTGTGCACATTTCAGTTGCTCTATATGAGGTGTGTTCATATGTACAGTTTTTCCTGTATTGTGTATTTAAATGCTGGTTTTACTTGACTTTGCTGGGCTTATACTATATTTTCCAGCTGCAATTTTGAATACCATTGATATTTGATAAAGTCATCCAGAGCTAAAAATATTTTTTGAAATCCAGAATGTCACTTAAATCTTTTATCCGTGTTAAACAAAAACACTATAAATTACGGGCTCAGTTCTGGTAAATTTTATTATAAGAAATATAAATATTTGAGTGACTTCTTATGTTTGGATATGCCCATGATAGTTTCAAATACCAAAGTTTTATGGAACATCTTAAGTCTAAAGGACTTCTGAACACCCCAATGTTTTGTGCTCTGGCGACCTTGCTTTTATATCATCCATTTTGAAGACTGACCTTCTGTTATGTATGCTTTGTATCTATCGATGTACATGTACTAAATATATTCTGTTGTTCCAATCGATTATTTGGTGCTATTGGCATTTTCATTATTTTTTTATTTGACTAAGTTATGTTATGTTTCATTTTTATATCTATCTTCAGTTGTTTCTTTTTTGTATTTTCCTGGCTACAGTTTACAGTTTATTCGAATACCTGAATTATTTACTTATTTAAAACGGCTCTGACGTTATAATAGTTGAATTTTCATGTGCCTATGATACAAATACATTTAGAAACAAACAAACAAACAAACAAACAAGTAGAAACACTGTATTATGTTCTGAGATTTCCAACTCAGGGAGAATTGAAATATTCCAGGAAAACATGTTTGACTATTTCTCTTTTTATATTTTGCTCAATGTGTCTACAACCACTGCTTGATTTGTAGTTTTCTTTATTTTAGAGCAATTCAAAATCATACTCGAAAAGACGTCGAAGCAAAGAGGCATACTCCTATTTTCCGCAGCCTTTATCTCCGGTATAATATTTGCCATCTACCTTCATGATCCTATGTTCAAATTCTTTGTCAGCTAAATGTAAAAATAGCAAGTTGTGAAATCGAAGAAATATTGAAATACACAAGATAATGTCATATATTTCTAATTTTCTTGTGTTTCAATTAGACTGGGAAAATTTCTTCCAGAAGATCTAAAAAAACTGAGAGAATTAATTCTACCATAAATCTAGAAAGACTGAGAGAAAAGATTCTGTTACAAGATCAAGAGAGGCTTGAAAAGTTCATATTTTGAGAAAGAGCAAAATGAAAATGAAATACATTAAAAGTAATATATGATCATTATTTGTGTCATTTCTGTCTCTAGGTTTGATCAATTTGCTTTATAGTAAAACTTGCCTTTTGTGAACATTTAATTTTTAGATGTAACCATTAAGTATATTGGGAGGTGTTCCTATTCAGTGGTGGTCATAATAAGAGGTATTCACTTTGAGAGGTGTATTTACATCGAGTTAATTTCATATCTAAAGGAGTTACATTGAAGTACTCACATTAAGAGGAAATTACATTGAGAGCATTCTGATACTCATAGCATCTTTCTGTTTCACCTGAAACATCTCAGGGCTGAGAAGAAATGAGATGGTCATGGTTTATCATGATGCATTTAGAGGTTCTTACATTGAATTCATCTTTGAAGGAATTAACATTGAGTGGGACTCACTTTGATAAGTGTTCACATTGGTAGGTGCTCACATTTATAAGTGTTCACAATGGTAGGGGTTCATATTGGGAGGCGTTGACATTTATAGAGAGGTTTTCACATTGATTGGTGTTCACATTGAGAGGTTTTCACATAAATGTCCATTTACATAGCGGTTTGTTGTCCTATTTAGATATGTTTACATTGATAGGATTTGTATACATGGGTGTCATTACTCACCTCATATCAAGGGTGCTTACATTTTGGATGTTCTTTGAAGACAGGTGTTCACTCACACAGGTGTTCACTCACACAGGTGTTCACTCACACAGGTGTTCACTTACACAGGTGTTCACATTTACAGGTTTTGCTATATGTTTAGCTGTATTAATTTATTTAAACCATTTATTTATTTTGAGTTAAACTATTTAATTAATAATTAAATTACATCTACATGTATTTAGTTAATATTTTAAAACTATAATTAAGTTATTTAGTTTATGTTTGTTAATTAAGTTGCCTTATTTGTAATTTCTGCTTTCTGTGATTATTATTATTTTGGGTTATTTTGTTAAGTTATATATATGGTATGTCTGTCTTGCTGTCCTGTTCTTCAATTGTTGCTTTTTCAAGGAACAGGGTCAATAAAACAGTTTAACTTCACAATCATAAGAGACCTGTCTTATAAATCCTGAACCGTTTTGATGAACCAATTAAACTCAGGGCTCGCCAGATTATGATGTCATACTTTACAGGCAGCAAATTGAATTTAGCAATAAGTTTATCGTACTTCTGCCCTGAATTTGTTTTAATTTGATAAAATCCATTTCCATAAAATCAAGTTCAGTGATATCACCATAGGTTAAGGAGGGGAGGGGGTCAATCTGAAAAGTAATTCTTAATTTTGGACAACATCAAAATATTGAGCCAGTCCCTTTGTTGTTAATCTTGACAGTATGTAATATACTGTTCTGTTAATCTTGACAGTATGTTATATACTGTTCTGTTAATCTTGACAGTATGTTATTTACTGTTCTGTTAATCTTGACAGTATATTTACTGTTCTGTTAATCTTGACAGTATGTAATATACTATTCTCTTAATCTTGACAGTATGTTATACACTGTTCTGTTAATCTTGACAGTATGTTATATACTGTTCTGTTAATCTTGACAGTATGTTATTTACTGTTCTGTTAATCTTGACAGTTCTGTTAATCGTGTCAGTATGTTATATACTGTTCTGTTAATCTTGACACTATGTTATGTACTGTTCTATTAATCTTGTCAGTATGCTTCCTAGTTCTGCATTTGCATATAACAGCAAATATGGGGAGGACCATTAAATCGTTTTTTGAAGACAGAGTGTAACTGCTTGATATTTCAACCTTCAGTGATAAATTGTAGCAATGGCCTATTTGCCCTGAGTTCAAATTACTCATTTTTGATCTACTTTTATTGATTATGGCATTTTGATCTATATTATTGATTATTGCAGTTAATTACATTTAATTCACTTGTTCAAAGAAATATTTCTTGTGAATCAAATTGTCCTACTTCAGTATATAATGGTTATTGCTCTTTTTCTTTATTAAATCAAATCTTTTGATATATTGAGCTTCTTTTAATTCAGGCCTCCTAGACTTCCATTAACGCGATTATCAGTTCCCACATCCTGAACTTAAGCTCTCACAGCGCGAAGGAACATACAGTTTCGGTGTGAAAACTGATGGTTGCGTTTTCAATATTGTAAATGCATTTTTATTTTGCAATTTTTAAAAATATTTTTTACTTCTGTGCCATCTTCTATTTTTTGGCAGGTTTGGGTAATTGTGCACTCAATGTTGATTCACAGTAAAACATCTTCTATTTTATCTTTTATCAGGCACAACATATTCGGGCACAAAACACATTCATCCAAACCTATTTCCCAATAAAGATTCAGGTTAACCAATAGGAATATTTAGCACACCCAGGGAATAAATTATATTCAGGGAAAACTTTGAACTCTTGACCTAGTTCCTTAATTACATTAAGGGAAACTTTGAACTCTTGACCTAGTTCCTTAATTACATTAAGGGAAACTTTGAACTCTTGACCTAGTTCCTTACTTTCATTCAGGGAAAACTTTGAACTCTTGACCTAGTTCCTTAATTTTATTCAGGGAAAATATTGAGCTATTAGGGAGCTTAAGCTAGCATATAAAATCAAAACGCCAACCTATATGTATGACCAATCGCCCATACAAATACATCGCTTGAATATTTTCTGTTCACGTTTAGGCTGTGAAAAACATTGCAAGCTTTAACTCCCTATTAAATTAGCTTCTTAATTACATTAAGGGAAAACATTCTCTCTTTATTCCGTATTTGGTTCATAAAATGACCAAAAATGACCTTTATGTTGCATGCATTGCAGTGCCGCATGAGTCAGGTATGCTTTCAATTTACAAGTTTAAAGAATTCATGGTGGTTACATGTCTATCTTCTCTTCAGGATATTTATGAACTGAGTGCATGGAAAATCTGTATTCTACCAAACTTATACGCTTTGCCATGTAGATTTTTTTGTTCACCCTCTGTTTTTGATGATCCTGTTGCATGACCATTTTGGCATTTTCTTGATGAAATACTAGTAATGTTTTGATCTTGGATTTTTGAGAAGAAGATCATGGCCACCAGTGATGGTTCAGTAGAGTTGTTAATAAGTCATGCATGTTTACATATACCATTTGCCTATACCTTGACCTTGTCTCCTTGACGATGTTGTTGTTGTTGTTTGCAATGTTTTAATAAAATACCATAGCCATTATAACCATCTGAGCTTTTAACATTGATAATCCGCTTGTAAGATGGGGTTATAGATATTGAAGCTTTTAAAACATGTTCACACATTGTAGTATAAATGCTTTACTAAAGGGAATGGTGGTTATGTAATTCTTAAAATCGCGGATTCGGTAGTATTGAATCTCTAATAAAGATGGCGCGAAAGTTTTTCCTTATAAGGTCAAAATATTTCCCATGATGCAGTTCGCGGGGGAACAAAATTTTTCTACCTTGTTTTTCCCCGTTGGTTTAACATGGGGATTTTCATACCCATTTTTCAAGCGATATTTTCGATCGAATCTCCATGCGATCGGAGAAAACAAACTATCAGAAACAATTAGTCTTTTAATAATCTTTATATAACATATATTTTTTTTCATTTTATTGGCTCCTAACGGGGTGAAAACAATGATTGAAAATGGGAGTATATTCCGGAAGAGAAGAAGTCACGTGACTAGTCGCCATATTGGAAAAAGCAATTCCATTCGACTTTCAACACGTTCATGCCAATATTACCGCACTACAAACTGTAACATCGATGCAACAACTGAATAAAAGTACTCATCTTCATATTACATTATAGAGTTACGTTGAAAACCCACAAACAACTGAGCATTTGACCAAAGAAGACACGTCGCTATTATCTAGGTCAAGTTTAGTGGTTCGAAAGCAAATCTTACATACTCGTTTCCTAATTTTGTTGTTAATTGTATAATCTTTTATTGATTAAATCTGGTATACTGACTATTAATTCAATGACAAAGAAGAAGAATTCCGATGGTGTCATTTTTTTATTTAGCTTGCGGGTGTAAAAACAAAATTGCGTAATTAATTTGATTTAGAACTTTCGGGTCTCACAAATAGCTACACGAAATGCATCGTTGAAAAATATTGACCAATCAAATTTTGTCCTTTTTGAGTACATATATGCACCATATATGCGAACGTTCTGATTCAAAGAGCGAACAGCGAAATGGAGAATTGTTCAAATGCTTTTTGTACATCACCATTGAATAATATGCAAGATATTGGCAAATATTTTGTGATTGTCTTAACATACGAGGGTTGTCTAAAATCTTGATGCTTTTGGACAGCCCTGGCCTGGTATGTCATGATTATCGTTGTGTGTGTTTGCGCTATGTCTTGCAATCGTTGTCATCTTCTGGAAGTGAACTGCTGTGAATGGTATGATCAAGTGATTTACATTGAAATGTGGGGAAATTAAGCAAGGAACATAGTAAACAGGCATGTTCCTAGAACATACTCTAAAATGTACATAAGAACCAGAAAGGGGAGGGGCAGTTTATTCATATTTTGAGCAATTGACTGATTTAAGTATGACATATCACTGTAGTTCACTCAACTGCTTAAAGGTGGCACTCACTAGCATACTGCATTATGGGATTGCTTATCGTAAAACTTTTCTCCTTTACAGGCAAATAAAGAAAATACACATAATTTAAAGAATTGCAAGTCTAAAATGGTGAATATATTAAATCTGGTGACTTTAATTCAACTTTCTCTTTTTGAATTTTTATTACTGTTGACCCTTTACCTTAATTTTTTAAAATTGATGACATTTTTCTTAATGTGTGTGGACTTGTACTAATTGTAGATTTTGATGCATTGTGACTAGGTTAAAGTTTCTTTTTTATTTTAACAATTTCAGCATTTGTCTGGAACTGGAATTTTTTCATAAAATGCTGGATTTTTTTCAATTTCAAAATGCATGCAATGGAGCTGGTTAGATAGCAGTTTAACACTTTGTGGCGTGTGTGAATTAGTAGAGCAGTTTTCTGGTATTGAAAGGGTTAACATTTTGGTGGCTGGGTATTTTTCAATTTCTGCATGCATAACTCTAACACTACACATAATTTTATACAAATAATGTTGTTTTCAAAAAATATTGATAACCAAAGACATTTATATAGATTTTTACCATTTTTGTAAATGAGTGCTTCACATTGAAAATTGCTATTCCATACATTAACTCATGTTGCTATAGAAACATCTTAATACTTTAGAAACGATTTGTTCCTTTTAGACTGTAGTACTTCGGATGTATTAGAAAAATCAAGGCAAATGGAAAATGTTTTTTTCACCAGTGTTTTAAATTTCTCATTTTAGTGAAATAAAAGATGATAACCATTCATATCTTTTAAGATTTATTCTGATATTAGTGTTATCTTTAAGATTTATTCTGATATTAGTGTTATCTTTAAGATTTATTCTATTATCAGGGTCATTTTAAGGTAAGTTACCTTAAAATCTAAATACAAAGCACACTTTTTTATATTATATCATACACAAAAGGCTTTTGTACAATTTACTGCATTTTTGTCAGTGTTTCATAAATATTTCTGCAACTTATTATATCTAAAAATTTTGAATTTGAATAATGAATTTTGTATCATGGTCAAAATATGTTTATATGTCTATCTTAAACTTGCCTTCATTTACTAAGTTATTCACTTAAATCATCTTTCTAAAACGTTCATATTGTTTTTATTAATATTTTTAATACTTCATGTTTAATTGAAATTGACTAAGATCAAAAAATAAACTAGAAATTAAAAGAATGGCTTTAATTCACATCCCAAATCACAGCCAAAATATTTTTAATTTATTTGACCCATTATGGTCTTTTTCCTCTTCAAACATCCATATTTATTTTACTTTACAAATATAAAACCGTGTAATGACCCTCCCAACATTTTTATTAATCAATTAATAATATATTGACCAATTTTAACAATGTTATTTCCAAGTTTTGCTTATCCTTAAATGACCTTATACGTCTAAAGTATAAGTACAGGGTGGGCCAGATGAATGATTCACACGATATGTTAAAGCATGTCATATATTATATATCATTTTTAAGATGAATCATTTCCTAACAAAATGACACCATCTAATTGAAAAACCTTTGTTTTCTTGTGTCAATTTTAGCCTCTAACTCCACGATAAACAACGTTTTTTCAATCAGATGTCGTCATATTGTTAGGAAATGATTTATCTTTAAAATGATATACATGGCATGGGTTAACGGTATATCATATGATGTTCATCCTTAAACTTGGGTACTGTTTTTTTGCCCCACCCCCACCCTGTATATATGGTATATTTATATAAGCAGAAATTTAATTAATATTGCATGTTTAATAGAAATAGATTTACAGTTTTATTATTAATGTTGGAGTCTACTGGGTTCTATTTTAATACCCCTTATATTTATCGCTTGCACACCTTCCTGTAAAACATTTAAAGCAATTTTTTAATGAGACAGAAAAGCATGAAAATTAATTTTGAAAATAAGCTAGCAAAAATATTCTTTAAATTAAGTGTCTTATATTTTGGCACTTTAAACTATTTAATGTACTTTAACACCCTAAGAAGAAACTTTCCCAGATCTCCAGGAAAAAATCCCTGTTTTTTCCTGTGTGGGTTGATTATAGGAAGGTTTATTTTTAATCAAATTTACCCTATGGCAACATGACAGTTAAAAAATTAAGATGTATTGTAACCACATTAAAGGTGTTTTGAAATGTTTCAATTCAGTTTATATTTCCAATGTGCGGTGTCTAACAATGTTTCTATTTGATATTTTCAGGGTGTTTTCTCCCAAGTTTATGATCTCCAAGCAAGTGATTTTGACAATGATGCATCATGTAATCGAGGAGCGTAAGTCATTTTTATTTTTTGACAAAAAGTCATTGTTGTCAAACACTATAATATTTATCCATTTTATTTGACATTTGACAATCTTGTATACCTTCTTTTATGCCTTTGAAAATGATCAAGAACTATATATTTTGATTTGATGAGGAGGATTTTGAAAGGTTGTTATACAAGAAGTAAACATTTTTTATTTTATTCGAACAGATTTGATTTAGTGGTTAGATTTTGCAATACTTTTTATATTTGGTAAAGTACAAATTAAACATGTCGGTGGAATATAGTCTCATAATAATAACCTGTTTTATTTTACCCTCGTTGCATACTAATGAAGGAAAGTTGTGATAAAAATACAAAATAAGGTTTTACTTAACCAAACTTAATGAAGAAATAAAAACAATAAATCTATGAGTATTGAAAGATTCACCCATGAAATTATTTAATTTTTGAATCCATAACGTTTTTGCTAAATAAAAGGTTTATGAAATCTTATCCTTGTATTGAGTATTTCTCAATGGTTCTTCTTGTTGCTGATGATTGAAATTTTATAGAGATCAATTTTTTTTCTGTTGATTCAAACAAATAACTTAAGTATGGATATATGTTACATAAGTGAGGTTTTTGAAATACATTTCTTAAAAGCACTTTAAACATGCAAAATAATGATCTTGTCTCTTAAACTGTAGATTCCACATTTATCAGAATACAGAGTGAGTGACAACATATAGATAATAACATGGTATTGTATAACACAATATGGTATTTATAATAGCCAACTGATTACACTACCCCCTTCATTAAGAAGCTTGTTCGTCCTCAGACCATATAATAGATATTGATAAACATCTTTAATTGATGCGCTTTAAATAATGTGTTTATTTGGCTTGAAAAGAGATATAAGAAAACATAAAACAGTTATTTTTATAATTTAATTGTTATATTCTGTTATATGAAATAATTAATGATATTGATTTACTTACATAAATTATGATAAGTTAAAGCTGGCATTGCTGAAGGCCTTATATAAGTATTTTTACATCTGAATAATCTTCATCAATGTCTGAAATTCCATCCTTATTTTTCCCGTGAACTATATTGAATATTTAAGTTCAACAGTTCCGTATCGTTGTTAAGATGTCTTGCCACAAGCCTATACATTGTTAAGCTAAAATTAAATATTGGATCTTTCGGTTAACATTGACATTTTTTCGATAAATGTTGTTTTTTATAAAACACCATTTACACTTAAGGCTAGCTTTAAATGTGGGCTTGAGGGCTTAACAAGCTTCTGAAATGGAAGGCCACGATGTAATTATACTTTTATTTAACACTTTTCTGTGTGCTTTAGAAAACGAATTAAACTAAATTCCCAATAGTACATTATTAATATATTAATTTTGTGAAGAGTTTTAGGATTCAGGAGGTATTAGCATTATCTAGTGACAAGAGTGAATTCTTTAAAAAATGTCCATGACTTAATCGTAACCTTATGATAGGCTGTGTAAAACAAATGTTGACGTAACCATTATTTTTTTGTAATTTTTTTTGTGTAGGAGTGTACTTGATATCCTTTTTATGTCACCATCTCAACAAATGACGCATTGTTATAGCTACCAACATTTTGTGGATGGCTGTTGGTGTTTGGCGGTTGGTGTTTGTAGCAAATGGCAGGTGGTGACATTTTGTATGTTATTGACTTGAATAAATATTTCTTTTGTTTTAAAATTAATAGTCTAATAATCTTTCTTTGTCCCTTAACATTCTTATCTCATTTACTCTAATGTTTTCTTGTGAATGTGTTTGAATGTTTTTTTAATCATACTTATTTCTCACCAGATCAAATCTTGAACTGTGTATTATTTATTTCTGTAAAGACTCCATCTTCTTATCACCCAGTTAGGGTCATTGGAGGTCAGAGGTTTTGACCTTCTGTGATACATCTCTGAAGCAACCACTATCACTCTACTTTAAATATCACATAGAAGTTTAAGGTCACATGGAAGGTCAAGGTCAAAATGAGTCAAGTTCAATTTGTTGTTCCTTGAAGATCAATATAGTAGTTGTATATTAAAGTGCTTTGAAAGTGTGTCAATTAATATTATGGGAATTCACTCCTTTTGAATATACTTTTAGCTAGGAAATGCATTTAATTTCATCTGGTATGGTTAATGAATAATTGGAAAGTAGCAAAATGACAGAATTGACAATACCTGAAAAGACATTAAATACCTTTAAAGACATGAAAATAAGAAGGCAAAATAATATATGGAAATTGAAAAGAAATACAGTTTTGAGTAAGAACGAGTAATAGTAAAGAAGGTATATGTTCTTATTTTTCAGTTCTTCAGAGCCGAGGTTTCCTATAAACATTGGAGTTACAGGCTATGTAGCTACAACAGGGGAGGTATGTTCCAGTTTTTGTAGATTACAAAGGCTCTATTTGATTTATACAATTAGTTCCAATTTCTTTAGCATCCTTTTTCCATAAATCCCCAATCTTGATTCTGGTCCATTGGGCTAATGATCTCAATTTCATTTTGTTATTTATGTTCCAAGTTTTACATTGTATCAGTTTTAGCCCTAATAAAATGTAGAGATTATGGTGTTCATGAACTGTTCTTGAACTGTTCTTGAACAACAAGAACACTTCAAGAACAGTCCCCAGCAGTTCTTGAAATTAGTTCAAGAACATAAGCTCATATTAAGTTCAAATTATTGTACTTAATTATAATTCTGTAGAAGTCATGTCGTGGAGTTGGGGCCTTATGTCTAAGCATTTTTAAAAGATGAATTTATGATTATAAATATTATATTAAGTCAAAATTAATTTTATTACATTTTCTGATTACATATCATGTACAAAATTACAGAAATTAATTACAAAATTAATTGTTGTTATGAATAAATTGATAAATTATACACTGATTCTTGGCGTTTCAGATTCTCAATATACCAGATGCTTATAAAGATGACAGATTTGATCCTTCTGTGAGTATACCTACTGTAGCTACTACAATATGTTAGACTGTGGACTATTCTGTAGAAGTGCTCTAGAAATGCATTCTGCTTTTCATGGAAGGTCACACATTCCAACATATTTCAAACAATCTGCATGATAATGCTGGACACTTTCTGGGTAGTTGGACTTCATGTAGGGGTGGCAGACGGCCCTCAGGCCAATTTATACCCCTACCCCAACAAAACCTTGGGGGTACTTTAATACCACCCAATAAAAAGAATACTAATGCATATCAGATATTCATTGTTTTAAAGTGGGTAGGGCATGCCATGGTTAGTCAGTGACAGAAATTTCCAATCTCTGACTTATATGGTTACCATGGAAACAGTATTTATATCTCACAATCTTCTCAATTTGAGCCCGTCCCAAATGTGTCCTTTAGTTCTCAAAGTGAAATATTTGCAAATCTGTTTGGATTTTGTGGCTGCTACTTTGTTAAAAGTTGAATTAATATGTATGAATTCACACTAAAGCACTAAAAACTTGATATAATGATCCCATAAATTAATAATATTTATCACATGTAGTCACACACAACTGCTTTAAGGGAAAAGTGGGCGTGGCACTTTTTGGTACTTGTGTAATTGTTGCAGCATTAAATGAAAAATACATATTACACTAACAACAATTGACATTTAATTAGCATCTACTAACATTGTGTAACATTGTAATATGTTCATTATGATTATTAGATACTTTAAATATTTTATATAAGAGTTATCATGACCTTTCCCTATCACAGGTCATCAATGGTCAAATTAACTTTTAGTCTTTTAGACTTTTAGAGGTCCTTAGTCTTTTTAGTTTGTCAAAGTCGTATTCATTGACTTGTACCTAGAATATGAATGGTTCCATTGATCAAGAGCTATGAGTTAAAATTGATTAATACATTTGTCAGGGTTAGAGCCATTTTATGCAATTGAAAACTAATGGACCGTTCCATCCTTTGAGTATGATGTTATCTCGTGCTGGTGTGATTTGCATACTTGTTACAGTTATGACTTGGATTGAGTTATATGAACTCATTTATCATTTTGACATTTGTACCAAATCAGGCTTAAATGACAGTGGAACTATGGAGTATGATAATTTTTTTCATATATCGTGCATGAGCGCCACAGTTAACGATATCTCACTCCGCTTTAAAAGGGAAGGTAATACTAACTAGGCCTAGTAAAGGGGATGTAGTAAACATAAATAAATGATAGGTGAAATGTTATGCCCTGCCTTAATACATAACTAAGATTTCTTATTTTCTCGGACAAATGGTGTCTCACAATTGACTAACTGATTTTATTATCAATACATCAACATCAGGTAATGCATGATCTATCCAATAGACTAAAGATAATACTTGATTCCAAGATGGCAAAATAAATCATTCCATGTATGAATTGCATTGTGCATCATTTTGCAGATATCATATGATGCATTCATTGACTCATGGTTAACAAGGTACGGGTATAACATTCACTCCTTTTAGTATTTCGCAAAATGAGCCTGGCCATGGGAAAACCGGTCTTATCACAAAAATTAAAATTGTGCTACAGAGCCAAAAATGTGCTCAAGATTAAGAGGGAAATGTGCTAAATTCAAATCCGTCTTTTGGTCTATATCTGCAAGAAAAAATTGTTAAGACATAAGTCATGGCTCATTTGAAAGGTCTCTTTGTGCTTTTTAAGATAAACAAAAAATCAAAATATTGAAAAATATGTGATAAGACCCCCTTTCCTGTGGCCTGGCTCAAATAATGAAATATAAACAATTTACACATTTCCAAAATGCTGTACCTTCAGTGATTCCTTCAATATGGATAGTGGTTTGTTATGTTGAAGCTTAAAATAATATCTAAACAAATCTGTTTTGTGTATAAGAACAATAAAAGTAAATATGTATAATATCAATTATTATTAGACATAGGAATATAACCTAAAGTAAGAAATCTTGTTCTCGTATTCCATTTTAAAATTGGTTGAATGATTTTGGCACAGTAGAAATGATGACAGTCATAATTTATAACTTATACCTAAGTAACTTAATATTATACGTAATATGCCCTGATGCTGTAACATAAATGGTCCTTTATAATCAGGTATGACTGAATAAAAAAGTAATAAAAAAAAGAAGAAAAAAAGAAAGAAATTGGAGAAGATCTTATAAGGTTACAGTTTTCATATAATGTATGTTCCATATTACTACCCCTTTTTTTTTATTTATTTATTGGAATCACTTTTAAAACAGTGGCACACACATTGAAAATGTGGTGCATCCACATACAAACATGCATACAATTACAGTCAAAATTAAAATACATAATGTCACTAAAATACATCAATCCTTATTATAGGGAATATAAATTGCTTTCAGATATTTCTTTACACATTGATCTAAAATATGACCTTGTTCATTTCCCCAGTCAATGAAAGCTTTATCACCCATGGTCAAGCATATTTTAATTGGAATATTAGCAGAAATAAGGCTAGATGACAGTTGTTCATTACAGGAGTTTATCACGTTCAGAAAGAAGTTAGTTCTTTCATTGTTAAAATGAGGACATACAAACATACGATGCTGGATAGAGTCCTTGACATTCGTATCACATAAATTGCATAACCCATTACCTTGGCCCCATCGCTCCTTGTCAGTATTCAGACCAAAACACCCTGATCTTGCCTTGAATTTCAGTTTCTGACCATAAAAGTCAAAATCAGTCTTAAGGTAGTTTTCTTGAAAACAATTTGTTTTTAAGGAGCTGTACAGAACAAGAGAGGATTTGTCTGCAATGGTGTCTAGAAAACTGCTTTTGCTTCTTTCATTCGATATTTTAAGATATCCCTGATACCAGTCCGTGTCATCAACATGAATGGCTCTGTCTAACCCATGTTTGATCAAAATGTTATTGATATTTGAAAAATAAGGCCATGAACATTTGTCATTATGTGAAATGGAAAACTTCTCATACATTGTGTTAAAAATACGTTGATGTAGAGAACCTGGCTTTAACCTACTTTTCAGATAGATAAAATAGTCAATTTGACGTTTTTCAATAACTTCGATTATGTTTCTCCAACCTAAGTCACCTAGAATAGCTTCCCTAGCAGGACGGCAGGTCAATTGTAGTACAGATCTTGCCATATTATATTGCATGGATTTGAACTTATCTTGCATAGAGGCATTAAGTAAAAATATAGGGCAGCCATTTAATAAAGCAGGTAAATACATTGAATTATACATTGTGGTACCAAAATGTACTCTTTTGATGTCGCAATGCTTTGTTAAGGTTGCAACACACATACCATTCATTTTCTTAGCTTTTGTTGCCAGAATACTATTCACATGGTAAGAATCTTTAAGTGTTCTATCAAAATAAATACCTAGATATTTGTAGTTTTGTACTTCTGAAAGTTCCAAATTACCAAGGATCCATACTTTATGCCTATCTATCCTTTTGCCAATGACCATAACCTTGGACTTTTTCGAACTAAAGTTAAAGCCCCATTTTAATGCAAAATTGTCTGCTACTTTTAACATTCTATTTAACTGGGTTTCGGATTCAGCGATTAAGACTATATCGTCAGCAAACAAAAGGGCTGGGACATTTTTATCTGCAAAAGGGATGCCAAGTCTTTCTTCCTTCAGGCAATCAGTTAAATCAGTCATTACAAGCGAAAATAAAGTTGGAGAGAGACAGCATCCCTGCTTTAAAGAGTTAGTTGGGCTGCACTCGAACCATTCACTGGAATTCAGACCAAAGATTACCTTATTCAATACCCCATCATAAAGCGCACGTAAAAGACGCCAGACTTTGCCTTGCACACCTTTTTCCCATAACTTGATGAACAATTTATCTCTGTTTACAACGTCAAACGCTTTAGATATGTCAAGAAATGCTAAATATGTTTTAAGGTTCTTGTCCTTTCTCATACTACATAAACCCTTAAGAGCAAAAATGTGATTTTCTAATCTCAGGTTTTCACGAAATGCACCTTGAAGGTCGCCAAGAATATCATTATCTTCAAAAAAGTGCAGAATATTCTTCTCTATAAGAGAGGTAAAAAGTTTATATACATTTGAATTTATTGTGATACCCCTATAATTGTCTAGGAGTTCTGTGTCGCCAGCCTTATGTAATGGCTGCAGGAGACCCTTTTTCCATTCTGACGGAAATTTTTCTTGAATTTTAATCTCAGAAAAAAGCTCGAAAAGTGAACTATGAAGGGAAAAGCCTCCATTTTTGATGAACTCATTCGGGATTTGGTCAATACCAACAGCTTTACCGTTATCAAGCTTCTTAATACACCGTGTAAGGTCATCAAGGTCAAAGGTGAAGTTAAACATGGCATTGTCAGAAAAAGTAGAACTTGACTCTAAAATGCCCAATTGCTCTTTATGATCAACGTGCGTAGTGTTAGGATTTATGTTAGCTGTGCCAACACTTTTCCAATAATCACCCAGCATCTGGGAAATGAGCTTAGGGTCAGTGATAGTAGTCTGAGGATCATTGGGATCTTTAATTTGAATTGGATGACCAGCCCGTGCATTGAACATAGTTAGAGTTTTCCAATATGATTTAGAATTGGATCGCTTCTGTGCATTTTTTGTAATACATTTAATATGATTTTGAATATGACGTTGCTTAATAGTGTCATGGACTTGCTGTTTCCGTGTTAAATACATTTCCCATAATTCACTAAGGATATCAGGGTCACAACACTTTGATCTACTCCAATATCTGTGGAAACGACATGCTTGTTTACGGGATCTGATGAGATTTTTAATCTCGTCATCCCAAAATGAGCGCTGGTTCACAGACACTGTTTTAGTACCAATGGTAGACATTGCTGCATCCTTAACATACTTTTTCCAGTGCAACCAGGCATCATTAACATCTGTATACTTAGAAATGTCCCAGTTTTTAAAATTACATGCCAAATTATCCTTAAATAGTGACCAATCAGTATCTTCAGAGAAATCCCATTTAGTAAAATCATTTACACACTTATTCTTATGGTGGTTTGGTTTGCTGGGCTGAGTTGCTAAAGATGCATGGACAACTAAGAATGCATGACTACTGCCCACAGACACATCGTGGTCTTCATGAATGATCATACTTTTGTAAATATCTAAGAATGCTTTGTTGACAAGTACATAGTCTAACGTTGATGTAAGATTGTTTCGTGCCCATGTTATTTCGCCATTGCATTCTTTTGTTGTATTCAAAATAGTGGTATTAGTGACCTCACTTAATACATCAATCAATTTTCCATTGTAGCTATTTTTGCCATAGGAAAACTGTTTAATGCGTCCATTGAAGTCGCCCATTAAAATAATATATTCATTGCTTCTACTCAATTCATTAATATTACATGCAAGCTCTTCAGAAAGGGCTTCACTTATGTGCACATTCTTCCCATCATTTGGAAAATATACAACGCCGAAGTTAAAAACATTATTATACAGCTTGACCTTGATCCAGTACCTTTCAAAAGTGTCATCATTGGATTCAAGCAAATTATCATCGCATATAGTTACATTATCTTTAATAAAGAATCCTATACCCCCACCTGATCTATCAATTCTATTTTTACCTAGCCAGGTGTAGTCATCGTTTGATACATTTAAAGGGTTACGATCACTGAAAAAGGTTTCACAGACTCCCAAAATGTCAAAATTTTCATCATTGAGAAGTTCACTAAGTTCATTTTGTTTTGCAAGTCCTAGGTACTCTACATTATTAAAACCAATTTTTAGAGGCATATTCGCAGCCTGTGTAGATTTACGTGCACCTCTACGTGTACGCTTATGTGTCGTAGTGTTGGGTTTAGGGCCATGGGTGAGAGCGTTCACAGGGGAGAAGGCGATATCCTCACCAAGTACCTAGTATTGATTTTGCGCATTGTTGGTGTAGGGGTTTGGCTGGGCATTGTTAGTACACCTAGATTGTTTATGGCCTATCCCCTTGCATTTGTAGCAGCGTACGGTGCTGGGGTGCCAACATGTGTTGGCTAGGTGGCTAGATTCGCCGCATTTGTAACAGTAGGGTGCATTGTTTGAACTCCTGCTTTGGCCCCTAGCTGTGACATCATTCTGCTGCTTATTTCCCCTACTTGTAACGGTAGTCCAAGAGTGTTCGGGCTCTCTAGCGCGTTGTATAATGTGCTGAGGTTGGGGTACTGGAGTAGTGGGATGAGCTGGAGAAACAGCGGGGGTTTCCTCTGGTGGAATGGGTGTATTCTGCTTAGGCTTCCTTTGCTTGGGCTTAAATGGCTTGGTGATATCTTTTGCCTTGGTCTTTAATCCCATGTTGATAGCAAGGCGATTAGTCCCGGCCTTAGAAAGATGCAGACCATCGTGTAAGAGGAAACCTTCGTTAATGGCTCCATCATGTAGCTTAAAGGTGGTGTCATTGTTCACGAAGATTGTATTATCATCCTCACATATCACTTGTAATGCTGCATTAATGGACTCTGCTTTCTCCTGGGCTGATGGCTTGTCAGTTCTGGGGCAGATACTGGATACAACCACTTTGGATGCAATGTTACTGGCCCCTTTTATAAGCAGCTTAAAATCGTTGACAATCTCATCTGGTTTGGAAGGTTTGGTGCAATCGTTGCTCCCTACTTGTAAGTATACAGTATTATATTTCGTCTCCAAGGATGTCAGCTTTTTATGTACAGTGTCTATGTCAGCACCCCCTATGGGTATGACATCAGTGTTGACGAGCTTTGAGGGGTCAATATCACGCACTATCGAGCTTCCAATGATCAGATTATTAAGTGTTTGTGGTTGGCAGTTTGCATTGGTTCTAGCCTCTGCCTTGGCAGCACTGAGGTGTTGGCGAAGACTTTGGCATTCTTTATCAAGTTCACTACATTGCACTGTTTTAGAGGCAAGTTGCTTCACAAGGTCTTCATTAGTCTTCTGTAAAGCAATGAGTGTTGTATTTGCAGTGTCCATGCAGCTTTTGTGGTAAGCTTTAAGATCCATTATGGCATTAAGGATTTTGGCACAATCGCTTGTTGTTTTGGGTGGTCTGCCCTTAGGCTTGGCTCTGCCCGGTGTTTTTGGGGGTTGGGGTCTAGGGCGTAGTGTGCGACGTTGGCTCAGGTTACTGCGAGGAGAGAGTGTGATTTCAAGTTGCGTGTCAGGCACAATGTTAATCGAAGTGTTTGATTCATTTAAAATTGCAGAGGTTGAAACTTCAGAGTCTATTGAGTCATTTAATATATCAGGCTGTGTTGCTAACAGCTGACTTATTGTTGGTGGATCATGCTCTGCCATATCAAAAGTTTACAGTGTGAACTGTTAATGCAGGTAATTACAAATTGCCTAAGTAGCAGGCAAAGTGTAGGCACAGTATATACAGTTCCTAAATTAGCAATGTAAAAGTTCCAAACCTGTGTACAGAATAGTGCAAATATTGAGAGATTTTCCTCATAAAATCACTTTTATTATCCACAATTTCTCTATAATCCACTTTTACCACAGTGTGCACTGACTATTCACATCCAGTATTATCCTATTTAAAAGGCTTGAATGTTCTTTAAAACTTTGAAAAACAACTTTTAGTTGGAGCTTTTTAGTATGTGTTTCTAGCTTTTTAGTGCTGCCATCTGCCAGTAGTTATTAAGTTTATGAGTCATAATCCCTCATAGTTTATGATGGCAAATGCCTATCCTTGTCTAGAATATGTCATTTTATCAATTTTATGAAATGATTGTTACATAAACAAGTATACAATTACATGCCCCCCCCCCCCTCCCACACTAAAACTCCATTTTCTTTATCAATCTTTCTACTTCTGTTAATATTCTCTGTCCAGATTCCCCAATTCTACATACTGTCAAGTAAACATCTAAATAAGATAGTTCTAGCTATTGCTGTTGTTTTGAAATGTTGACTTTTCTTGGGGAAAAATTGTTTCAATTCTGACAGAAGTTTTTAGACAATATCATTCAATTCATCAATATCCAAAAGCAGAGTTTCGAAATGCACTTTGTTTGTGCCTGTATTTTCATATTTTTTTATGAGAATCAGAATCTTATTCTACAAAACAGGTGTTCATGGAAGTAGCACTAATTATTACATCATTGCTATTAATCATGTGATTTGATTGGCTAATTCAGTACCATGGGACTAAAAATACAATAGCATATTTCACAGCTCCCTAAATTGTTGGCATATAAAATATGTATCCCTTATTGCCCTGAGTATTGCCCGCCTGGGGATTCTGACAACTGCACCTTCAATGATTTTTGCAATATGTATTGCCCACAGCCCATAGGTATTGCCCTCCATAGAATGAAATATTTGCTTAATATTTATTACTGCTTCGGGCTAAATATCAATTTTGTTATAAACTGAGCAAAACGCCACCTTTAACATGCAGCTAATTCTCCCATCTAACCAACAGAGCCTCTTTTAACATACCAAAATTTAAAAATTGCCACTGATTCAATTTATTCAATCAAATCTAAAATGGTAATACCTTTTTACTGCTTTGAACTTCCTTATATTTTATACCATAGGAGTAGGATGTTTGTCTCTTTCAATTGATGCTTTCACCAGAAACATGGACATCGCTTATTTTGAGTCATATTTAAAATGGTATGCATGAATAATGAGTATTTTATACCAAATAGAGACACTTCCCTGGAGAGTTCTAAATCTCTCTATGTAAACAGCCTAGTTTCCCACATCCCTTGTTGACTTTGCTCCCATATTTCCTGTGAAGCTGTGGAACAGTTCTCTTGTTCTTCACAATATTCCATTTTACTGTAAATCAATGAATAAGGCCAATTTATATCACTGGCTTCCCTAGGTCATTTAAATGCCTTGCAATTTTTAATAATCAGTAATAAAGAATAATGGGTTAAATTATCAAATAATGAAAAAGTTGCAAATGATGAGATTTGCTTTGCTGAAGTATAGTTTAACTATAGGTTAACAGGCTAATTTCTCATTGACATAATTTTAAAGAATCTTAAACATTGACTTATTGTTTCAGTGGTCCTTTTAAAGTTCATATATACACAATCTGAACAACATCCAGTCAACACAATCTGATTATCATCAAGTTTCAAACACAATCTGAACATCATAAAATTCATTGCAAATGCAGGTTTACTTTAATCCAACAGAATGAATATGGTAAATCAAGACTAAGTGAAATATGTCAAGTCAATGGTAAACACTAGTATCTAGTCCAACTAGCACAAGTGCTGCCATCTACCTACTAGTATCAATCCATCTATCCATATACATAGCACCTAATGAGGTCACTACTTCAAGTAAAGCTTTTTCCCCTGTCTATGGTAAAAAATCAATGAAACAGAAAAGTTAGTTTGACACCATTCGTGATGCCCACCTTCTATGGTATAGGGATAAAAGGAAGGTTCATGATAACACTTACATAAAATATCTTAAGTATCTAATAATGATAATGAACATATTACAATGTTACACAATGTTAGTAGATGATAATTAAAGGCCGAGTTCCGGGAAATATTAACACAATTGAACATGTTGAACAACTAATATACATACTTTCTGTGGCTTGGTTGAATGGCTATTAATCCCAAGTTCCGATGTGCCTCATCAAGAAGACGATAGAGTGACAAAGATTATGTCAAGCGGGGTTTATAATTTTTGTGCAAATTTTCTTCTTGGATCGAAAAATTTCATTTTAATTCGATTAACTTACGATAGGTGGCAAAAGGTCTAAAGGTAGGTCACGTGACACAAAACAACGAATCATATGACACGAAACAATGATTCATTCGCCAGATGGCGCAGTTAAATGAGGTCAATTTTACGACAAACGAAAACCGTTTAGCTCAGCTTCAATTTTGCTCTCGCAGTCGAACGAAACTGACACTTCTTTCGTTGATATCTAGGTGAGTGATTTTTTTCAGGCTCCGGTATTTTGACAAAAGTAAGTTCACGTCGTAGCCATTCTTAGGGGCAGGTTTGAGGCACCAACGATTTATTTTGAAGTTTTTCTAAGGAATTATTCCCGATTTCCGATATTGTCCCTTTAAATGTCAATTGTTGTTAGTGTAATATGTATTTTTCGCTTAATGCTGCAACAATTACGCAAGTACCAAAAAGTGCCACGCCCACTTTTCCCTAAAATTAGTTGTGTGTGACTATATTTGATAAATATTATTAATTTATTGGAGCATTATATCAACTTTTTAGTGCTTTAGTGTGAATATATACATATTTATACAACTTTTGACAAAGTGGTGGCCACAAATTCCGAACAAATTTGCAAATATTTCACTTTGGGAGCGAAGGGACATATTTGGGAGGAGGTCAAATTGAGAAGATTTTGAGATATAAATACTGTTTCCATGGTAACCATATAAGTTAGAGATTGGAAATTTCTGGCACTGACTAACCATGGTATGCCCTGCCTACTAAAAAACTATGAATGTATGACTTGCATTAGTATTCTTTTTATTAAGTGGTATTAAAGTACCCCCAAGGTTTTCTTGGGGTGGGGGTATAAATTGGCCTGAGGGCCGTCTGCCACCCCTACATGAAGTCCAACTACCCAGAAAGTACCCAGCATAATCATACAGACTGCTTGAAATATGTTGGAATGTGTGACCTTCCATGAAAAGCAGAAGTTACAATTATCAGAGTAGTCCACAGTCTATGTATCCAATTTGCACAAATTATCTTTAAATGTGTGTAGTGTGTCTACTTTGTTTACCAAACATCACACATTCTGTGTTTAGTTAATATAAAGTAACAATGGCAGCCAGGAAGTTAACTTGAGCTTTGCAGTTCAGACAATTTCGTTTGCTTTGCAATTGTCATCTCTCATTTCCGATATTTGCATTTTGATATACAAGATATGTATTACAATAGCACATCACTATGTGACCATCATTGAGAGGCTTAATGATGATTGTGACTGTTACATCAGACTTCATGATGTATGTGACATCAGACTCAATGATGTATGTGACATCTGATTCAATGATGTATGTGACATCTGACTCAATGATGTATGTGACATCAGACTCCATGATGTATGTGACATCAGACTTCATGATGTATGTGACATCAGACTTCAGGATGTATGTGACATCAGACGTCATGATGTATGTGACATCAGACGTCATGATGTATGTGACATCAGACTTCATGATGTATGTGACATCAGACTTCAGGATGTATGTGACATCAGACTTCAGGATGTATGTGACATCAGACTTCATGATCTATGTGACATCAGACTTCATGATGTATGTGACATCTGTCTCAATGATGTATGTGACA
This sequence comes from Owenia fusiformis, assembly GCA_903813345.2. NCBI lineage: Eukaryota > Metazoa > Annelida > Polychaeta > Sabellida > Oweniidae > Owenia > Owenia fusiformis. Next base: position 2,241,443 of record CAIIXF020000009.1, read on the forward strand.
TCAGACTTCATGATGTATGTGACATCAGACTTCATGATGTATGTAACATCAGACTTCATGATGTATGTGACATCAGACTTCAGGATGTATGTGACATCAGACTTCAGGATGTATGTGACATCAGACTTCATGATCTATGTGACATCAGACTTCATGATGTATGTGACATCTGTCTCAATGATGTATGTGACATCAGACTTCATGATGTATGTGACATCAGACTTCATGATGTATGTAACATCAGACTTCATGATGTATGTGACATCAGACTTCAGGATGTATGTGACATCTGACTCAATGATGTATGTGACATCAGACTTCATGATGTATGTGACATCAGACTTCATGATGTATGTGACATCAGACTTCAGGATGTATGTGACATCAGACTGCAAATGTATGTGACATCTTACTCAATGATGTATGTGACATCAGACCTCATGATGTATGTGACATCAGACTTCATGATGTATGTGACATCAGACTGCATGATGTATGTGACATTAAAATATATGATATATGTGACATCAGATTACATGATGTATGTGACATTAGACTTTATGATAAATGTGACATCAGACTGCATGATATATGTGACACCAGACTACATGATGTATGTGACATCAAACTACATGATGTATATGACATCAAACTACATTATGTATGTGACATCAGACTATATGTCATATGCGATTTACCATCCTACATAATGTATGTGACATCAGACTTCTAACATTAATTCTTGATGAATAACAGCTCTTTTTTATTAGTTTTCTCGCCATCAACTCAATAAAGAATAAAGAAAAAATATCAAAGCTCATCAAGAATGGACAATCTTGTACAGGTGCTCATATTACCTCAATACCCAGAAAGATAAAACTCATATATTATCCCCAAATCCAGAAATGACCTTTTTATCATATGATGAAACACCAGAATCTGAATGATTGGTTATCCCTGAGATTGATTCATATGCAGATTATTTAGAAAATTTAGATACTAATTAGTTCAGCAACGATGTGCTTCAACTCCTGGTAGATTACTCGAATAAAAACTGAAGAATTTGGTTCATAACGGATCACTCAACTGATAAAATGAAACCATAAGATATATGATGAGACTTAGATAGCACTCACTAAAAAGTACAATGATGAGACTCGTGGGAGACATTCTGCGAAACAGGCGGGTTATAAATAAGGAACTTTGACCATGATTCCATGTTAAAGAAAGTAAATAACATCAGATCTCATTAAGTTGTCTTTGAGATGAGTTGTTTTATACTCTTAACTAGTACCCTTTGTATTTGTTCGGCTTTGTTTCTTAAAACTAGAGTTCTTGAACTAGCAGAGACAATCAAAGTTCATCATTGAAATACGGACAATCTTTTATATATGGTCATTTCCTCTGACTTCATCATGTACTTAATGACCCGAAATTAGTTATGTTCCTTCAAGCTTGTTGGTAGGCTGTGAAAAGATCTGCATGGGGTGGAGCTGCTAAATTGTGATATAGTCTATACTACAAATAGAGGCCTGTTGAAAATTAATCAATCATTTACATTGACTGGATAATAAAATACAATGAAATACAATAAAATACAATGAAATACAATGACTAGGATATATTAAAACATTAAAGGAGAGTGTTATACTCTTTGTAAAACTCACGAGGAATAAAATCATTCATATTTTGATGTGGTAAATTTTGTTCATTGATTTACGTAACACTAGGTGATTTTGTTTTGGAGGAGGAAAACCACACACAACAAGCTGATACCGAAAATGTATACTCACTGATATTAAGTTATATGATTGAATAATAATTTTGATGAATGAAGAGCTTAACTTTATACTTTGATTAATCACTCGAAATCTATTTAACAGATTTACCTAAAATTATTTTTGATGATGATCTGAGTCACAAAAGATAATAGTGTTAGTTTGAACCATTTTATGTCAGTGTTGTCAAATTAATATCTGGATCGCGAAGATGTCATTGCCGCAAAGATAAGATTCTCACAAAAATGATATTACTTTTATAAGGATTTGTAAATTTATTAATATCTTTTTGTCTTATCTGAGAAAACTGTTAAAGTGTTCTCTCTCAAAAAAGTCCATGTTTCCAGGGTTCTTTCCTTTCTATTTCTAAACATTTTGAATATAATTTCAGAATTTTTGGCATTTCTTTTCAATATAGAGTGTCAACTATCATGTCTGTTTACTTCATTCCTTGGTAGTGTCACTCTTTTCCTTTCTATTTTGCATTTGAAAAACAACTATCGTGATATTTTAGTCAGCATGATGAATTTTACAAAATTAATTCATGCCAATTATTTGCTGATCAACACCCTGTCTTATCTCTAAGTTAGAGAAACAATTGCATATCACACAAGGTTAATTCCCGAGATTCCCTTGAGGGCATCTTTTTCAGGAAAGGTTAAATATCACGGAAATATCAACAAATCATGATCTTTAAATGGGTTTGTCGTTAGTGCCATAAATTGCAGAGAAATATCAGAAGATGATACGTAAGCTTCACCCAGCCTGAGATTTCATTCTAGGAAATTTCTTAAGTTCGTGAAATTTTAAAAACAGGGAATATTGGAGAAATATAAAGGAATAAAGTAAATAAGCATGTGGGTAATATTAATACTAGAAAACAAGATATTGAAAAACCTGTTTCATCTGAATACCATTAAGACCAGCCAAAAGTGTTCAGATTGACAGGTGTTCACACTTGAGTTTTTCACCTGGAATTCTATCGGGGGTAGAAATGTGTCCAGTATTTTTGTCTGGTACAAATAGAGATACTGGATGCAGATCTCCATTTTTGATCCGTAGAGAGGTAGATGTGATTTTACTCGGTAGCCTGTGGTCGTTTTACAGTCCTTACCTAAAAACAGGCTCTATCCCCTGTCTATAGCAGATTAAAAGATGGCACTGATAAAAATTGTGTAGATGTTCGGATTTAAGTGAGATTTTCAGAAACACAAGTTTTTCTGTACTTCTTCATATGAAAGTGGAATGGTTGAAAATTCATTGGCTTAAATGAACATAAGCTACTCAAAATGAAAGACAGGAAATTATGAGTTTCTGAATCAAGTTTAATATACACACAGTCACGGAAGTGAGGTCATATATCCCATATTTCAATTACCCACTGAAGGAGGTGTCGAATTGCTTCATAATGAACGGAAACTGTCAAATTTATGATACGTCTCAAATGACTAAAGACTCGGTACCGTGCCAATTGTGATAGACTATGACTACTTGCAGACCAAGAAAATCTTAAAAGCTTAGTAGTAGTTAATCCAGTGTATGATAATATACAAATAATTTGTTTTAGGGAATGATGTCATACTTTAAGACACTAATAATTTCTATCACTGAAGTTATCAAAATAACTCTCACCCTTTAACTGCAATAATATGACGTTGTATGTTGGCTTATGTTCCCCAGTATGTTCTCATGAATTCTCTCAAAAGTGCGGAATCGGTAGGGAATAGAGTGAAAACTAATAAAATCCATACTTCTATTGATATAATGCATGGAATTTATTCATTTCGATGGAATTTTAGTGAGAGATATGTGCCAGACTTAGCCTAACTGTAGGAGTGTTACATCACGCTTTTCTTAAATTAACTTTCCGGCTATTCTAAGATATTAAATAAAGATTTGTAGGTGATCTATCACAATTTGAACACAGAATTCTACTCAGCTTGAGTACAATTAATGAGTTTAACTTGACCATTTCAGTCAGTTCTAAATGAAGATTATTAATATATCCTAGTTGTTTATTAACGCATTTATTTTAGAGACCCTTTCATCCAATAACTGTTCCACCAATCTCATTTTTCATATGCTCTTTTCCAATGTTTTCCTTGCACTTTAAAAAATGTGGTTAATTGTAGTCATCTTGTGCCGGGTAGAGGGCTCTGTGGGTGGGCAGGCAGGGGTGTACCACATAAACTTCGTCATCAAATTCCAAGAAAACTTCAATTTGGATTTTTTAGAGATGTAAAACCAGGCGAGTGTTGAAATCTGACCATGTTTTGGACATACTGGGTAAATTACAAGATGGCCATTTGGTATTCAAAGTAAATGTATGATATTAAGCACCTGTAGTATCTTGTGTCTGTCAGATTTGTCAAAAAGCCATAATAGTAATGTAAATAAACCCAGTGCCATGAAACGGTCTGCAGGTGGAATGGTCTGTAGGTAAAATGAAATGGTCTGATCACATTTTCGGGGTGTGGACTAGACTTGTGAGATCCTTACTTTATGGTGATTGGTTGAAGTGATGTATTAATACTTGTGTGCACCACACTTCATCAAATAACCTGTGAGTTAAAATATCACAATGATCATGTTTTGTAATGAGAAAATGAGCACGAAGAAGAGGAAAAAGCAAGGATTAAAGTGAATAAGCATGAAATGCATCCTCTAAATTGTATAGAAATGTTAAAACATCAAGCACTTCAGTCAAATATTTAAGAAAAAATCGGAAATTATTTCAGAGCAGACGGATTTGAACCAATGGTTTTAATGCTTGTAAAGTAGGACCTTCATCAGCCAGAAGTGTTTTAAGAGAGAGAATAACAGTACTTCATCCAATGTTTCATTTCTATCAATGCCAGAAACATTCAATCACAGTAAAGTACTGTCAGGGACATCTGTAGATTACCATATGTTTTTGTCTTATAAGATAAGAGACTAGAGGTAACGTTGTCTGTCTAGAATTAAAGGGTGCAGGGGGTCATAATCAAGAAGGCCTCACTCTTATTTTTGTATTTGGCCCATTGTATTCCATAAATGACACTGGTAAGTGGGCCCCATGCCGAATTATCAATTTTTTAATAGAATATCCAAAGACATTTTACAGGATTTTATTTTAGGTCATTAGCCTTCAACAAATAATGATGATAGGATTAATGTACATCAGCAGCTGTGAAAGGCAATTTGATCTAAACCTTTATATCAAGATTTTATTTATTTATCATAATAATGTCTTTATGCTTTTTCAGGTTGACAAAGAAACAGATTTCAAGACTAAATGTATCATGTGTCTACCAATAAAGAATGCACAGGGTCAAATAATCGGTGTCAGTCAACTCATCAACAAAATAGATGGCTCCACTTTCAACAATAATGACCAGAATCTCTTTGAGGTATGTCATGGGTCATACATATTTTTATTTTATATTTACTATCTGGAAGGTCTGATTTTTTTGATCTAGATTAGTATGAAAATGACTTCATAATTTTTATGAAAAGGTTTTATTCCGAGTCTCCCATGTGAGGAGGAGTTTGACATTTAGATGTACTTCTATGATGAAATTGTTTGTGATAATTGGTTTCCAAATTGAAAATTGTCTCCTGGGATTCTGTATTTTCCTGTTTTCCTGGAACCTTTTCTGCAGTACTGTTCTGTTTAAAGAAATTTCCGATGGACATTGAAAGGATGTCAGATGTATAAATGTCACAAAATGCCACTGGATAATATTAAAAATCCCTCTTTTGTAATGTGATTATATTAAAAAAACCTGATTAATTATACCTGATTAATTCAAAATATCCCTTCATCAGACATTCTTTGCAATAAAATTCATAGAAATGTAGGAAGCTGACATTCTAATAGAGAGATTAACCTAGTATAGCTCCAACGCCCTGTGACTCCCCCCCCCCCCCACAAAGTGACTACACCATACACCTTCTCACTTAGAGTCTAATAATAATCACTGGCTAGGGAATTGTATAATAGAGGGGGGGTTGATTGGGGTTTGGGATTCAGCATCTGTATCAAATAGCAGGTGGGGATATTTTGCACGTTAATCTTGTTAGGTTTTTACCTTATTCCTCTCAAGCCCCTGATTTGATTACTTGAATGCATTTCCATTTTATATTTTAGGCCTTTGCCATATTCTGTGGTCTTGGCATCAACAACACTCAGATGTATGAAAAAGCTGTGCGTGCCATGGCAAAGAAACGAATAGCAATTGATGTGATGTCTTACCATGCTATAGCTCCAATTGAAGAAGCCAATAAACTGAAGGTAAGTACATGTATTCTGATTCATCGGAACCACTCCCTAAGGCTATTAAAGGCTGTGGAACCTACAGTAGCTAATTGCCAAAAAGTTGCTTAACCTCTTGAATCCCAGTCTTTAAAATTGGTTGAAACCAGAGAATTTTTTATTTTTGCCACCTTTTGATATTTAACTTCATTCATACTACTTCAGATGCTCAACTTAGTAAAATCAGACAGTGGAGATCATTTCTACAAACTCTAAAACAAGTTTTGTTAAAATTGGATGAAAATTGTTCAATAAGAGCAATTTTAGTGAAAAATTTTGTGACGGATTTGGGTTTCAAGGTCATTTCTGAGGTGATGAGATATCTCGTCACTCCAGGTAATCAAGAGATTAAAAAGGGCAGCTTAATTTCCAAAATACCTAATAGATAAATTATTATATACTGTTGGAAAGCTTATATACTCAGGTGTTTAGAACCAGGGCTAATTAAGGCCGGCTTTAGAGTTATTTCTTGGGAAAATAAACCTTTTGGCCTTCCTGCTACAGGTCTAAAAAGGAAAAATGAAGCCATATCTAAGGTACGGCCAAAATTCAAATGAAGGGTTCATTCAAAATGGGCCTTATTCGGAAAACAATTTTGGAAAATTGTTCAAATTCCAAAATATTTTTGGACCCTGATCTTGTGCTATAACTCATTCTAAGACTGCAAACAGTTAAGACTTGCTTAAGAATAAAACAATTACAAAAAAGTATTCAACTTTGATGCTTAAAGAAGATTTAAGGATTTACTTGTCATCTTAAAAGAGGGCTTCATCTACACTGTTTCAATATGAGATAACTCCATGATCTAGTCTTACCCAATCAGATAAGGTCACTCAAATCAGTATTTCTCCCTTTTAAAAGCTCTCATGAATTGTTTGTCCTTAGAGAGTTTAGTTATTCTTACTAAAATACTCAAAGTCTCAGGGTAATCATTATCCTAATACTAAAGGAAATTAGTTACTAAACTAAGAATTTAACTACTTTAACCTCAGTCTTATCTTTCCAGAGTGTAATTGAATTCACAAAGTCAATTAAAATATAAAGATCTTTTTGATATGAAGCTTTTATGGCCTTTCTATTAAAAAATGTCTACCCTACTATTGTATTATAATCAATTAAAGTCTCCAAATAAAATTTGCTCATCTCAAATATATCCCTCTGATTTTTTCTTCTTTTGTTGATTTTGCTACATTGCAATGAATTCAAATTACAATAAACTTCATGTTAGTCTACTTAATTCCTTCCTATGGCCACAAATGCCATTATCCATTAAATAAAAAAACGAGACTTACAGTGATTTCTATTGCCAGGGTTCTATGTATAGTAAGTATACTTAAGTGTAATTTGTCATCTATAAAACTGATATATGACGGTTTGGAGTAGATAAAAAGTTTATTAGTATCATGAATCCTTAATCTGATTTCTAAATTTTCAGTTGTAGTTGATAATGCTTTCAAGCTGAGGCTTATATTGCTTATTCATTATTGAAATCTGACCACCTCGAAGTGCTCTCCTGTGGGAGGTCTGTACTCCCTGGAAGTGCTCTCCTGTGGGAGGTCTGTACTCCCTGGAAGTGCTCTCCTGTGGGAGGTCTGTACTCCCTGGAAGTGCTCTCCTGTGGAAGGTCTGTACTCCCTGGAAGTGCTCTCCTGTGGGAGGTCTGTACTCCCTGGAAGTGCTCTCCTGTGGGAGGTCTGTACTCCCTGGAAGTGCTCTCCTGTGGGAGGTCTGTACTCCCTGGAAGTGCTCTCCTGTGGGAGGTCTGTACTCCCTGGAAGTGCTCTCCTGTGGGAGGTATTTACTCCCTGGAAGTGCTCTCCTGTGGGAGATCTGTACTCCCTGGAAGTGCTCTCCTGTGGGAGATCTGTACTCCCTGGAAGTGCTCTCCTGTGGGAAGTCTGTACTCCCTGGAAGTGCTCTCCTGTGGGAGGTCTGTACTCCCTGGAAGTGCTCTCCTGTGGGAGGTCTGTACTCCCTGGAAGTGCTCTCCTGTGGGAGGTCTGTACTCCCTGGAAGTGCTCTCCTGTGGAAGGTCTGTACTCCCTGGAAGTGCTCTCCTGTGGGAGGTCTGTACTCCCTGGAAGTGCTCTCCTGTGGGAGATCTGTACTCCCTGGAAGTGCTCTCCTGTGGGAGATCTGTACTCCCTGGAAGTGCTCTCCTGTGGGAAGTCTGTACTCCCTGGAAGTGCTCTCCTGTGGGAGGTCTGTACTCCCTGGAAGTGCTCTCCTGTGGGAGGTCTGTACTCCCTGGAAGTGCTCTCCTGTGGGAGGTCTGTACTCCCTGGAAGTGCTCTCCTGTGGAAGGTCTGTACTCCCTGGAAGTGCTCTCCTGTGGGAGGTCTGTACTCCCTGGAAGTGCTCTCCTGTGGAAGGTCTGTACTCCCTGGAAGTGCTCTCCTGTGGGAGGTATTTACTCCCTGGAAGTGCTCTCCTGTGGGAGGTCTGTACTCCCTGGAAGTGCTCTCCTGTGGGAGATCTGTACTCCCTGGAAGTGCTCTCCTGTGGGAGATCTGTACTCCCTGGAAGTGCTCTCCTGTGGGAGGTCTGTACTCCCTGGAAGTGCTCTCCTGTGGGAGATCTGTACTCCCTGGAAGTGCTCTCCTGTGGGAGATCTGTACTCCCTGGAAGTGCTCTCCTGTGGAAGGTCTGTACTCCCTCGAAGTGCTCTCCTGTGGGAGGTCTGTACTCCCTGGAAGTGCTCTCCTGTGGGAGGTCTGTACTCCCTGGAAGTGCTCTCCTGTGGGAGGTCTGTACTCCCTGGAAGTGCTCTCCTGTGGGAGGTCTGTACTCCCTGGAAGTGCTCTCCTGTGGGAGGTCTGTACTCCCTGGAAGTGCTCTCCTGTGGGATGTCTGTTCTCCCTTAGGAGACAAAACACAGCATTTATACATTCAGTTTAGATTAAAAATACTGTAAACATGTAGATCACCTCTAAGGTAAACATTCCCATAATTAAAAGAAGAACATTTTTCCAATCTGCCTACCATTAACTTAGTATTAGTTTTCATTAAAATACATTTAGAGAAGAACAGTCATAAAGAAAAAACAGTCCCAAATATCCCAAAACATGAACACATACACAGGAACAATATCTTGATTTATCATTTAGTGTTTACTGTACCTTAAATAATTCCACCGATTTCCACTTTGAAGTTTTGCATTTTGAAATATTATAGAACAACCAATATTTTCCTTGTGGGTAATTATGAAATAGACGATAGAATAATCTTATCTTTCATTTGCTTAGTTTTTTACCTGTCTCATTAAAATAATTAAGCTCTTACGTTATTTTTTATCAGCACTTGTGTTCTACTTGGATTAATGCAATTTTTGACAGTTACCATTTCTTATGTGAATAAGTAGAAAACTTAGATTTAAAAATGATGACATGTTCATTCATTGTAGATGTAGTATAAATTATATAGAAACAAGGAAATCAAAAAAAACAATTAATTGTCGCTGGTTTTGAATTATAAAATTGGCTTGAATATTTCAATGTTGAATTTGTGGTCTTTCACTCATTTATAGGAAAAAAATGAAAAATAAGTTGATAAATATATAAAATTGAACCTGAAGTAAAAGTAGGTGTCTCTTATTTCCAATGGATTGAATGGCAATGAAAGGTCAGAGGTCAAGGTCAGGTCAAATTCTTGGTTTCTTGGTCAAATCTCACACTTTGTTTTTCTTCCAGCTCAAAGGTTTGTAGTCTGAAATTTAAGTTGAGCTTTTAACATACTAATTTATTTGTTTTCAGAAAATGCCAATCCCCTCAGCTCATTACTACAGACTGAACGAGTACACATTCAGCGATTTCAACCTCGATGATGACCACACTCTTAAAGCCACTATACGCATGTTCCTAGACCTAGATCTCATTGAAAAATTCCACATAAGTTATGATGTGAGTAGAATTTATGTAAGGATTTCTTGAATTCTCCTCAAAAGGATTCCCAGGTAACATTTTTGGGGTAATGATTCTTTATTCAGTATTTGTGTGAAATATACACTCTCAAAAATACCTACTGTCAAGCTCTACTCAGAGCAGGGGGGGGAGATCTCCCAAAGTTCAGCCTTCATATTCGATCACGTGGTACCCATGTGCTAGATCCATATAAGGCTTACATGACCATATAGGAATCCAACTGACCATTGTCCACCATTTTGAATATCATGTGATAGATCCATATAAGTAGGGGTGGGACGGATAACCGTAATACCGAAAAACCGCGGTTCATAGCCTTCGGATCGGTTTTCAGATCATGGCCCTACTTTCGGATCAGCTTTTCAGATCGTTTTCGGATTAATATTTCATTGGTCAAGTATCAATAAAACAGTTAAAAACACTGTTTTACAGCAACATTTTTGATATTCCTAGTCCCTACCTTGTCTGTCTTGTCTGTTGCTAGCTCACTCGTTTACTAGATTCGTTTCGTATCCGCGTATTCGTATCCCTCGGTAATCAATCATGTGGTCCCTGGTACTATATTCTTTAGTGTATTCTAAATAATATGTATTGTTCATGAAATACTATAACATAAAATTCCATCTATAAAATATTGTTATAACGTGGCATAATTGATACAAAGATTTGCGCAAATTTATATTTGCGCAGGTTCGATATAGGGTATTATTTTGTGCGCACCCACAATACATTCAAATATGGCGTCTGGATCTCAAATTCCCGTTTTCCCAAAAGAAATGAAGATTATTGCAGCCCCCACAAAGCTAAAATCAGCTGTTTGGACAGTTAAGTCAGAGACATTAAGCAGCTAATCATGTCAATCAATACAAATCCTTAAAATGAATGAACCGAACCGAAAAAACCGAACCGACGGCTGATGATCCAAAAAACCGAACCGAACCAAAACGAACCGTCCCATCCCTACATATAAGGCTTGTATGACCATATGGGATAGCTAAGGGGAATCTCTGAATAAGATAGAATATGATAGTATTATGGGAGCTACTCACTTCTTCTGACTCAGAGTATGGATACATCAGCTCTGTGTTATGGGATAATTTATCTCCATTTTAAAGGTGACATCTATTTTGTATCGAATCAGTTTCATGAACTTAGTTCAAAGGAATGCCTGTTGTTCTTAAAAACTGTAGACTGTTCGCATTTTCATTATTTCTGTTGTTCACCATTTGTTTGTTGTACATTGGACTTTGGTTACCATAACACCCTTATCAACACCATTGTTTTCTATTGTTCACCATTGGTATTTCTTTCTTACAGATGATGTGCAGGTGGTTGCTAAGCGTCAAGAAAAACTATCGGCCAGTATTGTACCATAATTGGCGGCATGCCTTCAACGTAGCACAGACAATGTATTGTATCATAAAGGTATGTATACATGTCAAATACATTATTGTATGATTACATTGTACCAGTATATTTTACCATAATTATAAAGGCCTGTATTCAACTCTGTTATTGTACCATTAATGGCCAACATTGTATCATAGATGCTGACATACTTTCAACTTAGTATATAATTTCAATAAGAATGGTTGTTCCATTGCAAATATAGAGAAAAACGCGACTGCATCATTCAACCTGTCCAGGGTACTACATTATCTTGTATTATCAAGGTATATTTGCAGAATTTACTTGGCAACATTTTATGGATGTTTGGGTGTTGGCATTTTGAAGTCAGCATCTGTATGTAACAAATGGCAGGTAGTGACATTTTGCATAATACCTTGTTGTTGTATGTTTTCAGCAAGACAACATGAGGTCCTCGCTCACGGACCTTGAGATCCTTGCCCTCTTGGTGGCCTGCCTTTGCCATGACCTTGACCATAGAGGTACCAACAACCAGTTCCAGATCAAAACCATGTCCCCCCTAGCTCAGTTATACTCTACCTCTGTGATGGAACACCACCATTTTGACCAGTGTATCATGATACTCAGTACTAAGGTAAGCCATATTAGGGGGGAAGCACACAGTGGCGAAATTTTTAAGGATTCTAGAGATGTCCATAAGGGGTAATATATGTTAGGGGTTAATCACATTTGCTGTAATATACTTCAGGGGTAAGGCACATTAGTGGTTATATACTTCAAGGTTTAGATGCATTGTGGGTAATATACCTGAGGGTTAAACACATTGGGGCTATTATGATTTAGGGGTAGGAACAATATAGGTGTATATATTTATGCGTGAACACAATAGGAGTATTTCAGTTGTTAGACAAATCCAGGCCTCCTAGACTTTGACTCACGTGGCCTGAAATCTTGGTTATAATTTTTACGTGGTTGGGTCGAGGATAGAGGCTCTGCAATAATAAATAAAGCATTATATATTCCTGCTAGTATCTTTCTGAAAAATAATTTAGGACTTGATTCTGTTTTAGGGTACAGAAATATTAAGTAACTTGTCACAGGACCAATATGAACATGCCATTAAGATACTAGAAGGTGCAATCCTAGCAACAGATCTAGCGCTTTATTTCAGGTAGGTGCTTAAATACGCAGTAACAATTTAGCTTTAAAATATATCATTCAATTAGAAATGAGCTGTTATTAAATTGATGCATGATGCGAGAAATTATTAAGCCTTTTAACCTCTTGACTACCCAGAGTGACGAGATTTCTCATCACCTCAGAAATAATTTTGAAACCCAGAGTGACGAGATGATCTGTCTGCTCTTATTTGAGCAATTTTCATCCAATTAACATAAAAATTTACATAAAATAGCTAGAATGGCGAGGAACCATCTTTGCTGTCTCATTTTACTAAAATGAGCATAACCTGTTTTATTTGTATGTAGTAAAATGTTAAAAGCAAAAACCAAAACTAAAAAATTCTCTAGTTTCAACCGATTTTGGAACCTGGGATTCAAGAGGTTAAAAGATGGAGCTACATATGAATATTTGAGCCTCGTCATAGGAAAACCGGTCACAAAAATTTAAATTGTGCTACAGAGCCAAAAATGTGCCCAAGATTAAGAGGAAATGTACTAAATTCAAATCAGTCTTTTTGGTCTATACCTGCAAGAAAAACTTGTTAAGACACAAGCCATGGCTCATTTGAAAGGTCTCTTTGTGGTTTTCAAGAAAAACAAAAAATCAAAACATTGAAAAAATCTGTGATAAGACTCCTTTTCCCGTGGCCTGGCTCATTTGCTATTTTGTTTTCTAGGTATAGAGGGGAATTCTTCAACATGGTGAACTCTGGCCAGGCAGATTGGGCGAATGATGAACACAGGGAACTTCTCAGGTAAATATTCTGACTCATATGTCATTTGCTCAGACTGATATGTCGTCTATATATGCTTATTTTAGAATTTTAATGCAGTCAGGCCTGTAACCTGCTTTTGCCAGGGGGGTTCAATTCTCAAATTGAAAAATAGTGAAAACTGCATGATTTTGAAAGAACTTTTGGTCAGGGGAGGGACAGATTCTATTGAACCCATTGAATTCCTCTGGCTACTGGCCTGGGAGTGTCTGATATCCTGTCATTTCCTCACAATTTAGGACCCTTTCCCCTCCATGGCAGTTACGATTTGTGTAATATTATATCACAATATATTACCATACAAGTGGTATTTAATCTAAGTGGTTAATTTGCTGAATGGTCAAATTTTATCATTTTCATATTTTTTTTAATTTTCCTAATAACAAGAAACTTCCCATACGATAACATTATGAAGATAATGTTTGCAACATTTAATTTTCCGAACCTGGCAAAAACTAGGCAATAGGATAAATTAAATGATTAGGCAAAATTATCACTTATACAGTACATGTATATTATGTTATATCATGTCATTGTAGAAGTATGATGATGACAGCCTGTGATGTCTCTGCTATCTCTAAACCATTGGAGGTTTTAGTGTATTATGTTATATCATGTCATTGTAGAAGTATGATGATGACAGCCTGTGATGTCTCTGCTATATCTAAACCATTGGAGGTATTACTGTATTATGTTATATCATGTCATTGTAGAAGTATGATGATGACAGCCTGTGATGTCTCTGCTATATCTAAACCATTGGAGGTTTTAGTGTATTATGTTATATCATGTCATTGTAGAAGTATGATGATGACAGCCTGTGATGTCTCTGCTATATCTAAACCATTGGAGGTATTACTGTATTATGTTATATCATGTCATTGTAGAAGTATGATGATGACAGCCTGTGATGTCTTTGCTATCTCCAAACCATTTGAAGTTTTACTGTATTATGTTATATCATGTCATTGTAGAAGTATGATGATGACAGCCTGTGATGTCTCTGCTATCTCTAAACCATGGGAGGTGCAGAAAAATGTTGCCAAATTGGTGGCTGATGAATTCTTTGAACAGGGTGATAGGGAAAAGGAAGAATTAAAAATAAAACCAGTTGTAAGTTCAATATGTTAGATAGTAGCCGGGATTGAACAAGTTTATCCCTTTTATTGAAAAATGAAAAAGTGATCAGGAAAAAAGGTGTGTTGTTTCATCCAAGCTACTATGTTTACACCTTTGTAATCTGTGTATTGTGAAAATTGCAAAGTTTACTGTTTTTTGGAAATACATCAAAATGACTCCTTTTTGGCTCACATAGAGAGCCTATGAAATCAGGTTTCTGGTTTTCTAAATGCATTTGAAAATCTATAAGCATTTAAAGAATTTATAAACTTCAATAAATTCACAAAAAATGTGTGATTTAGTAGCCATCATACATAATATGATAATTTAATTAATTTTTAAAATTATGCTAGTTTGCGCTGACAATTACGTGAGATAAAAGTATGATATAGTAAAATTGATATAGAGCCAATTTCCAGATTGGTAAAACCTTTTGAACTTCCATGACATTGTGGTCTGAGCCCTAGATGGCCATAACATCTGTATTATACAGTCCACGGAATGTAGTTGTTTAAAAGCACTTTCAGGTACTTTAGAGGGAGAAATTAGAGATTTCAATCAAGCAAATAGGCCCATCTTAATAATAGGATGGGTTGAGATGCTAAAAGAAGCTGATTTTGGGATTTGGATATACGAGGGGTGATCAATAAGTAATGGACGCTTTTTTACGTGGATGCTTTTTATTGACCAATCTCTTTGATCTTTTCACCAGTGATACATCATTCAATTATCTATCGACTCTGAAGATTTGAAGACAAGATATGTAATGCATGTTGATATATCTTTATTTTCGTGAAGGGGGTACAGGTACCCTGGGACCACCATTTATGTCACATATTCTGAAGTAATAGACTACGGCCCACTCTGATAATTGTAACTCCTTCCTTACATGAAAGGTTACACATTCCAACCTATTTCAAACCATCTGTATGATGATACTAGACACTTTCTGGGTAGTTGGACTTTCTATAGGGGTGGCAGACGGCCCTCAGACCAATTTATACCCCTACCCCCAAAAAACCATGGGGGTACTTTAATACCACCCAATAAAAAGAATACTAATGCATGTTAGTGGGGGAATTTACCCCTATATTTGGCAGAATATTTCAGATCGTGATACAAGCATAAAGTTTTGCTTTTCTACTACTTCAAACCTTTTAAAAAAAATCTGTCCCTGTGATCAATGGATTTTTTTACTTTTTCCCCCCAAAATCCAAGATGGCCGACACACTATAGCTCTGAAAATATATTTAGCTCTGATTTGGCAAATACAGCTGAAATGTAAAGTTTAAATTGTGTTTTCAGGACTAAATGCACTAATAGGGACACCACATAATACGTGTCGTGAGCTTAAGTCAAAATAGATAATTATATGGGAGTTAAGCAAGGATCATTTCTGGCCCCCCTCTTATTTTGTTCATTTATAAGTTTGTATAACCCTACTCCTATGAATTAAACATAATTAGTAAGACTGTTCTTAAATTTTAGATTTTTATGCTCTGCTACATATCAAATTAGTTTGTATAAATGACCGTAGCCTAAAGAATTGAAGGATTTTCACAAATAAACGGTTTATCGAGTACAGACATTTACCATGCATTCACAATTACAGACTATTACAGCGACATCAGGACCACTAAAAGCAAATTCAATCATTCATTAAATTTTGGTTGAGGTTAAAAACATTAATACAGTCCATCAATGTATTCTATGCATTATTGAGTATGAATATGAAATATGTGGTTTTCCATGAGTCTTCAGTAAGGAGGAATGAAATACCAAGCAGGAAGGTGATGTGAAATTTGAGTAAGAATTTGCAAAATTTAAATCTAACAAAAATCTACCATTATTTGTAGAATTTTGATTAAATGTAAAATATTAATTCATCCCATAAATATATCTTATGCATTCTTTCACGGTGTCCAACCCAAACGCTCTTACATGCACAACGGAATGTTTCATCCATGCGGAAACCGGGCTAATGAAGATCCCACTATGACTGTAAGTATTGTTTCACTAGTTTCTCTTACATATCACGCGTTATGGTGACATATTATGTACCATTCGATGAACAATACCCTGATCAAAGCTCCGTAGTGTAGATCAAACAAATCTGAAGTTGACGAATTGACCACAAATTACGAATTAAATTAGTATTTATATGAAATTTGCTCTAAAACATAAAACTATTGAACAAAAAGTTTATATGTGAATTAATCTTTCTTCTTTTGATGCCAAAGGATACAGTAGATCTTTTCTTTCTCTCCTTGAAAAGGAAAGTTGAGCCTAGTACCGCAGTGTTTCCAGTTCACTGTGTTAACCAGATCGCAGCATTTCTTGAATATGAGAATGTCATCATTTTTAAGACTTGATTTTTTGTTATCAAATCACGATGACGATAATGTATGGTGTGATCAAGATTTGGAATTTGACCAAAATATACTCTGATGCTCAACTCAACTAGTCGCATGTCACGACAAACAGGGTTTTGACAGGAAGAATGACAAATACGTTTATGAATTTAGATAACTATACTGCTTAAGACAGTTCTTCCTAATTGCTTCAAACGTCAACAGCCATCCAAGTACAATATATCACACCCATCAAATGGTATACTTGAAATAAGTAACACATACTTCTTATTCCCATCATTGGGGAAATTGTCAGATGACTCATCATTTCCGTTCGCCATACTCCAGAGCGTTTCTTTGTTTAGTTTCAGTAATGAAACGCTCAATCTTGCATGTAAGAGCGTTTGTGTTGGACACCGTGTCCTTTAATTGTGAAAATCAAATATGTGGTATGTTATGACTCCTCAGTAAAGAGGAAGGAAACGATTGGAGGGAAGATAATTTAAAATTTGGGTAGGAATTTGCTAATTAGAAATTAAATCTTCCAATATTCTACAATTATTTTGAATTACTAAATTATCACAATTTCTAAATAATATTTAATGAACAATTAATTTTGGCTAAGGCCATGGATGGTTTTTTAAGAATAAACAAAAATGAATATAAAATATGGTAAAAAATCTATTCTAACATTTTGCAAACATGACACATCTGCAACAACTACATGTACTAGGGCAACAGCCCAACTCATATGTGGGTGTTTTCCATATACAGAACAAGTGAAACAATTGATAAAATACACCCAGAAAGTGCTTATTTTGCTAAAAAAGAAAGACCAATTGAGAGAATTCCACCTACTCACATGCCTTGGAATAGCACATTAAAGGAACAGCTTACCAGGCTGGTGTAGTTTGGGGACAAATGCTAAATGCCTCACCACCTGGCCTTTATGACTACATCAACTGGGGATGGGACAATAATGAAACTGTTACCCCACTGTGGACAACCCAGACACAGTCCTCCAAAGCCTGCCAAGCTCTTGTACAATGTTCATATAAAAAGCTATGTTCTGTATGCACTTGTAAAAAGCCAGGACTTACATTTTGTGACAGTATTTATGAGATTGAAATTATAACAGAGTAAAAAAGATCCATGTGGAACTCCTTCAAAGGCTATTTTGTATTTGGAAGACAATAATTTAATTTGAACCTGAAATATAAGATAAAATTATGTTTGAAATATTATCTTTATTCAAGAAAACAGGTTCATTCACTTAAGTTGTTGCAAAATAAGAGCCCTCCCAAAACACTAGATGTAAACAACATGCTTTACTACTGAAACAGTAATTTTTAAACCACATTTATCTCTATATATGAATCTACAGTGTTATTTGTACCAAATTATGCGTATATGGCGGCCATTTTGAATTTTTCTTAAAATACTGTTCGGTTTTATCGATCACAGGGATGGAATTTTTCCTAATAGCATAATAACAGATGTAAAAAGTCAGGACTTACAAATACAGACTTGTGCAATTGCACATGCAATTCTGTATAAGTCATTAACATTTTATGACAGTATATATGAGATTGTGATTATAACAGAGTAAAAAGGAACCATGTGGAACTCCTTTAAAGGCTATTTTATACTTGTAAGACAATAATTTAACTTGAACTTGAAATATTAGATTGAAAAGATGTGTGAAATATTATCTTATTCAAGAAAACAGGTTCATTCACTTCAATTGTTGCAAAATAAGAGCCCTCCCAAAATAGAACCTTGTAAAATCCCTATATAAAGTAATTTTGTCCAAATTCAAATCATTAATGAATGTGTCTGTATTTCTAGATGTAAACAACATGCTTTACTACTGAAACAGTATTATTTTTAAACCACATTTATCTCTATATATGAATCTATAGTGTTATTTGTACCAAATTATGCATATATGGCCGCCATTTTGGATTTTTCTTGAAATAGTGTTCGATTTATAGATCACAGGGATGGAATTTTTTCTAATAGCATAATAAGAGATGTAAAAAGTCAGGACTTACAAATACAGACTTCAGTTGTTGAAAAATAAGAGCCCTCCCAAAATAGAACCTTGTAGAATCCCTATATAAAATCATTTTGTCCAAATTCAAATCATTAATGAATGTGACTGTATTTCTAGATGTAAACAACATGCTTTGCTCCTGTTCCAATATTATTTTAAACCATATCTATCTCTATATATGAATCTAGAGTGTTATTTGTACCAAATTATGCCTATATGGCGGCCATCTTGAATTTTTCTCGAAATAGTGTTCGGTTTTATTGATCACAGAGATGGAATTTTTCCTAATAACATAAATAACAGATTAAGCCATTAAATTTGCTTGTATCACCAATTGAAATATTTTCCAGCAAATTCCCCCCACTATGTCAGATATTCATTGTTTTATATTGGGTAGGGCATGTTATGGTTAGTAAGTGCCAGAAATTTCCAATCTCCAACTGATATGGTTACCATAGAAACAGTATTTATATCTTGAAATTTTGTCAATTTGACCCCCTCCCTAATGTGTCCTTTTGATCTCAAAGTGAAATATTTGCAAATCTGTTGGGATTTTATGGCTGCTACTTTGTCAAAAATTGTATCAATATGTATATTTTAACATTTAAACACTGAAAAGTGTTCATAATGATCCTATAAATCAATAATATTTATCAAATATAGTCACACATAGCTGCTTTTAGGGAAAAGTGGGCGTGGCACTTTTTGGTACGTGTGTACTTGTTGCAGCATTAAATGAAAAATACATATTATACTAACAACAATTGACATTTAATTAGCATCAACTTATGTTGTGTAACATTGTAATATGTTCATTATCATTATTAGACACTTTAAATATTTTATATAAGTGTTATCCTGACCCTTCCCTTTATCCCTACACCCTTCAAGGTGGGCATTACCAGTCGTGTCAAGTTAACATTTCTGTTTGATTTATTTTCACCATAGACAAGGTACAAAAGCTGTACCATGAGTACTGACCTTATTAGGTGCTAAACTGATGAATGGATAGGTAGATGGCAGCACTTGTGCTGGTTGGACTACACGCTAGCATCTACCAGAGACACATATTGATTTACCATATTTGTTATTTTGGATTAAAGTAAAACTGCTTTCGCATCAAACTTAATCAGATTCAGATTGTGTTTGAAACTAGATGATCTTCAGATTTTGTGTGAACCTTAAATTCATGACAATCAAAATAATTCAACATTTAGGAAGTCAACATTACAATTTTTAACATCGTCTCAATGAGAATTTAGCCCAACCTTTTTCAGAAAGTTAAAGATCATAGGAAATTGAACATAATCAAAGTTCCTCAGTAGAACATTTAATCTCCTAAAATCACATTAAAACTATATCAGCAATATTTCCAAGCTAAATAGTATAAAAACTTCTATCACATCATTTGCAACGTTTTCATTATTCGATAGCTCAACCCTATATGAATTATTGATGATTTTAAAAGTGCAGGGAATCTAAATGAATCAGGGAAGTCAGTGATATGTATTTGCCTTATTAATTGTTGACTTATACAATGAAATAGACTTAGATGCAAGTAGAAATAATCTTGCTTTACATCATTAAAAATTCAAAATTCAGTCAAATAAGTGATATCATATTTGAAATCTTCATGTAGAATTACATTTCTTCATGCAATAAGTTAACCTTTTAGTGAGTAGTTGTGACTAATGTAATCATGTACTTATACAATTTGTCAGTAAAAGTTATTTATCCTATACTTAGTGTTATAGGTAAATAAAATGCATGAATATAATTGATACCTTAGGTGAGTGGGGATATACGTGTACTGCATATCCCGCTTTATCCCATACTTGGTCGTGTTTCAGGTACATAAAGCAGGTTTGTAAAAACTTATATTTTCATCAGCAGGCAGATATAGCTTTACGTCCCGTTGCGAGTGGGCAGATATAGTATATCTGCCCACTCCGTCATAATCGCCCTCGGGCAGATATATTATATTTACCTCGGGATAGTCCCAATGTCCTGAACCTCATATAGGATAATCTCTATGTATCGCCAGGTTTATCACCCGCTCAGTAATCCCCTGCAGGAATTTCATTCTGTGCAATTTCTCATATTTTCGTATTTTAGTATATGATAAATAATTTTGGGTACAAGGTATAACCCTTGGGAAATACAATATTCTACCCTCAACCCCTCAGGGAGGTATATTGTATTTCATATATTGTATTTCCCTGTATTAAAAACTTCCCATTAATTAAACCTCATATATAATGCACACTATTTTAAATACGAATCAAAACTATGAATTAGTGATATCTATGTTTCTAACGAAAGCATGAATTTGAAAGAAACAAACATTCTACTCATATGGTATAAAGATATTACCAGTTGTGTCCATTTTAGATTTGATTGAAGAACTTGAATAAGAGGCAATTTTGAAATTACAATATATTAAAAGAGGCTCTGTTGCTTAGATGGGAAAATCAATTAGCTGCATTGTTCAGTTTATGACAAAACTGATGTTTAGTGTTACTTTCATGAACACCCATCCTGTAAAATAGCATTTGGAATCTAGTAGTTTGTATATAGATGAATTAGATAAGGCATTGTCGAGGGAAAATATCCAACAAGATCCAACTTAGAGTTTGCTTTTCCTTATTAAGTTCCATTACAACTTTTGGTCCTTTCCCTTTGGCACTAGTGCTTATATATTTACTAGTTTGATCATGAAATTAGGCATACTTTAACTTGAAACAATTTGTAACACTCAATTTTTGGGGTTTGGAGATCGAAGTAATAATGATGAAAAACAAGCAATTTTAAAATATTTATGTTTTACCCAAATTTTTAAAGATTTTTGTTAGCCTTTGTTTTGTCTGTTTTATTCTCAAATAAATCATGGTCATCAATTCTATTGTGACATAATCATCATTTACCAATTTTAAAATTAAATATTACTAGTTAGAGAATGTGATTTCTTACTTTAGGTTATATTTATATCCCGATTTATATGTATAATAATAATTGATGAAGACGAATAGAGATTATCCTCTATGAGGTTCAGGGTATTGGAATTATCCCGAGGCCAATATAATATATCTGGCCTAGGGTCGTTGGTCCCGAGGGAAGATATTTTCTATTGGCCAAAGGCCTTAGGTCCTGAGGGAAGATATATTATATTCGCCAAGGGATAATCCTAATAGCATGAACTGACTATAGGATGATCTGTTTATCCCAAATCAATCTTTCTTATCTGGTTCACATTGTTCAATTGGCCAGAGGTAGAAAGAATTCAACCATATGAATGTATTCATGTCTAATTTTGTTTTCTTGGCCTTAGGAGGATTCTCCTGTTTTTTAAGTATTCATCCACATATTCTCGAATCATTGATTATTAACATATGTATTAAGTATGCTACTTCCCTCATTGCTAATCATACACAAATGATGATTATGACTTAGTGGCCAGGTGTAATATATCTGCCCTCTCAGGCCGGGACATTAGCTATATCTGCCCGCTGATAAAAATATAAGTATTTATAAACCTGCTATATGTATCTGAAACATGTCCAAGTATGGGACAAATGTATTTACTTCTTTTGATTTCATACACTAAACAGATTTGTTTAGGAATTATTTGAAGTATTTCAAAAACATATACCAAACCACTATTTAAGGGATCATTGAAAATACAGCATATCAGAAAGATGTGTAAATTGTTTATATTGCAATTATTTTTTGCTAAATACTAAAAGAAATTATACTGTACCTTCCAGAGAATAGCTTTTTTGTTAACTATGAGCCAATGAATGAATGGATGCATTTTATTATAACTGCAAAATGATGCTCTATGCAATTCATACGAAAAATTAATTTTGCCATATTAGAATCAAGTATAATCTTTAATCCATTGGATAGATCATACATTGCCTGATGTTGAGGTATTGATAAAAGAATCAGCAAGTGTCTGACAAAATAGATTTTAGTGTTATGTATTAGGCAAAATATAAGAAGGGTATAAATGGTCTCCAATCTTTCTAGTTTTGAGTATTACGTCTTCTTGCTTTGATTCAAACTATCCTCGGTCACTATTTGTAACCCCTCCCTCCTTCCCCATTTAGGCCATGGATATGAAGATGATTTAGAGGTTATGTGAAGGATACTAGGGAAGGGTTAATAGCCAGAGTTATATTAGTTCATTTAAGTTTAATCATAAATGTTATGCAATTCACACTAGCATCAAATATCATACCAAAAGGATTGAACTGTTCATTACTTTTCAATTGCAGTAAACATGGTAAAATGTTTCTAAATATTGAAGCCTGTTGAACAAGCATATTAATTAATTGTAACTCATAGCTCTAGATGACTTGAACTTATCCATTCATATTCTAGGAACAAGTCAATGAATAAGTAAGACTTGACTCTTGACAGACTTAAAAGACCGAGGACCCTTAATAAGACTTCAACTAAAAGTTAATTTGACCATTGATGACCTATGATAGGGAAGGGTCAGGATAACACTTATATAAAATATTTAAAGTGTTTAATAATGATAATGAACATATTACAATGTTACATAACATAAGTAGATGCTAATTAAATGTCAATTGTTGTTAGTATAATATGTATTTTTCATTTAATGCTGCAACAAGTACACACGTACCAAAAAGTGCCACGCCCACTTTTCCCTGAAAGCAGCTATGTGTGACTATATTTGATAAATATTATTGATTTATAGGATCATTATATCAACTTTTAAGTGTTTTAGTGTTAATATAGACATAATATTACAAATTTTGACAAAGTAGCAGCCATAAAATCCAAACAGATTTTGAAATATTTCACTTTGAGAACAAAGGGACACATTTGGGAGGGGGTCAAATTGAGAATATTTCAAGATATACATACTGTTTCTATGGTAACCATATAAGTTAGAGATTGGAAATTTCTGGCACTTATTAACCATAACATGCTCTACCCAATATTAAACAATGAATATCTGACATGCATTAGTATTCTTTTTATTGGGTGGTATTAAAGTACCCCCATGGTTTTTTGGGGGTAGGGGTATAAATTGGTCTGAGTGCCGTCTGCCACCCCTATAGAAAGTCCAACTACCCAGAAAGTGTCCAGTATAATCATACAGATGGTTTGAAATAGGTTGGAATGTGTAACCTTTCATGTAAGGAAGGTTGCATTTCTAGAGCACTTCTACAGAATGGGTTACAGTCTATAATGCCAATTTAGCATATCAGCTAGATTTGAACATTTTGATATGCCAAAAGAGTTGTGTTGTTTGAATATCATGCTTCCTGTGGTAACACATGAAAGATTATAGTATTGTGATGTCAAAGTGTTGTATGGTCAGGGTTTGCAGGTTGATTTGAGAATGCACTGTGGAAGAAGGGGCTAGTAAGAGAAGGTAACACCGTACTCCATGTGGATAATGCCCCTGCCCAAATATCTCAAACTGTGCAGGATACAATATCCCTGGACCTGAACGTGAAGCCCTTGGCCCATACAGCCTTTAGTCCAGATCTGGCCACACATGACGACTTATTTATTTCTATACTACTTATTTCTGTAGAGAAAGGATGCAGGTTTAATGACATTGATGAAATAAAACCAGCTGTGTAATTGCAGCTTGTTACCATGTCAGAGAATGAATTCGGCCTTGTCTTTCAATCTTGGGTTAAGGGGATAATGAGGAGTGTGTAGCACTTGGTGGAACCTATCGTAGAGGGCCCTGTAGAATGAAGGTGGCATGGCTGCCACAAAGTGATGACAAAATATTCAAAATCAATTATGGCGTATCGAGATGGTGTAATTCATAGCCATCATGGTTTGTTTCGTTCAACTTGCATTAAACTGCATTGCACGTTAAATGAGCTAAATAGCTTCAGAATGTGTGACGTTATGTCGGTCCCGGGGTACCTACAGTATACCTCCTTCACAGAAATAGAGATATATCAAAATATATTACATGCTTTGTCTCCTAATCTTCAGAGTTGATAGAAAATTGAATGATGTATCACTGGTGAAAAAATTAAAGAGATTGGTCTCTAAAAAGCATCCATGTAAAAAAGCGTCCATTACTTATTGATCACCCCTCGTATATCATTTTGTTTATGTATTTTAAAAACCCAAGTTAATCAGTAATCAAGGTGGCCTGCTCTGGTTGAGTCGAGACCCTGAGAGAGTGGGTTCAAAAATATATGCAGAGTCAACCATAACAAATCTTTATGTGACTTATACCATTTCACGTAATGGTTGAGTCGTGACCCTGAGAGAGTGGGTTCAAAAATATATGCAGAGTAAATCATAACAAATCTTTATGTGACTTATACCATTTCACGTAATGGTTGAGTCATGACCCTGAGAGAGTGGGTTCAAAAATATATGCAGAGTCAATCATAACAAATCTTTATGTGACTTATACCATTTCACGTAATGGTTGAGTCAGACCCTGAGAGAGTGGGTTCAAAAATATATGCAGAGTCAATCATAACAAATCTTTATGTGACTTATACCATTTCACGTAATGGTTGAGTCGTGACCCTGAGAGAGTGGGTTCAAAAATATATGCAGAGTCAATCATTACAAATCTTTATGTGACTTATACCATTTCACGTAATGGTTGAGTCAGACCATGAGAGAGTGGGTTCTAAAATATATGCAGAGTCAATCATAACAAATCTTTATGTGACTAATACCATTTCACGTAATGGTTGAGTCGTGACCCTGAGAGAGTGGGTTCAAAAATATATGCAGAGTCAATCATAACAAATCTTTATGTGACTTATACCATTTTACGTAATGCTTGAGTCAGACCCTGAGAGAGTGGGTTCAAAAATATATGCAGAGTCAATCATAACAAATCTTTATGTGACTTATACCATTTCACGTAATGCTTGAGTCGAGACCCTGAGAGAGTGGGTTCAAAAATATATGTAGAGTCAATCATAACAAATCTTTATGTGACTTATACCATTTCACGTAATGCTTGAGTCAGACCCTGAGAGAGTGGGTTCAAAAATATATGCAGAGTCAATCATAACAAATCTTTATGTGACTTATACCATTTCACGTAATGCTTGAGTCGAGACCCTGAGAGAGTGGGTTCAAAAATATATGCAGAGTCAATCATAACAAATCTTTATGTGACTTATACCATTTCACGTAATGGTTGAGTCGTGACCCTGAGAGAGTGGGTTCAAAAATATATGCAGAGTCAATCATAACAAATCTTTATGTGACTTATACCATTTCACGTAATGCTTGAGTCGAGACCCTGAGAGAGTGGGTTCAAAAATATATGCAGAGTCAATCATAATAAATCTTTATGTGACTTATACCATTTCACGTAATGGTTGAGTCGTGACCCTGAGAGAGTGGGTTCAAAAATATATGCAGAGTCAATCATAACAAATCTTTATGTGACTTATACCATTTCACGTAATGCTTGAGTCAGACCCTGAGAGAGTGGATACAAAAATATATGCAGAGTCAATCATAACAAATCTTTATGTGACTTATACCATTTCACGTAATGGTTGAGTCAGACCCCGAGAGTTGGGTTCAAAAATAGGTCCAGGGAGTGGGTTAAAATATAGAGTGGGTTAAAATATATCCAGAGTCAATCCATAATGGAACACACAATAGAAAATATGTTATTTAGATATGAATGTTTTAGACTTGAACAAATTATAACAAAAATTTTTGTGACTTATACCATTTCACGTAATGTATAAATTGAATTTATTTTTCATTTAAAACGCTAGAAATAAAGAAGCCAATTTGAATTAGTTTGCATTGAAAAAATAAAAGTGTCATATATTGAGTTCACATAAATGAATCAAATACTTTACATATCATATTGATCTTAGCAATTTTAGAGTCAATCGCCAGATTGGCAAAATCATAATTGAACCCCCACCTTTCCACCATGTTGCACATTGAATTGAATGTCCTATCCAATTAAATTCATTGACTTTAATCATTTCACCTTATCCAATTATTGAATTCATTTTTCATTTAAAATGCTACCCTGCACTCAGAGTCTAGTTATTAAGTACCCTCTGCCTAGTATAGACTATATTACAGTTTAGCAGCCCAGCCCCAAAGACCGAAACCCATGACAGCTGGAGCAATAAATCATTTCACACCTACCACGCTGACGTATTCTCAACCAAACAGCGAGCTGGAAGGAACAAGTGTTAAATGCGTGCACAATAATTATGCGATTACGTCAGAGGAAATGACAATAGAGAAAGTAGTCCTTATTTCGATGACGAACTCTGAATTGCGCAGTGACTTCAGAGATTTATTGAAAACTGAAAGAGTGAAGATGAAGTTCTCTCTTGAGAGGCAGAGTCTACCGAATGCAAAGGGTGTTGAAATGCTAGATATAAAGATGCAAATTAGAATTAGTTTGCATTGACCAATATATCAAATAAATGACTGGTTAAGAACAGGATTAAAAAACAAAAATAAGTGATTCATTTTGTTTAAAGATTTTTTTTCTTGAGACCTGTAAAATTTCATCAAAGTGTCAGTCACATTTGCTCTATGGGGGTTGTACAGCCCCTGTAAGCTTCACAAAATCAGTATAGAGAATCCATATCATACTACTTATCCCTCCGATAGATCAAATGTGACTGAAGCTTGACTCATTGTTGGCCAACCCCGAGATATTTGGTCTATGACGTCATAATCATATGTGACCAACCCCAACCAATATCTCGGGGTGCTGTCCAGTAATTGTCACATAATCTGTACCGGTTACCTTACCAAATATTCTAGTGGTCACTACACTAGGGGAACCTGGTAGGGTGCAATTGAAGTATTTTGTCATTGGCTTCACAAATGGCATATAACTTAGCACATAGGGTGTTTATACAGTTTATTTTATGCTAATGTAAAAACATTCAATTTTGCTTAATTTTCCATCACCAGTCACCAGCAGAAAACCTCCAAAAATAGCTTTGGACAGCAATGAGTTAATCTCCCCTTTCCTCCTAATGCACATGTAATGGGTTTTATCATGCTCCCATACATTAAATTGCATGTTATAAACTAAATTAAATCCATTTATTTGGAAAAACAATTAAAAACATATCATAAATAAACAAATAATTTAAACTGTATCAAATTATTCATAAAATTTGTGTGACTTTAACCATTTCACTCAATTTGATAATTGAATTAATTTCTGATTTAAAATGCTAGGAATAAAATGCTGATTTGAAATGAGTTTGCCTAAACGAATACAACAAATAAAAAACATATTTTGGTAATAATGACATTGTACAGTATCAGATTACGTTTTGGATTAATTCTAGAGCCAATCTTTTGATTGGTAAAAATGCTTCTATTCAGTTGAATACCCCAAATCACTTCACTTCATTTTTATCTCAAATTAACTCGTTAAATTAGCTCGTTTCTGGTGTTGCTCACCGTTTAGTATAAAAGGCCCGATCCCGGAATAATACTCAAGGGTTCACAGGCTCGAGCTCGTTGTGTCAACACCTCTAACTGTTATATAGCATAAGTATATTATAGATCGTCACACATTTATAAAAGGGTGATTTTTATTTTGACAAATCAATTCCACATTCATGGGTGAAGTTTCAGGATCTTCTATTTGTGTATAATAAGGAAAAATTGACATCTAAATTTCCCAATAACGTAATAGCACACAGCTTGGCATATGAAATATCCTACAAATAAAACAAAGCAGTTCTAATACAAGGATTTATATTGGCTGTTGTATATATTCTTTGAACGCAATCACTCTATGGATAATGTTTTCAAAATCATTATAAACGGATTACTTTATCTCAAAGACAATTTCAATAAACTGGATTTTACAGAACTCCCCTTATTTCTTAAAAATGGACTGATCCAAGAGCCGCCATATTGTTTTTTATACGGGAAGCTTATCGTCACCCTTTAAACAAATAAATTTAAGTTGTAACAAAATATTCACAAAACTTATCGTGAAGTAAACCATTTCACTTAATTTAATGACACTGTTCATATTTGACTTAAAATGCTAGAAATAAAGATGTTAATCAAATTTAGTTACCCTTGACAAGTAAACGTATAGAAATATTAGATAGTAATGATGATAAAAAATTGCAAACTGATTAATTTTTGGGAACTTTTGGAGCCAATCCACTGGATTGGTAAATATAGATTGGTAAAGTATATCTCCCACATTAGATCCTGCAATGGTTTGAATTATTTGTCGCCTCACATCCCACCCTAAACTAGTAAGTCTGATTTGAACACTCAGTTTTTGATTTAATTATTACAAATAATATAATGGACCAGATTTACTATGGCAAGTGATTTTGAATAATCAATTCTTCCACAATGAGTACTTTCTGGCCATAAATTCAATGGTTTTTGATATGTCACCACCAAAAAGTGGTGACATATTGTTATGGTCTCCGTTTTTTTTGACTGCAGTTGGTGGTTGGCGGTTGGTGGTTGGCTTATGTAACAAATTCTTCCAACTTCCAATAACTTAACAAAATACTGTTTAGACTGACTTTCAAAATCTTCTACTAGTTTTCAGAAATTCATATCGGTCTTTATATAAAAGATTTGACCTCTAATACTTTTAAGGTCAATAAAGTTTTTTTCAACTTGACCTTGCATCTGATTTGACCTTCAATGACCTTCTCAAGGTCAAAAAAGGTCAAAGATGTTTTTTCAACTTGCTTCAAATTGACCATTTTTTCAAAATTATCTGCAAGATCTCAAAAATTCAAATCTGACTATAGTTTAAACATTCAATGGCATTCTCAAGGTCAAAAGAGATTTGACATTCAATTAGCTTTTCAAGGTCAAAAAAGGTCAAAAAGGTATTTTTTCAAGTTGCTTCAAATTGACCAATCTTTTTTTCAAAACCATCTACAAGTTAGCAGAAGTTCAAATCTGACTATAGATTTGACCTTCAATGACCTTCTCAAGGTCAACAAGGTATCTGAAAAAGTATGGATTAGGACCCCACCTTGTCACTTTTTTAAAAAAAATGTAAGGCTTATTTTCTAAAAAAGAGGATCTTGTTTTTCTCAATTTGAATATATCAAATGTTTCTTCTGCACTACGTATATTAATAAGTTCTGGAAAGGGGATGGGTATTGAAATGCGATAAAGTTAAAAACCACATTTCCCATGTTATTTTCCCATAGGTAAAACTCATGCTATCCATTGTTTTCAGCATGATTTCAGCATATCTTCAAATCTAGACTTTCAATACCATTCAACTTTTGAAGATGTTTTAGACCCCTTGTTTAAAAATCTTTTCAAGCAATAAAATCAGAAAAAGAAGATCCTCTTTTGAGCAAAGAAGACCAACATTTTGAAAAAATTGTTGATGTGGTCCCTACTTATAATATTCCGAATTGTGGGATTAATATTTTTATCATCATGGGGACTTGAATTGAAAGAAAACATATTGTTTTAATAAAAAACATTGTATTTGTGCCCAGAAAGTACTCACGGTTAAATATATGACCGTCTAAAATCACTTGCCATACTGCACATGGACAGCTTCTGACTATAGATTTGACATTCAATGACATTATCAAGGTAAAAAAGATTTGACCTTCAATGACCTTCTCAAGGTCAAAAAGGTACTTTTATCTTGCTTCAAATTGACCAATATTTTTTTTCAAAATCATCCACAAGTTCTCAGAAGTTCAAATCTGACTATAGATTGGAGATGTCCTTCAATGACCTTCTTATATTCAAAAAAGGCCTTTTTTAGCTTGCTTCAAATTCACCAATTCATTTTTTCAAAATCATCTACAAATTCTCAGAAATTCAAATCTGACTTAAGATTGAACTCATAATATTGTGAGCAACTAGATAGTGACATTTTTTCATGTTAATGCCTTGTTAAAACAATATGTTTTCTTTCAAGTAATGTCCGCATGATAATGAAATATCAACCAACTCTTGAAAAAGTATGGATTAGGACCCCATGTTGTCACTTTTTTAAAAAAATGATTAGACTTATTTTCTAATAACATTTTGATATATTTCTCAATATAAATATATCAAAAGTTTATTCCACGCTATATTGACTAATGACGTGGTCACATTTACTCCGACACCGGCACCTGGCAGTGGCCTATGGGAATTTTGTTCAAAACTGAATGCAATTATTTATCAAATCTTAATTTGCCAGGCATCAATACTGAAAATTGGAGCAAGTGTGACCATGGTATAAGGCAAAGCTAACATGCCCTATAAGAAGGTATATTTCTATTTTCAGGATATGATGGACAGGGATAAGAAAGACAGATTGCCAGAGATGCAAGTTGGATTCATAGATTCAATCTGTCTACCTGTGTACCAGGTAAATTCCTTTTTAATACCATTGTACTTTTATTTCACATTGAATAACACCAGGAAATATATGCTCCCCCCTCAAATATTAACCTTGTTGTACTGATATTGAAATCATGCACTCTGGTTGTTCCCATAAGTTGTTCTCTGACATTTGTTCATTAAATGTATTTGCAATGTTCAAGAAAAATTGTTTCAATTAAAATTTAGAATACTTAACTGCTTTTTTGTTAAGATATTACTGTATTTAATTGCATTACTGTATTTAATTACCAAGCAGCACTTATCTGTAGCGGCTGTATTCATAGAAGCAGCACAGAAAAAGTCATTGATGCACTTGTATGGACACCTCTTGAGACCAGAAGGGATATGCAAATTTTGAGATTCATGTATCGTGTAAAGCACAATTTATGTCCAAAATACATTAACGATATTTTTGAGCCTAAGACATAAGATAGATTACAGATTGCCCGCAAAATGCTCAGATAAACTGAAAAAGTCGCCAGCTTTTAATGCTGCCTCACTGTGGAACAGAGCTCCACAATATCTAAAAGAAAGTCTGAATCTTCCTATCTTTAAAAATCGCCAAAAGAAACTTATTCAAAAATCAAAACCTAATTTTGACCCTACAACCAAACTAAAGCTTACCAGGAACTTAGAAATTGTACTTAACAGATTCAGAGTAGATCTGATTTTGAAAGCCCAACTATATGCACACAACTTTACCACGTTAAACAATCCCAACTGTGCATGTGGATTACCTGAAACCCCAAAACATTTTTTAGATGCCCTCAAAATTTTGCAAGCAGAACAATGTTCTTTAATAAAATCTCAATATACAAACCAAAGACCATCAAAAATGAAAATCAAATTATGCATTTCTTGAAATATGGAAGCAATGACCTTTCAATCCTTCAAAAGAAGGAACTTTTTGAAAACGTTGCAAACTTTATCCAAGAAAATATGAAATAAGACCCCTTCCATAGTTTTTTGTATCATCCTCATCTCCCTTTTTGCCCTCATGGAACCAATGACTTGACACCTAAATCTCATTCTTAGCCAGACACTCCCAGTTCTTTTATGCCACAATAGACAAAATGCTGTTCCTAATTGTATTAAATATATAATATGTACTTTAGCTTGGCCTATAATGCCACTAGGCGATTGGCAAGCCATTCGATGTTAATTTGAATATCATGAAATAAATAGTTTATCATATAAAAAAAAAATTGCAGGCACTAGTCAAAGTTGTCATACTACTGAACCTTTTTTTACAAAATTACTGTACTTATTTTCAGGCACTAGTCAAAGTTGGTCATACTACTAAACCTCTTTCAAAAAATTACCGAACATAATTTCAGGCAATAATCAAAGTTTGCCATACTATTGAACCTCTTCGAAAATATTGAACATAATTTCAGGCAATAGTCAAAGTTTGTCATTCTACTGAACCTCTTTTAAAAAATGTCTGTAATTAATTTCAGGCACTAGTCAAAGTTTGTCATTCTACTGAACCTCTTTTAAAAAATGTCTGTAATTAATTTCAGGCACTAGTCAAAGTTTGTCATTCTACTGAACCTCTTTTAAAAAATTTCTGTAATTAATTTCAGGCACTAGTCAAAGTTTGCCATACTACTGAACCTCTATTAAAAGGATGCAAAGATAACAGGGAAAACTGGACAAATGAAATGCGGAGATATAATAAACTCAAAGAGGAGCACAACCAGGAGAATAACAACAAGAGGGAAGGAGATCAGGAGTTATAGCGTTAAGAGGGAGTCATTAAGAGGGAGATTTGAAGGAGCAGCAGGATTATCTTTAATCATCAGTCAGATTATGGATCATGCTGATTCAGGTTGTGCAAAGACATGATCCGTTAACCCTGATGATCAATCCTATGTACAATTCCATGGATTGAAAATTCATTGCAAATGTGGCATTATGAATTATTCGATTGACATTCTCAATGTCAACTTATGTCAACTTGATATGTGTGGAGTTGAGTCGAAAAGTAGACCTAATCCATATATTGTGAAATAATGCATGAATATTTTGTTCAAATGCGAAGAAGCATTTTATAGCTGATATTAAAGGTTGTCTGAGTTTAATTTTTAAAATGTTATACACTTGTATTTATTTGTGTGTTTACTGATGTTTTTCATGTGCCGACATTTTTGTGCAAGTTCACAAAATGAAATGTATTCACGCACCTTGAGATGATTATGTTACGGCAGAGGATGTTTCACAAACTGTTAGCTTGACTGTTCAAAACTCTTCTCATTGTGATCCTACTATGTAAGAGTGATCCATATATGAACTATCCATACAAAACCATTAATATAGTGCTTCTAGACCTTCTGTTGATAGCGCAGAATAATAAATATATTTTGCAAATGTGGTCAGAATCCTTTTATCTGATTTTAGAACCCAGAATTGTGTATCCAATTTTAGAAGCATTCTAGCGCAGAATGATAAATATGTTTTGCAATTGTGGTCAGAATCCTTGTATCTGATTTTAGAACCCAGAATCTGTGTATCCAATTTTAGAAGCATTCTAGCGCAGAATGATAAATATATTTTGCAAATGTGGTCAGAATCCTTGTATCTGATTTTAGAACCCAGAATCTGTGTATCCAATTTTAGAAGCATTTTGTATGTTGTTAGTGATGGTTAGCAAATTAGAATTAAATTATTAATTACACTGACAAAATCTCTAGGATGAGCACCCTCAAACTGAAAGTTTTCTGATGCCCAAAAGTGTTCCCTTTACATTATGTACAATGCTTTTATATATTTTGAATATCATCTTGAAAAATACTTGTTGAGTCCATCTTTGGAATAATCATAATATTCATAACTTCATTGTAACTGAATTAAACTTAAGATTGAAAACCAAGTTTTTCCCACACCATGGTGATAGTTATCTTGATCATAACGTGTTATCCTACTCTTTGTCATAAGGATTTTTAGATTTTCTTC
Source organism: Owenia fusiformis (assembly GCA_903813345.2). Taxonomy (NCBI): domain Eukaryota; kingdom Metazoa; phylum Annelida; class Polychaeta; order Sabellida; family Oweniidae; genus Owenia; species Owenia fusiformis. The sequence goes on from CAIIXF020000009.1 coordinate 2,275,616, forward strand.
AAATTTGTACATTTGTTTGAGGGTACCAAGTTCTACAGTTCTACCCTTTAAGAGATTATTTTTTCAATAAATCTTGTTATTGCCATTCCAGGAAAACTGCTCGTTGATTTCTCTTAGTTTTGTGCATGTGTTAAAGGGTACTAAGTTCTACTACTACTATTACTAAACTTTTGGTAGCCATGGTGATATTATTTTGGATAGCAAAGTGATATTATAATATCACATGTTTGAGAATATTTTGCCATCACATGGCATTCTAGGTTCTATATTTTCCCCAGAAACGGTTAATTAAGCGCCATATACTCCAAAAGCACTAAAAGGAATTTCAAAACTACCTCAAGTTGCATTAAAACAATGGAATTGGAGAATGGGTTTCCGGACAAGTCGGACCCAGGACAAGTCGGACCCTGGACAAGTCGGACCCTGGACAACTCGGACCCAAGACATCTCGGACCCAAGACATCTCGGACCCAAGACAACTCGGACCCAAGACAACTCGGACCACTTTTTAAAATAATGATTTTTATCATTGTTTAGGGTTTTTAGTCTTTGTTTTATGCTTATTAAATATATTATACATTGTGAATACATGTTATGTACTAATTTGATTAAAATGTTTTAATTTTGACTTATTTGATAAAGATTAAGTAGAAGCTACTGAAGCTATAAACCCAAGACAACACAGACCACTTTCTGAAATGTTACTTTTTTGTTTTCATAATATGGGATTATTTATAAATGTTTACCATGACACAGTTTAGATATATTGTGAATCTATATTTTGTGTTTACATGTAAAGATGAACAAGATGTTTCAATTAACTTATTTGATGAGAGTTGAGAATACAACTTGTTATATAGAGGTGTCAATGAGTCTTTTCATACAGTTAATATCAACTCATTTGGAAAATCACTAAGGAATTGAAACAATAATAATTTTAATCCTAATCTCATTATCTCATTTACACTCACCACCGTGCGGTCTTATTAATCTTATTTATCTCACTGAAAGACCTATGTCACATAGAGATCAATGGAAACTTAAAATTCTGTAAATCCTCAATTTTTGATCATTTAATCTTAATCTCACTGAAAGATTGATGCCATATTGAGATCAATGAAAGAGTTTGTATTCTGTTAATCCTAAAGTCTTTTGATAATTTAATCTATATCTCACTGAAAGATTGAGGAATGTGTTTGTATTCTGTAAATCCTCATTTTTATCATTTAATTAAGAAATATTGACTGAACATCAGTCGTTATATGGATGAATAAACCCCGCAGGGCTAGGCATGAACGCGTTCTGTACCCAAACTGGCCAAAGGGAGTGAGGGGTCCGAAAGCTTTTGTGCCTAGCCCTAAAGGGTTTATGCGTCGATATAACACCTGATCTGATATTACGATCCTAACATGAAAACTCACCAAAATATTAAGTTGATTTTAAACAATTACATCAAATTAACACAATATTTGAATTCACAATATGTATATATGAGTATGTCATACTAAACATAAAATAAATAATAAAAACCATATAATGATAAAAATCATAATTTCAAAAAGTGGTCTAAGTTGACTTGGGTTTTTAGCTTTTATATTTTCTTCTTAATTCTCACCAATTAAGTTGATTTTAAACAATTACATCAAATTAACACAATGTTTGAATTCAAAATATGTATAAAATGTCAGACTAAACATAAAATAAAAAAAATAAAAACCATATCATGATAAAAATCATAATTTCAAAAAGTGGTCCGAGTTGTCTTGGATCTTTAGCTTCAATATTTTCTTCTTAATTCTCATCAATTAAGTTGATTTTAAACAATTACATCAAATTAACACAACATTTGAATTCAAAATATATATAATATGTCATACTAAACATAAAATAAAAAATAAAAACCATATCATGATAAAAATCATAATCTCAAAAAGTGGTCCGAGTTGTCTTGGGTCTTTAGCTTCAATATTTTCTTCTTAACTACCATCAAATAATAAGTTGATTTAAAACAATTTCATCAAGTAACACAATAAATGAATGCACAGTACATAATATATGTCATCTAAACATAAAACAAAAATTAAAACCCCATATTATGATGTAAATATCATCATTTCAAAAAGTGGTCCGAGTTGTCTTGGGTCCGAGTTGTCTTGGGTCCGAGATGTCTTGGATCCGAGTTGTCCAGGGTCCGAGTTGTCCTGGGTCCGAGTTGTCCTGGGTCCGACTTGTCCAGTTACCGGAGAATGTGTAGTACCAAAAAGTGGAAACATGCTTTATTTCAAAGTGATTATTGGATTTCATTTTTTGTGCAAAGGACGATTCTTGGTTTGGAGAACAGTCTCCTGGGTTAATAATTTTTTTCATGAAAAATATAGAAATATTACCCAAATTAAACTATGAATATTCAAAAGAGGACATTTAAATCTACAAGATGTAAAAATAACAAATTGGTCTGAAGCAAGGATAACGCTCAATTAGACCGATTCAATAAAATACAAGTCTTTTATAGATTTGGGGAAAGAAGTTCATCAGTGTACTGCACTAATGTTTTTTTTGCGAAAAATCTAGAAATATTACCCAAATTAAATTATGACTATTCAAAAGAAAATATTCAAATCTATATTATGTAAAAAAATCAAATTTGTCCGAAGCAGTCATAATGCTCATTTAGATTGATGAACTTCGTTCTCCAAACCGAGAATCGTCCTTTTGGGAAGAGGCTGCATTGAAATAATACTCTCAATTGTAGTATAATAAAAGAAATAATGTTATTTGTATTTTTCCAAAAACAAGATTTCATGAATACAGATTATTGGAATGTGACAAGTAGGTAAAGTGTGACACACAGGTTAAGTGTGACAAGAGGTTAAGTGTGACATGGTAGTTATTATTACCCTCTAAAAATGGTACAAATTTATTATCAAAAGATTTATTTTTATTTTTAATGTCTGGATTTGATAAACATTTGTAAATTAAATACAACAATATTGTAGAATTTTAAAAAAAATGTAATTAAAACAGGCATACAACAGTTATAGTTTCCAATATGAAAAATTACAATAGATTATAAATCCAATATATGATTATATTGATATATTATTCTAGTCGTTTCTTTGTGTCATAGCTCAACTTTATAATATTATGTCCAATATTAAATATAAGATTGACGAAGTGTGAAGCCACATATTAGAAAAATACAAACCCAATAAACAATATGAAAATATGTAATTATCAATTTTACTATTATTTAATATGATTTTAGGATTTGTTGCTATTGTATGCTCCAATATAGCATTATTTTATGTAATAATTTATATTCATGTAATACAGTAGTTACATTCTTTAGATGTCGCTATTGTTATAGCTAGTCTAGTGTTATATGTTCAAAGGTATCCAGTACCTAACAATTTTCTATGTAGATGACATTTGGAAATATATATTGTATCTAGGGAGGGGGTGGCTATATTCTCCACCTGTCTCTCTCCAGATTCAAGGATATAGAAAGTTCTCAGATTTTACTTACATATTATATCAATGTTATCAACCTCAACTCAAAGTTGAATTTAAAGAACCTAATATGTGTACATATGGAATAGATCTGTTATGTATGATCGGTTTCAGAAACAGAATTTTTCCTTCTGGATATAACACATTTCCCTCTGGATAAACCCTGTATCTGAAACATTCCAGTACATAATACGAATGTACAATGAGCCAAAATAGGGTCAAACATCCTACTGTGAGTGTATTACTTACTGAGCGAAACAAACCATATTTATTTTTGATAGTTTGAAGGCTAGGGTGTCCAGTGCAGTCAAGTTTTCAAAGCTATGATCAAGTTTAAAGCAACCTGTCACATATTATTATCGGTGTACATCTTGAATTATGTACATGTACAATGTAAAAATCTATGATTAGAGGAACCCTCTACAAGAATGCTAATGCATTATATGCATCAACATTCTTGCAAAAAATTGTTTTTGAGCCCATGTTTTAAATCAAATGTACTCATCATACATGTACTCACCATACATGTACTCACCATACATGTACTCACCATACATGTACATGTTTGTGATTGGGATTTTATAAAGAAGAATATTAGACTGTATTTTAACCATTTATATTGGCCTTAAATGGCAATACAATGTCCATTTTCAAATGAGTCAAAATTACACACAACTACACAAGGGTATATGCTTAGGCAGGCCCATAGTCAGGGGGTTCTATGTGTTTCAGCAAAGACCCCCCTGAGAAAAAATTCTTTCTAAATCATGTAGTTTTTCACCATTCTGAGCACTTTTTAAGTAATATTTGGCCATTTTTGGACCAAAATTGCCAAATGTGCCCCCCCCTGGAATTTTAAAAAAGACCACCCCTTGGCAAGAGCTGGGTACAGGCCTGTGCTAGGATCCAAAATAAAATGCACACATTGATGGACATCTGTGCTGGTTTTCTCTGCAGAACCTCTGAAAATGTAGATGCTATGGAATGATTTGTTTTGTGAAAATATATTTTAGGCCAAGGCAAACGATATGTTTGATTAACATTTAATAATTTCCTCAAGTTGATGAATAGACTAGCGCATTTTTATTTTGTACAAAAAAATATTAGCATAATAATATACAGTATACATTTTCCAGAATGGAGTGAAGATAACAGTAATTTGTAAGATTTGGTGCATTTGTAGTCATTTGAAATTTTGGGTAATGTGAAACAATTTTTATTTTAGTCTGGCCTTCAGAACCAATACCCTCATATGGCCTAATACCCTGTATCTGGTATAAATCACAATTTTCTGAAAATGTGTTTCTTAAAATTTACAGAGAGGTGAGGCACCATTGAAAGCCCTTGAATTTATTTCACTCTAGCTTTGAACCATTACACGTTTTGCTGGGATGAAAACAATTTTCCTCTTCCACATTGACTTTCCTTAATAACCTTACCCCCCTCACCCTTCTGTTTATACCAATTTAAATAATTCATATCTCATCCATTCTCATTGTCACTGTTTCCAATTTTACTATATAGGCACCAAGAAATTTAACATTTATTTAAAGTGTATGCATGTTCAACTTATACCAGGGTACAATAAAACATATGAAACCATGAAGTGTGAAAGATCATGTTATGGCAATTTGATTTATTATTATATTATATTATACTATTTATTATAAAAGCTGTTATGTTGATTATTGTACATAAAACATGTAGGAATCCACGATTATTATTTTGGGTAAATACTAGCAAATTCCCCCTATAGTGTGGGTCTATATTGTCGGCCTGGGTTAGTTGGTGTACGTCAACACTGTTTTCTTTAAAACTGGTACAGATATCATATTTTCGGAGATATGTTTTTGGTACATACAGATGCTGCATACAAATTGTCAAATCAATACCTTGTTACCTGTTGGTCATTTTGAAGTCAAATTCTAAAATCATTGTCGGCAAACTTAAAAAAAAAATGCTTCACGGTTACTTTTAAAACTCTAACATTACCTTTAACTCACTTCCTTCTACGTACATCTGATGAGGTTTTGGACATGTAGGATCGGTCAGAGAAGCCATTTTGATTACCATACGCTTATAAGCTTTTAATGGCGTGGTGTTTATAAGACGTGATGCTTATAATTTACTGCTAACCCTGCTAAACACAATGCCGAATGTGTTCGATATCAAATTAACATAACATCTTGAGTTCTGCTAAAATTTAACCTAATGAGATATCTCGTTTTTTGTCACCACCACCTTTTTGTGGACCTTCTTTGGCGGTTGTTGTTTGGCATCTGTAACAAATGGCAAGCAGTGACATTTTGCATGTTAATGTCTTGTGTAATTTAGTAAAAGTTAGAATGAAATATGGTAACGTGAAACCAGATCCCCTAAGCGAACATTGCTTTCTCAGCAAAAATGTGTTTAGTACACTGGTTTCACTATACTTTCACATCGTGGGAAGCCACGCCCTCTCCTCTATCCTTCTGGAGAGAGATGCTGCTATGAATATCAGAATGGTACTTTTAAAGACATACTGTAGTTCGAAAAGTGGCCATTACTAACAAAGTGGATATTTCTTTTGAGACGTGATGTTTTCAACAAAATAACAGCTCAAATTGAATATTCCCAAGCACTCTTAATGACCTTATAAATGATAATTTCTATGCAAAGGATATTCTGGAAACAAACAAATAAGTGAAGCTGATATTTTTGTTGCATTTTTAAAGGAATTTGACATTTTGAAAAGCGAACACTATATGAAGATTTTATGCTTCGCATCATTATTTCAAATGTAAGTAAACTGATTCTTTCTAATTTGAATAATAAACACAAACGCGTACCAGGACTCCATGAACATTTACAATGGATGAAGATGTGTTTTACAACCTTGTCCAATATCATGAAAATGTGATATTATATCGAAATTTGTTTTTGAAAGAATTTTGTAAACACATTCAAATAAGATTATGTCATCACCAAAAATGGTCTCCGTTCTTTGTGATGGCGATCGGTGGTTGGCAACAATCTGTAACAATTTACCAGTAACTTCACAAATACTGTAAAGACTGACCCCACTTTTTTCAAAATTATCTACTTTTCAAAAGTTAAAATCTGACTCTAGAATTAGGATTTGAATTTCGATGGCATTTCGAGGTCAAAAAAGGTTAAAAATGTATTTTTTCAACTTGCTTCAAATTAACCATTTTTTTCAAAATCATCTACAAATTTTCAGAAGTTCAAATCTTACTCTAGAATTAAAATTTGACCTTTCAAAAAGTTAAAAAGGCTTCTATTCAACTTTATTTTCAAAATCATCTACAATCTTCTACAAGATGAAACGCAGGTCAAATCTTAATTCTATAGTCAGAAATTCAAATCTGACTTGAGCTTGAACTCATAATATTGTGAACAGCTAGGTGATGACCATAGCATGCGCCTATTCATTTAGCAATTACGTTGTTAACTTTCTCTTAATGAAAAAATAAATCTTCCAGATTTGTTGAATTTTCTTACAGAAATCGCATACCTCCCTCCATCAATTTTGTCCGATTACCAGGCGTGTATTTGTATTTTGCTGTTTTCTCAAAATTAACCCTATTTTCAACATCGTCCGAATCCCAGTGGTCAAATTTCCTTCGTCCGAAACCTAATGATCCGAAAATAACAATTGTCGATATGAGGTAGTTTTAAATATCATGATTTTGCATGACATTTTAGATACCGTATACTAGATCAATAGGAACTCTAGCACAAATTAAAGGCAAATGGTACTATTTCCGAGATGCTTAGATAAAAAATAACTTTCAAATATATTTGAAAGAACATTTTGTATGTCTATGATTGGATTGACATCAAACTAAACAGGTAGACGAGTTTCAAAAGGAATCATATCCATTCCTTCATCTCCATGATAAATCGATGTTCTGACACATTTCCCATGAAAATGTCACTATCCCAATCATGAAATTGTACTTTAATCTGTCTGGTGCTGGGATTAATTTTGGTTTCAGTTTCGGTTGTTTTGTTAGTTAACTATTAACATGGAAAGAAAACGCATTAAAACTGCATCTCGTATCATAGTCTGATGGGCATGAATAGAGGATAAGAAAGGACCTTTCACTATTTCTCTTATGAATACCTACCTGAGCTACTTCCGGGTTCCCGAATCAAGAGACAGATCTTGACATCGAACACGTAGATACATTATCTCAGCCGATCAAAAACGATTAAACTGTTGACGATGTTTATGTAACAATATTGTCATGAATTGATGAAAGCCTCTTTCAGTTTTTCTATTGACCAGAATTAACAAGGTCGTTCGTCCATCTTGTTATACGCCCTCGAAGACCGCATACTTTCTCTCTCTCCTCTTGGTCCATTGTGTGGCCGAGTATGGTAACTTAAATTAACAAGTTAAAGATCTTCTGAGAGATCATCCCAGAGTGTACCCTGCGCGCAGAGTCTAGTTAAACTACAAGACGAAGCTCTCTTTTAAGAAGTGAAGTCAAACGAATGCAAAGGGTACCCAGAGTGACGTATTGCTTTTTACACATTCTACCCCCAACTGTCGCACCTTTCGTATGTTCTAAAAGGTATTGTCCATTTTAAGGATACATTAATGAATTTAAAGCTTTTAAGATCTCGTCATTTAAAGGACAAATAGCCATGTCACGGTATACTATCCGGACTCGTTTGATTTAGAGGCATTTTGAAGACCGAGTATAGCCACGCTATTGCCACGAATTGCTATTGTAGATTTACCCATCCGGAAGACAAATGATTTGGCCTCTTTTCACTTTGGATATATAGGGGTTATGCACTGGGAGGTTTTGGATACAGGGAATATCCCGAGGGATATACAATATATCTTCCCGAGGGACCGAAGGGACCGAGGGAAGATGTATTGTATATCCCAAGGGATATTTCATGTATCCAAACCGACCGTGCATAACTGGTGTATCTCATACTTGAGTGGGTTTAGGGTAGATATAACCTTTTCCACCTTTTTCAAATGACAAGATATTTATATTTAACATTTTCGTAATATTCTTTTTGTTCAATACAATGAAATTGTAACATTTAAACTTAAAAAAATTAAATTTTAGAATTAAAAAATTAAAACTTTTGATATTTAAATTTTTTTAAACTTTTGAAAAATTCCCGGGAGCGGGATGGATATATTATATCTGCCCGCATTTGGCCTGGAGCGGGACATATAAAATATATCCTGCCCGCTCCTCAGATACGATATATATTCCCGGGTGATATCTACCCCAAACCCACTCAAGTATGAGATACACTAGTATATGGAACTGGATCTATATTGCGATAATTGTACAAACGTTATACTTTGGCTCTAATAATTATATAATTACAACTAGTAAATTAAGGATTTAGGCCTTATACTTGTATAGTTATAGTTCCCACTTTAGAATTTTTTAATAAAATATGTACGGTTAAAAAATCAATTGTTAAATCCACTTACAGCACTAAGAATGAAAGGTAAGACAAAAACACTGTTTTGGAGAACGTGTACGTGAAACGTGTACAATTACGACAACTGTGAACTATTTTCATCCAACTGGCCTTTATTGCCCGATTAAGTATGAAGGTGTGAGGAAATAGTTGTATTAACGTCACCGTTTAATCCAAGTGAGCGATGGGCAACAATTCACGTGAGTCATAATATTACAATTTCGAAATCATCAGATTTTCCAATTGAACTAGAAGGTACACCACCATCGTCATATTTTAAACTAAACTAAAGTCTTAGGGACAAATACTGCAATAAGAATATAATGAACTCAAAACGTAATATGAAGGCGTCTGTTGAAATCCGATTCAATAAAATCCGAAGTGACTTTACGCTGAAAAATAACGTTTAGACGTAATTTTATCACTCTTGACGATGATCAAAACAAATATTTTCTTATAAACTTCCCTCTTACAGTTAAACATGGGAATAGATAGTAATTACATACAAATCATGCAAAAAATGATAATTTCAAGAAACCATCTTTTATTTTGGCAGAATAGAGTACACCCTTGGTATACGCAGCTAACGAGAATTGACCGGTACGGGTCAAAAGCTGGACCGGTACGGGTTAACGGTTTTATTTGAATTTAAAACAGCCATAACTTGCTCAATATTGACTTCCTCGTGTCTAATTTGAAATATATGATGCCTCCCGATGCTTTTAAGTACCCCAATTTTTTACAGATTTTTAAACGGACCAAAACTCTCTAAATGCGCATTTATGCTCTTTTCTCTCCAGAACGACTGTCTCATTTTCACGATAACTTTTATTTAGTACTTCTAACATATAAGATCTATTTTTCCCCATCAAGGTATGATGTAAATGATATGCTATTTACATCTTGTGAGTTTCAATGACGCGCGTTTGATTTTATAAAAAATGCCAAACTTTGTGACAAAGAATTTCATCCTGCTTGCAGCGAGAAGACGGACCGGTTCGGGGCAATAGCATGAACATAATTTAAGAATCTTTATACATGTGTGTTATTGCCCCGAACCGGTCCGTCTTCTCGCTGCAAGCAAGAAGAAATTCTTTGTCACAAAGTTTGGTATTTTTTATAAAATCAAACGGGCGTCATTGAAACTCACAAGATGTAAATAGCATGTCATTTACATCATACCTTGATGGGGAAAAATAGATCTTATATGTTAGAAGTACTAAATAAAAGTTATCGTGAAAATGAGACAGTCGTTCTCGAGAGAAAAGAGCATAAATGCGCATTTAGAGAGTTTTGGTCCGTTTAAAAATCTGTAAAAAATTGGGGTACTTAAAAGCATCGGGAGGCATCATATATTTCAAATTAGACACGAGGAAGTCAATATTGAGCAAGTTATGGCTGTTTTAAATTCAAATAAAACCGTTAACCCGTACCGGTCCAGCTTTTGACCCGTACCGGTCAATTTTCGTTAGCTGCGTATACCAAGGGTGGAGTAGATTATATTTTTTATGGAAACGAAAACCAAAATCAAACGTTGACGTGAACACAACGTGTCGTGATTCATCTTCCTTCTATACACTGTATAATAGGGACATTTCAAAATATACACCAAATATTAAAATGACCCAACGTCTAGTATCATCTCCTCACATGAAACGTGATCCGTTGGTATGTTTTACGGGCACGGTCTGGCGACCTGTTGTCTGTCCGTTGTCACCAAATAGAGTTTTGAATCCAAATATATGTATAATTCTGTTTTCTGGAGTCAATAATGTTGTTAGCCAAAGTCTTCCACAATTAATGCCATGTTGCAACTAATTTATATGCAAATAAAAACTAAACCTTATAGAACACAGTAAAATCACTCTTAAAAAATATTACTTGGATTTCCTTATATTGAGAACTTGTACTACTCATTTTAAGTAAAAAATTACTTAAATAATCTTGAACTACTGAATAATTTTTAAGTAATTCAAAGTAATTACAAGTAATTATAAGTAATTTAAAACAATGATATATATATTAATTAAAAAAAAATTAAAATGACTTCACAGGCACTCTGAATTTATGGTGAATTTACTAATGCAAGGAGAGAAATTGAAATACTTACTGTAGTAATTGTAATACTCATTTACATAATTAAGCAATTAAAAAACTCAAAATGACAATATAAGTAAAACCTAAGTAAAATGAAGTAAAACTAAGTATTTAACTTTAAGTAATTTTTATACTTGGGAAATACTCAAGTAATTCAATTTTAAGAGTGATACATTATCCGATAGATACATTTTGCAGGAGTTTGAATTTTGAAATTTCAAGGGCATAATTTGCGCACGTCTGTGTTCTCCGCCTGCTAGCGTCGCGTGATATATAACCAACAATGCTATATATATTGATATTTTAACAACAAAAATGACAAGATTGTAATCCAGAGTTATTTGCTATTTAAGAAACATAGACCAAAGAGCAGGTGTTATATCGACGAATACATACCGCAGGGCTATGCACAAACGTTTTCTGCCTGTCTCTCTGGTTCGAAAGCTTTTGCCGGTTTGAACATGAAAACTCATCAAAATTGTTTGAATAATTTATATGTACATTCGACATTTGGAGTCACGATTTTCACATCCTCGTTTCGGTCATTGAGGCGGATGAATCCGGTATAACTGGTATTCTCTAAAGGGTAGTAAATTCTATGATAGAAACATGGAGTTTCCTAGAAACAGTTTATCTAGGATAATCTGCGTGTATCGGTAAGTAATTTGTAATATTCAATTGAAGAAAATTGTACAATGTACACGCATCTCATCGACAGAGATAGACAATAATTCCAAATTGTGTTTTAACCTCATACTAATTAGCCAGTTATTACTCAGCTTGATTTAAATATAAGTAATTAGCTTCTACATTTTATTATAAAATTTATTTTATTAGACAGCAAAACATACCAAACTTGAAAAAGCTTTTTTCTACAGTTGCTGGAATTACACCACAAAATCCGCTAAAACGTTTTAGTGGAAGGCGCTTTACAAAATCGCCATTCTGATTACACCAACATTTCTAAAGCTTCCTAGGAATTATATTTTGGAATTACATCTGTTTTTTCTAAAACGCCTTTCGTGCACTTTTATCGATGTACTTATGGATAATATCCAGCATACATGTATGTGTACATCTCCTGTAAATGTATTCTTTTTGCATCTAAGACAAAACTGATCTTCCATAATTTGATTAAAAATGCATGACATTGCATAATTTTATTTATCTTTTATTAATTATGAGAAAACATAATAAAAAGATAAAAGAAAAATATGTACATATTCTCTGAAGATAACACTTGATTTCGATGTGACCTGGCGACCATCATCCATTTTTCAATTTGGATATGAGGTCTTATTTCGTTTAGGACAAATGTTAAAAACTAGTAAAAACTCGGGTAAGGCGTCTTACAAAAACCGATCGGTATACGCCATGTGTAATTCCAGCAAAAGTGTAATAAAAAACTATTGGTAAACGGATCAATCAGAACATACGATAATGGATCGACTGGCCCTTAATTTCATTACTCACTTGTATAATACCGATTTTCAGGAAAATCATATTATTTCAATGTAGATTTTTAAATTGATTAGCCTGTGAAGTAGCTCCTTATTTTCACTATAACTCATCTTTAGCGCTCTAAAATAGACCACATATTCCTTCACCAGGGTGAGAGTACAATGATATTTAATACACATCTATTGGCTAACAATATCATGTCGGGAATTTTATTTAAAAAGGTTTCTGGTGACAAAATAACATAATTTCCGATTTTTTTCGGTGAAGATGAATGCTATGCATTGATGTGAGTTATAGCTTATTAAAAGATACGTATGAACTCTAGAATTTAGTTGTAAATAGATTTCGAACAAAAAAGTCCTTCAAAATCCGCTTTTTGAAGTTAAAAGAAGTTAAAGATTAAAGATTTTATATGGGGTCGATCGATAATTAGGATAAATATGTTTATCCCACCCTAAGTGCTTTATATGATTGTATAATAGCATTGTATAACTGCAATATAAAACCAACACTCATCGTATACAACTCTTAAGAACGAAATACAACATCTTGGATAGCGTATACAACTCTTCGACTTGATATACAACTGCTGAATTTTGATTAACCTTTTATTGATTAAAGATTAGGGTGGCATAATAAGATCATAAAGATCTCGTGAGTATATGATATATTCACTCGTTCCCTTCAGTCACTAGTGAATATATCATATACTCGCTTGCGTATAAACACGACATGCGGGAATCAACCATTATACAACCTCACAATTATAGGATATCATCGATATATTTCGGTTATTCATTTTGCAAAAAAAAATATCAAATTTATTTTTTGATGTCATTATACTTTTAATACACTAAGTGTAGGATAATATCCTATATCGGGTGTGAGAACTTACCAAATAAAGCGATATTCCACACCAAACAATTCAACTGTCTACAATTGAGTCAGTGGTTTATATCATTTGAATATCATTGTTGAATAAAGTCTTATAATAAATTTAAGAACACATCATAAAAAGAGATATTAAGTTACCTTACTTAAATAAAATGAAATGATAAATTGCGATAATTTGTTTTGAAAACATCTAATGACAAAACAATTCAACCATTCTTCATATTTCAATACGTCAGAAAAGGTTGAATAAGGTCGATAGAGAGGTTTCGCAAAACGTTTTTTAGCTCCACGGATCCGTATCCGTAACGTATTTATCAGATTTATGCGTAGTCAGTTCAATTTATACGTGAAATGATACGGAAAACACGAAAAATGAGGCTTTTGTACGTTGGTCATTTACGTATCCGATTTTACCCTTCGATTATATTGTTTTTAGTTCTAAAGATATCACTATATGAACAAGCACAGTGTGCTGTGTATAATTTGACTAAAATTTGGTGAATGAATTTGTTTATTGTTTGAAATAAATCGAGTTTTTCAAATGGTATGTTCAATTCATTTTACATTGTATGGAATGGTATTGCAATAATTACAGTGTACATGTTTCGCACAACGTTTTAGCTACCCGTATCAAAATCCGTAACGCATCGATGGAGTAAAAGTGTACTCAATACGTTTGTGATACCAACAGCAATACCGAAAGTACGTAAACTAACACTTTCTGTGCGTAGTTGTCTCCGTATCTATTTTGTCCTTCAAATCTTGATAAATTTTTCCATAAATGTATAATTTTAGTAACACACATATGTTATCATGTGTGTCGTGCTAATTTTGATGAAGTAATTGCCTTATCTGCCGATAAATTTGATTATAAGCGATGGGCCTGCAATTTTTACAAATAAAGCTTTAGTCACATTTGCTAATAGGCAGATGTAAGGTCTATCGTTTCTGGGGTCAATAGTAATACAGTAGTCAATTTCTTAGGGACATCAAACCAATGGTTATCAGCTAGGCACCTGAATTTATATTTTGTGCCTTAAGTCACGCTCCGAATTCATAAAGAGCAGGGTCTTGGGCTTAGTTTGAGTATAGTAGCTTTTTCCTGACCTCGACAATGAATGTGATATTGGGTCTAAAGATGGTGCCCCGCATCACTCTTGCCCGTATCCAGCTTGTGGCAGGGGGGGGGGGGCTTTTTTGGCTTAAAACTCCCAAGAAGTGCATCGAAAAAATTCGGCACCGTTCCGGCACCGAAACCTTTCGACACCAAAATTTGCTACCGGACTAGTCAGTCCATTTGGTGCCGAAACGGCACCGAAATTTGGCACCGAAACGGCGTCGAAAATCAGATTGCATTTTGGGGGTGAGAGTATATTTCTTTGATCCTAGGATGATGATATTGGCGTATCATTTCCTATTTTCATTTTTGTAAAGACAGGCCTGACATCCAGATCCTGTAACGGATCTTCTCTCTTACATATGAGTCACGGTAGGGGCCCCAGATGTTCCTAACTCTTGGGTAGTGGTCCATGATGTGTTCTTCATTAGCAGCCTTGTGATGATAGGGAAGGGGGGGGGGGTTGTAATTCAAGTACATATTCAGTAGATACCGGGTTGTCCCCGATTGTTTTGTGGGATTGTCTCCAGTTGGAATAACTTAGTTGAGTAAATCGGTATCAACGTTTCGTTGTGGTTTATTGGTTGTGCCTGATTGTGTTTTGATGGGTTGAGTAAATCGATTGAGTATTTGACTAAGCCTGGTTGTGTAATGGTGGGTTAGTGTCAAGTAGGTATTGGTATTGCCGAAATGTGTTGTGTACGTTTGAGACTAGGTTCTCTTTTGATGGTTGTTAGTCTGGTGATTTAGTATCGGGTTGTGTCCCATTGTGTTATGTTAATCTTATAATGGGTTGTTTTCTCTTGTGAATATGATCTGTAGGTTGGCTAGCTGGTTGTGGCTAGTCGGGTGAGGTATCTTTTTTTCTGATTGTGTTGTGTGATTGGCGTTGTCTCCAATTGGGTTAAGTTAGTTAGTTGTGTATCTCGGTATTACAATTTTAATGTGTTTTTTTGCCTGTGCCTGATCTTGTTTTGATTGTTTGGTTTTGGGTTTTGAAAAATTGTGTTGTGTTACTTGAACAATGGGCTGTGTTTGCTTTTGTTGGTTTAACATTGGGTTGTGCCAAATTGTGTGGTGATAATTTAACAGTTCGATGTGTTTTCATGGTTGTTAGTTTAGCTGTGTTTTATTGGTTGTGCCTGATTGTGTTTTTATTGTTTAGTGTTGGATTGTGCACAATTGTGTTGAGTTAATTCAACAATTGGTTGTGTTTGACTTTGTTGTCTTATTATTGGGTTGTGGCATATTGTGTTAATCTGACAGTTGGTTGTATTTTGGTGGTTGTAAGTCAGGTTGCGCCATGCTGGCTTTGGTGCTGGGTTATGCTATATCATTATATTGCGTTCTGAGTATTTTGACACTGGGTTATGTTCTATTCTACTGTTGCATGATTGGTGATCTAGGTTGTGTTTGGTTATAATAGGTTATATATTTCGAGTTATGGGCTGTGTCCGATCAGGCTGTGGTGTTTATTGGGATAAGAAACAAATGGCCGGTTTAGGGTATTATGTTGTTGGTTTATCAGTTGATTCTATGTTGACCCCAAAGGGGATAGGGTATTATGATGGTGAGATATTCAACTGGCATGGTAGGCGTTAGCTTTGCGTCGTTCTCTGATGAGCTGGTCCCCTATTGTTCAATGAATTCAAGAAAAACAATGCTTATTTATCTTTTTACATAATATATTTTTTGTTGATTTCTCATACAAAACATACTTTAGTTGCATAACTGATATATTTGTGTCGCTTTCTATGATCAAATATGTTACTTTGTTCCCCTCCTTAGTTTATATGAGGCATGGGTTTTCAACTAAAGCCTATGAATGAGGAAAGGGGGGGGGGTGGCTTATGTGAAAACGTATGGTTTCCGAATGCCTTGGCCTTGCCCAAGTCGCTATTTTTTTTATTTATTTGATCTTGAATTATTACCAAAATATACAGCTGAAAAAACATGAAATTAAAGGTCCATGTGCAGTATGGCAAGTGATTTTAGAAATGTTTACGCATTTCGTGGCATAATGCAGTCACTGCACGTCACTTAATGACCACTATTCAATCTGTTTTCAAACCCTTAAATATTCCCAAAGGTATAATTTGACACTGAATTAGTTATTTGTAAACCGAGAAATAATCTTTTATGGCCAAAAGGATATTCTTCATTTTGAAATTGATGTCATGAAATTAATAAATGACACCTTAGGGATGAAAGGGTTAATGTGTATTTTTGCATTCACCAAAAATACTTTTGGAGTTGTGATTCTGAAAGCTGACACTCCCAATGGTGTTTTGAAATCTTAGTGCAGATGAAGCCTTTTATTTGACCCTAGTTTTCACTACTATTAAACACGGATTGAGATGCGTTTATTATTACGTACTTCAAAAAACGAACTGCGAAACGAAAATTATCGAAATACGTATCCGTAAACGTAACGAGATACGGATGCGGATACGTTTTAGCTAATTCGTTTTGCGAAACCTCTCTATTATTTACATACACCGTAACGTTAACGTAACAGACTGCATCTGGGTGAAATAATTCAAGGGTTGATATGGTGAACGTTTTGAACACACGTTCTCTTTAACCAGTCATAAAACAATTCTAAAAACTTTACACATCGTCAACTTAATGGTCGTCTTTGGAATGCTAACAATATAATTTGAAAAAAATGTATATACTTTTCTCTATATTGTTTTATAAAACACATCAGTGTTCTTGGTATCATATGTTCGGAATGAAATGAAACATCTTTCCGAACCTCATTGGACCAAAACGATATAAACACAACTTGTTTAGGTCTCTCAATATTGTAATTGTACAAAGGAAATATTGGTTGATTTTAAAAAGTATATTGTTAATGAAATAAAAGGCTCATCTTACTTTTTATCTATTTCTTTGGGGGGGGGGTTGTTTTAATTTGTTGAATACTTTTTGTCAAATAAACCAAAATGTCCTTTGTATAACTATGATATTGAGAGGTCTAACAAAATGTTATATATGCTATTTTATTCCAACAAGGTTCAAAAAGACATTTTATTTCATTCTCAAGAATTGGTAGAAAGGAACTAAAAACAATTGCACTAAAAACAAAAAATGTTAACAAAAACAGTTATATATATAAAAAATATATTAATAATTTTCGC